>JBCNJP010000009.1:26473369-26557278 GCA_039602395.1 Deinandra increscens subsp. villosa
GTGTGTGTACACCTTATTGCTTCTTTTGTTTCTTATAACAAATTGACTGCAGCCTCCCGTTCATTTGTTGCCACCGTGGATTCCACTACCGTACCAAAGACTTTAGGGGAGGCCCTTGCACACACTGGATGGCGAAAAGCCATGATCAAAGAAATGGAGGCACTTAAATCAGAATAATACCTGGACTCTTGTAAACATACCCAAAAAGAAGGCAATCGGATGTAAGTTGGTGTTCACAGTCAAGGTTAATCCAGATGGTTCACTCTTCACTGGCTCGATTAAAAGCACGTTTAGTGGCCAAAGGTTATGCTCAGGTCTATGGCATGGATTATCAGAAACATTCTCACTCGTGGCTAAAATGCCATCAGTACGTCTCTTCGTCTCCTTGGCCTCCACATATAACTAGGCTCTATATCAGCTAGATATCAAGAATGCATTTCTACGTGGCGATCTCAAAGAAGAAGTCTACATTGAGCAACCACCAAGGATTGTAGGGATTGTTGCTCAGGGGGAAGCTGGGAAGGTATGTGGACTCAAAAAGTCCTTATATGGTCTCAAGCAATCTCCTCATACTTGATTTGGGAAATTCAATACGGTTGTAACAGAGTTTGGATTGAGAAGAAGCGCTTATGATCACTCTGTATTCTTTGCATCATTGGTTGCATTTTACTCACCCTATACGTAGACGACATAGTGATAACTAGAAGTGATAGAGATGGAATCTAGAGGTTAAAATCATTTCTTGGAAATGAATTTCAGACTAAAGACCTTGGCACCCTGAAATATTTTCTAGGAATCAAGGTCTCACGTAATAGATCTGTCATAACGAAAGTACTGTTTAGATGTACTGAGAGACTCTGAAATGATTGAGGCAAAGAACTATGATGCACCCATGATACCAAATGGGAAGTTAGGAGCACATGAAGGTGACCTCCTTGAAGAACCAGAGAAATATAGGAGAATTGTTGGTAAGTTGAACTACTTGACCATCACTCGACCGGATATCGCATTTCCAGTAAGTATGGTAGGTCAATTTATGTCATCTCCAAGAACCTCACATTGGAAGCCCTTTGTCACATTCTCGGGTATCTTAAGGGAGCTCCAGGTCGTGGAATCTTATACCAAAACAATAGTCATCACACGGTAGAAGGATACACACATACTGATTATAATGGGATCCTACAAGTAGACAATCCACTACTGGGTACTGTATCCTTGCAGGTCGAAATCTCGTATCTTTGAAGAGCAAGAAGCAAAGCGTGGTCTCCCGATCAAGAGCAGAATCAGAATATAGGGCGATGGCAAAAACCACATGTGAACTAGTCTAGACTCGGAATCTTCTTGGTGATATTGGGTTTACACAAACTAAAACCTATGAATCTATGGTGCGATAATGAAGCAGCTATTCATATCGCAAATAACCCGGTATTTCATGAAAGAACAAAGCATACTGAAGTTGATTGTCACTTCACTTGAGAAAAGCTAGAAGATGGAACAATTGCAACACCTCATGTTTGAAGTGGAGATCAGCTAGCAGATGTCTTTACTAAAGCCTTACCTGGATCTAGGATCAGCTATATCTGTAACAAGTTGGGCATGATAAATATATATTCTAAAGCCTTACCTGGATCTAGGATCAGCTATATCTGTAACAAGTTGGGCATGATAAACATATATGCTCCAGCTTGAGGGGGAGTGTTAAAGATTATCAGTTTTATGTCAGGATATTAGTTTGCCTTCTAGAACATTTAATCCACCACTAGTATGTCTGCAAGTAGATACGAGTTCATTTACTTAAGATGGTTGAAACAGTAGTCCAAGTAGTACTATAAATATCATGTATATTCCCTGTAATTTATCAAGTGAATACAATCTCTTAAGTTCATATTCTTTCTGACTACCAATTACAGAGTGCAAAGGCTTACACATCAATCAATCTAAAGTCGAGTATCTCTATTATAACTTCAGTGGGGTCAACAATCAATGAGGACACCCCATGTGACTATTGGAGGCCAAGTTGTACCAAAAAACAAGGTTCAAGTACTTATGATTGTTCGTCCCAGTGTTGCAGAAATCAAGATTAGTCAGGGATTAATTGCTTGGCGGTCCCCAAGCGATTACGATTAAGGGTTTGAGGGTCAAGTTGGTCCTTGACGCTCTTGGCGGTCCTTGACGGTTAGGTTAAAAATTTCGATTAAGAAAAAAACCTTAAAAATACCCAATACCCAATCCAAAAAGTTGATCTTAATAATATTGTTTGGAAAGGTGACCCCGAATCGGTTAAGAAAGCGGTTGATGAAGCTTCCGAGACTGATAATAATCAAGCACCTCCAAGAGAACTTCCTGATGAAGATTTTGAGTCCAGGAATGAGGTGGAAATGTTTGAAGAAGATGAATGTGAGTTGAATGGAGTTCAAATATTGGAAGCACTCGAAAAAGAATAAAGTATGATGAATATTTAAATTTATGAAAATGTGTCTTTTGAGATAATTAAACGTATTGGACTTGTACTATTGTAGTTTATGACTTAAATGTTTATATAAGTACTAGATTATGACTTTTTTAAGGTTATTTACTTATTAATTATATTAGGATATTGGTAATAGATACATGTTTATATTTAATTTTTTATTTTTTTATTATAAATTGAGGTCTCCGATTAATCCCCGATTAATAAGGTTAATCCCTTAACCCCAGTCAACCGCCGAGAGATTTCTACAACCTTGGTTTGTCAAAGTGACGGGGACATTGACTGTGATGTAGCTAATCGTGTTTAGAACTTCAAACGGATTGCAGTTTAATCGACTGTGTTGTATGGAACATATTGTTGGTTAATCAAAAAGCCTCAAGCATGAAAATTAAAGACAATAGAGATGAAGATGCTAAGGTGGTTGTGTGGGTGAACGAGGTTAAACCGGGGAATGAGGTTTTTAGGGATAAATTAGAGATAGCACAGATCTCGAATAAAATAAAGGGGGGGGGGTGGGGATCGAGATGGTTCAAGCATGTGTGCACGAGATAAATGAAGGCACGTGTAAGGAGTGTGAGACCCTCACAGTAAAGAGAAGAGGAGTAAAGGGAGAACAAAAAGTTGACGTGGAAAGAGAAGATTCAACATGAATTGTTAGATGTGCACCTCTTCAAGGACACAATCGATGATAGGGCATGATAAAGGTTAAGTATTTTTGGAGGTTAGGAGAGAAATTGCTCTTGCTGGGACTTCATATCTTGGCTTATGTGTCACTAAGGTTGCTTTTAGTCGTAGGGTAGGTGTTCCAGACTTTCTAGGTTTACATTCAGGCTTAGGTGGATCTTTAGCCTTATTTGCCTTCAATAATAGACTAGTAGCTATTCTAGCCTTAGGAATTTTATATCCGGTTCTTCTTATCTTCTTTATCTTTTATCTTATGCTACCTTAGCCTAGGGATTTAAGGCCTGCTATTAATAAATTCTTGTATGATTACTTGTTTTATTACTTACTTTCCTACTTGTTCTATTCTTATATATTTTATGTAATTTACTTTGAAACAAAAGGTGGTTTTCTTGAGCCGGGGTCTCTGTGGGATTTATCCCATGAGATAGAAGTAAGGTTTGCCCTTAAGATTTACCCTCATATATAATTAGCATCTCAAGATGTCTAATATATTAAAACTACTTATATTATGCATTTAATTAAACAAAAGGCTATTAATTAGTATTTCCTAAGTCCAAGCTACATAAAGACATATTAAAAAGGGTCATAACAAGTTCTCACCGGTTAATGCTTTAAGTTTACTAGATCGGATGACGAAATAAGATGTCAGGTAATTAGAATGTCTAATCCAAGTTGTATAAGCAAACCTCTGTGGCTATGCCTTTCAACTTATGGCCCTAAACGTAGAAAGTATTAGAGAAAAAAAAAATGTGATCAAAGCTCATTCAAAATCCTCATGAAAAAGGGGATAATTGAAAATCATGATTAGTTTCGTCAAAAGCGCAATAGTTGGGTTTAGAAGATACTTTTATTCAATATGGTAATTCACTTCAAAGTTGCATAAACAATTTCAAATTCAGCTGCACGTGTGACCTTGCAAGTTCTAGACCATAAAATACTGGATACTTATCCAAAAAGCATGCAAAATGATGTACAAGCCAAAGGCACCTCAAAATAGTGACAGGTCAAGTTCTGTGAAGATTAATAAGATTTTAGGAGTAAAAGTCGTGATTGTTAGATCTGATTGGAGGGCAAGCTTAAAATAAATAATTTCATTTACTTTCCTAGTATTATCAGGTATTTAGGTTATTTCAAGTATAAAAGACATCTTATTGTATTCCTTTGATCATTGCTTTTAATAAATAAAATTTTAATTTTCCTTATTCACCAATCAGAGTTTTTCTTCTTCTTAGCAGGTGACACCACAGAGATCTTTATCAACAGATGTGGATGCTATGAACTCTTAGTGAAGCCCTAGTGCTCACTACTGTTCCATATAGCTTCCCAAGCCTAGTACACATTTTCAAACTTCAAAAAAACAAAAATTATGTTGGCGTTCTTTAATGGTCTACTAACTCTTATAGCATCTCATCCCCAATTCTTCAAGACGATTAACACATCATGGACAGTTAATTCTTAACTAATAAATAAATAGCTGGAATTAAGCATATAAAAATGGGACTCAATGACTTACCTAAACCATTATCTTGGGTGTCGCGGTAACTGTAGGAATAGGGAAATATTGCAGTATATGGCTGATAACAGAAATGAGATGTGTGATGGAAATTAGCACCTTTAGTTAGTAATAAAAAATTGAAAATTTGACAATAAATAAAAGAAAATGACAGCTTACAGGGTTGCGTAACGCCTTGTATGGAGAATCATCTAAAAATATTGTATTTGACTCATTATACACTCCTTTATGCCAGGGAAGATTAGGATCTTGTTTTTCCCATAACTTTTTAAGTTCTTTTAATACCAAGGGCTTATCACTATTATCAACAGTATTAAAACCCGTATCGGTACAGTGAGATTGATCCTACACAAGAAACAATTTTCATAATGTTAACGAACAAATGGTTGACATTATAATTAACAAAACAATGGAATGAATGGTTAATAGTAGTATATCATACACATACTACTAGTTAGTGCATGGACTTACCCAACAGAAAAGCAACTGATGCTCAATGTCAATTGAGAGAAACTGAAGAACTCGCTCTATATTCCTTCTGGAGAACGTTCATACATTATGACAACAAAAAAGTTGCATGAGGTTAAGAAAAAAAACAGGGTAAAGGATTAATATAATGAATTAAGTTCCACACAGGTAGAGGTGGCAAATGGGTGGCTTGGATATCAGGTAATTTAATTCGTAAAGATCAAAACAGGGCATGCGCATGTCACCTTTTGAGAATTTTTTTTTACTTTTTCAAATAATTACTGCGTCAAAAATGATTACTTGAACTATTTTAGAAATAATTTAATTCCAAAAAAAATAATTTGGGAGGCTTATGCTTCACAATTACATTTTGGGTAATTGTCTACCCACTTGACCTGCTTCTTTTATCTACATTTTAAATTCTACCTGTTTGACCCAATACAGAAAAAAATATATATAACCCAGATCGAGCCATTCATAAGTAATTGGGTCAACTATACCACCACTACATACAAGTGAGAAAAAACTTTCAGTTCTTAGAGGAACCCAAAAGAGAATAAAGTAGTAATAAGCTGAAAATTCAGGGTACCTTGTTCTTGATGTCCAAACGCCTACACTAAATCTCTCAAAGCAAAATTTCAAAAACTCATCACAAAATGGTCTCTTAAACACTAAAACAGAAAAGAATAGTCAAGTTACCAATAATTATTTGAAGCGCAAAGAACAAAAGGACTTTAAATAATTACTCCTGAACCCAACTACCAACCTGCTTTAGACCCTATTATTGTGTCTGGTTTATAAGCTTCATCTGGGCCTGCTACGATATCAACAAGCAAGCCATTTATATCAAGAACAAGAAGCTTTTTTCTAGAATGAGAACCACCATCATCCCCACAAGAGTTATCTTCTTTCTTAATTTGATCACTGCAAGCGTCTGTTGCATCTAGTTCTGATTCTTCTATCACAATCTTATTCTTACTCTTACTACTGTCTTCTTGCCCAATGTCAAAATGCTCAATTTGCATATCCTCCGTTAAACTCTCTTGCCCCTCATTAAATGCATAACCCTGTTCAACTACCACTTCTGTATTTGAAACTCCTTCTGTATTTGGATCTTTGTTATGTTCAGAATGGTCCACGTGATTTTCCAGTGAAATATTTCTCCTTTTAGCAGGAGGGCAGTCATAGTCCATATCTATTTTTCCTGCAAATACATTAGCAGAATCAAAACATTTATACAGTTGATTCATTGTAGCATGCATACAACTCCTCCTACAAGTCGTGATTCGATGAAAGTCTTCTTAATACTAAATAAATTGCTGTAACAAGGTCAACAGTTTCATTAAATTGATGTTGGTAATTTTTCCAAGAAATACATCCATGTTTTACCCAATATTTAACTTAAACTGAAATAAGCTATGGGAAGACAAAGTAAAAGTGGACATCATAGGATCACACTCTCTTCCACAATTGTGTTAATTACAATGTTACATGCCCCAAACTTAAATCGTGCAAAGTGCAGGTGGTGGTGATTTTAGCCATTCAAAAGAAATTACAATGTTATATCTGTCACAGATCTAAGCTAAAATTCAATTTATTCATCAAGACGAAGTCAAATCTGAAGGTCAAAATTTCGTTGCATCTTAATTTCTACTTAATGGATTCAACAACTACACGATTCTACCCAATATACTTACCAATTGCTCATTTACAACAATAAAGAACCCAGAAACTCATACAAACAGTATCGAATTTCAGAAAATATGAAACCAGGGCATGAAAATCTGACATTGAAATTACTCCGTAAAAGTGTATGTGCGGGGGAAAGAATCAATCACCTGTGAAATTGAAGTCAGAAAACTGCAAAGTAGACCGTCAATTGAAGCTACACGTTAAGAATACCACAGATATGATAGTAATTGGAGAAATTATGAAGCTTCAGAGAAAAACGAGGAAGGGGAAGAAGAAAGCCGTGTCGTGCCGCGAGGTCGCCGCCGCCATTGACCACCGTGGAGGTTAGAGAGGGAGAGAGAGAGAGATAGATTGGAAGTACTGAGGGGTTCAAACAGTCAGTGAGGCTGCACGCGCATATGTGTGTTTGGATTCCGTCGACAGATTGGTTATCAAGCATCTCCTATTTCTGTTTTTGCTTAAAATGTAGATAAAAACGAACCATCCTATCTAAAATCTAAAATCTAAAAATAATAATAAGTTAGCTTGTTAACATTCATAGCCCATTTCTTATTATAATGGTTATTATAAATCTTGAAATTTAAGGTGTAGTTATGAAATCTTTAAAAAAAAATTGGTGAATTCATATATTTAAGGAAAAATTTTGTAAATATATAAAATTTAAGGTTTGAATAGAGAGAAAATGTAATAATAACGGTATAAAAAATTATTATTTAATTGTGGTTGTGAGTAGAAGAAAGAGAAAAGTTAATAATAAATATATAAATTATATGGATAAGGATCGGGAATGGGTTGTGAACAAAGAGCATATTCATATCACTTTATTTATATTATCCTTTTTGTTGAAGTTAAAATATTGGTGATTGACACCATCAAATCTGTTGATAATATTCAGTTAAAGAATTCATTGTGATTTGATTCAGAGACGCGGGTTGTGATGATTGAAGTTTGCATGACTGAACGGAAGACATTTTTCTTGAAAAGTCAACCATTCATTCGGGTCAAAGATCAACGTAAAAGTCAATGGAAGATTGGTTCGAGCGAGTCAAGCTTCATATTAAATAAATCAACTTTGATTTAATTAATATTTATGTTATTTTGTCACACCCCCAAGTAACCACTAACGGAGTTTATACCGTTTAGGGGTGCGAGCAAACCAGGACCACAACCATTAGTTACAAATACTAAATGAATCAGAGTTAGTCCAAATGTAAATCATAAATTAAATTCTTCAAAATACGCAGCGGAAAATGTTATCTTAGCACTAACCACGTGCTTTACAAATCAGTGTTTTAAATTCCCAATTAAGTCTAAATAGAATTAAAAATTGTCTTCACGTGCCATGTCAACCCTCTCCGGATACTCCTCAGCGATCTGCAAAAGTTTAAACCACGCAAGTGTCAACCTAACGGTTGGTGAGTTCACGGTGGGCTTGTCATGCAGTGGCCCGGTCTCATAATCATAATCGTGTCAACATATACTTATGTAATATTTATTTGTGAAAAGCAATGCTTAGTGATATCCATAATCATAGTATTGTGGTTTAGTAAAAGTATTGTCTGTAACATACGTTATCGGGTATGTACTAGTTTTGTATAGTTAAAGTACTCAACCGATATCGCGGGTAGCTAATCCGTTGTTCCATGCACTAAGGAAGTTTGTACCAAAGCTGACTGTTATTGTAGTGGCAGTGCCATCATCTATTTTGTTTTACGGACCTACGTCATCGCGGCTTTGCCTCCCCCGTGTCCTCTCGGGACCACGGTCAGATAGGCTGATATTGTACCTCCGTTCACCTCCAGTGTCACGAGGCGGAGTTTGTTATACTCCAGTAGATCTACCCAACATCCCCTCGCTTTACAATTAATGGTACAATTTAGTTGAGGACTTTTTCAGTTATAAGGCAATCCTTAGAAATCATGTGATATCATGTGGTTTAGACTTTAACCTACACTAGTCATATTAAAACGGTTTACTTTGGGTTCTCATGAATCCCGAAAACATTTTCAGTTTTGTTTTAGAAATAGTTGTTTAAGTATTTCACAAGTGCTTCCCATAAAACACTTCAAGTTCATCAAGTGGGTGCCAAGCACTCCTAGGTTTTCAAGTTCATTAGAGAGGTGCATAGCACTCATAAGATTGTCAGCATTGTCTTTCATTAAGTTATTCAGTGTGACCCAAACGGGTTCACGGTAATTGGGTTAGTGACACTCACCTTTGGTTGCACTGCTACACTTGCTAAGTAATCCAAGTATTGTTTGCTTAACGAAGACCTATGAACACGTTTAGGTCTTAAGTATTAGTTTTGTGTCTAATATTTAACTCACGTCACTATGGCCCATAACATAGCACGTTGGAACTATGACACGACATACCGGCACACGACACCGATGGTTGATCATAACAAGGGTTCACATAATTCAGAAATCAAGGCATGTTTCGTTATTGCATAATCATGCAAGTCATAGCATAGCATTTAAACAAGTGGCACAAGTTGGGTTTTGGTCAGATCATAGTTTCGCTACCTAGTGTCGCTACATAGTTTCGCTAGGTGCACGTGCAGCACTTTCGCTAGGGATTGCCCGATGACACAGTTTCGCTAGCTAGTTTCGCCCGAAACTGCTGACGCAGTTTCGCTAGCCTAGCTTCGCTCGAAACTGGTTTGAACTTTCGTTCAGGTTGGTTCGCTCGGTAGTTTCGTTCGAGCAGGTCTACTTAGTTTCGCGGGCGACACTATAGTTTCGCCACATAGTATCGCTGGATGAATGCATATACAGTTTCGCTGTATAGTTTCGCCCAGAGAACAGCACAGTTTCGCTGGTCGCGAAAAACACATGAATCAGCCTAAAAATCAATCTAGCAACTTCCATACTTCATGTGATTCAATATTTAGCATGCACAAACATTTACCAACATCAAACAACAAGTTTTAACACCTTAAACATGGTTTTTCTCATTCAATCACCAAAGACACATATTAAACCTAAAATGACCTAACTAGCATGAATCTTCATTATGGTTTGATTTCAAACGTAAAGTTACAGACTTTATGGTAGATTTAGCATTCCTAAGCATCATATCAGAAGATCTAATGATTCTATGGAGATCTAGGCATGCTTTATAGTAAAACACATAGAAAATGCATAAAGGAAGGTTTTGGGACTCACGATTTGATCTAGGATCGATGGATGGTCACAGAGATGATAGCAGCAAATGGTGATTTCTCAGCTGGTCCAGAAGTTTCAGGAGAGTGTGTGTGTTTAGTGTGGAGATGATGCAAATGGGATGTAATTAGGGTTTAATAGACTTTATATCAGGAGCTAGTTTCGCTGGCAGTTTCGCTGGCCAAGCGAAACTGGCTCTGAACACATGTGAGTCAAACAGTTTAGCCGGCTACCGAGCGAATCTACAGTTTCGCCCGGTAGTTTCGCTGGAAACCAAAAGTGGCCAATTTACATTCTATTATCAATACTAAATCATGCATTTAAATCACATTGCACATAATGACAATAAATAAATAAACACATAACACATATGGACGGGTTCGGTGATCAACCAAAGGTCGTGGACGTATTCGGCCTAGTTAAGCATTAGTTACTAAGTTAACACTTATAACATAACTAACGGAGATTGTCTAACGGAAGTTAACCTTGGAATTCTCGGATGTCACATCATCCCCTTGTAAATGGAATTTTCGTCCCGAAAATTATTCTTGCGTCGTAGCGTTCGTAGCCTCAGCTGTCGTGGTTGCTGTAGTTGCTGGGGAAAGAAAGCAAAAGTTTTAGGGTCGCCACATCCTCCTCCTGTTAAAGGAATTTTGGTCCCCAAAATTAAATCATACCTTGAGTTTCTGTGGACGTTTGCTCGAACAAGTGAGGATACTTTTTCTTCATTTGATCCTCTCGTTCCCAAGTATATTCAGGTCCACGCTTTGAGTTCCATCGAACCTTGACGATCGGAATCTTGCTACGTTTGAGGGCTTTCTCCTCGCATCCCATGATTTCTACCGGTTGCTCGATAAATCTCAAATGTTCATCAATTTCCAATTCCTCCAAAGGAATTATTTCGGTGTCTTCAGCCAAACATTTCTTCAGGTTAGAGACGTGAAACACGTTGTGAACTCCATCGAGTTCTGCAGGGAGTCGTAATCGATAGGCCACCGGGCCTACTTCCCCAATAATTTCAAATGGACCGATATAGCGAGGGTTCAGCTTTCCACGCTTTCCGAAGCGTATCACTCCTTTCCAGGGAGATACCTTCAATAGTACCTTGTCGCCTACCTCGAACTTCAGAGGTTTACGGCGTTTGTCGGCATAGCTCTTTTGCCTATCACGTGCTGCGGCTATCCGCTTTCTGATTTGAATAATTCGTTCAGTTGTATCATGAATGATTTCCGGTCCGGTGAGTCCCTTCTCACCCGTTTCGGCCCAACACACGGGCGATCTACATTTTCTGCCATAAAAAGCTTCAAAAGGTGCTGCACCGATGCTCGTATGATAACTGTTGTTGTAGGAGAACTCCACCAACGGAAGGTGAGCCTCCCAATCTTTACCGAAGTCGAGGACGCAAGCTCGGAGCATGTCTTCCAAAGTCTGTATAGTTCGTTCCGTCTGACCATCGGTCTGCGGGTGATAAGCCGTACTCATATCTAGTCTGGTTCCCAGAGCTTCTTGCATAGATTGCCATAGTCGGGAAGTAAATCGAGGATCTCGATCAGAGATAATGGTCTTAGGCACTCCATGACGTGCCACAATTCGGTCAATGTACAGCTTAGTTAACTTATCCATATTGTCATTCTCCCTCATTGGAATAAAATGTGCGGATTTGGTTAATCGATCAATGATAACCCAAATCGCATCCGGTCGATTCGATCGATGAGGTAATCCTGTTACAAAGTCCATAGCGATATCCTCCCATTTCCATTCTGGGATCTTTGGTTGTTGCAATAGCCCAGAAGGCTTTTGGTACTCAATCTTAACTCTTGAGCACGTTAAACACTTAGCCACATATCGCGCAATGTCGGCTTTCATATTCGGCCACCAATACAAGTTCTTCAAATCTTGGTACATTTTGTCCGATCCAGGGTGCACCGAATACCTTGACTTGTGAGCCTCATCCATCACGAGCTCACGGAGATTTCCAAGTAAAGGAACCCAAATTCTGTCATTGTAGTATCTGAGTCCATCGGACTTAATTTCGGAGTTACCATCCACCCCTCGCAGTGCTTCTGCTGCGAAATTTTCTTCTTTTAAAGCTTCTCGTTGGGCATCGCGGATCCGATCCGGCAATCCCGTGTGAATGGTAAGTTGCAGCGCTCGTACTCGTCGAGGCTTTTCGTACTCTTTTCGGCTTAAGGCATCAGCCACAACATTGGCTTTTCCCGGGTGATACTTAATCGCTAAGTCATAATCATTCAGTAGCTCGACCCACCTTCGTTGTCGCGTGTTGAGGTCCTTTTGTTCAAAGATGTGCTGTAAGCTTTTGTGGTCGGTAAATATCGTGCACTTTGTTCCATAGAGGTAATGTCTCCAAATCTTGAGTGCAAATACGACGGCTCCTAATTCCAAATCATGTGTTGTATAATTCTTCTCAGTATCCTTCAGTTGCCTGGACCCGTAGGCAATCACTTTGTCTCGTTGCATCAACACGCAACCGAGTCCTTGAAAGGATGCATCGCAATAGACCACGAAGTCGTCAACCCCTTCTGGTAACGAGAGAATCGGAGCTGAACATAACATGTCCTTAAGAGTCTGAAACGCGTGTTGATGTGCTCGGAACGACTCTAAAAAATACTACTAAAATAGACCTAAACCTAGACCTAAGACACACCTAATTTTACCGAAATAACCTAAACCGAACCGAACCCTAAGGCAGTGAACATGTCGGATTATAGTAAAGCTAAGGCAAGACCGGAATATCGAACCTAGGACACTCTACGGACAAGACTTAACCTAGATCTAAGAATTGGAAATACTGAGTAATTTGGGTTTTTGATTAAAGATTTGATTAACTAAAATAACTAAACAACGAGTAAACAAACGGAAACGGGAAAACCTTTGGGAAAAACAGAATAGAGAAGAGTATCACCTAGACCTGAAATCCTACTCAATACCTACAACCTCACTCAGCTTTGATTGATCTGATGGTTCCTAGTTCACCTTTTAAGTCCTTCCTAGCTAATACTTCTAACGCTCGAATAGGAGTTCACCTTTTAAGTCCTTCCTACCTCAACTAAACCTAGTCACCATCGAACCTAATCTAAGGCACCCTAGGCTAGCAGGAGCTACCAACAACTACCATGACCAACACAGAATAACAAGCTAATCAAACCCCTAGGACACTTCCTTTTGAGATAATGCACCCCTAGAATTTTAACCAACTCGATTACCCGTTAAACCTGTACCTTTTAAGTCTCCAGTTTAGCAGCACATTACAATCAAATTACCAGTCAGTTATTAATGCAATAGTCAAAGAAAACTTAACTACACCTTAGCAATTAACCCTAAAGTCAACTACTTTAGCTAATCTACCTAAACCGAAAGACATTCGCGGGTAAATTAAGCATTAACAATCAACCAATAACCTGCTCATAACACACATATGCATCAAACATGGCAATTTATGGAATTTAATAAAAGTATAGCATCAATCAATCAACCAAAACCGAGTAAAGTTGCAATTACTAAATATTCATTCAATTAGGTCTATGCGATACAATCAATTTAGCCTAGCCTCATGTTCAAGTCAAGACAATCAATAAAAATCATAACTTTGACAGAAATCATGGGTTCAACTAAATCCAAGACAAGAAACGAAAGAGAAAACACAAAACCGAATGTAAAATGATGATGAAATTGTGATCCTCGGACGTTCCCTCTCGATCCCAGCCTTCCTCTTACTCAGAAAATCGCCTCTGGTTCGCCCTCTGCCAATCAACCAATAACCTGCTCATAACACACATATGCATCAAACATGGCAATTTATGGAATTTAATAAAAGTATAGCATCAATCAATCAACCAAAACCGAGTAAAGTTGCAATTACTAAATATTCATTCAATTAGGTCTATGCGATACAATCAATTTAGCCTAGCCTCATGTTCAAGTCAAGACAATCAATAAAAATCATAACTTTGACAGAAATCATGGGTTCAACTAAATCCAAGACAAGAAACGAAAGAGAAAACACAAAACCGAATGTAAAATGATGATGAAATTGTGATCCTCGGACGTTCCCTCTCGATCCCAGCCTTCCTCTTACTCAGAAAATCGCCTCTGGTTCGCCCTCTGCCGCCTGGAAGTCGTGTTCTCCCGAATTGAACCCTAAAAGTCGAATTTATACGAAATTTCCTTCTTCTGCGGGTTTTGGACCTCCAAGCGTATCGCTTGGAGGTGTATTACGGCTAGGCGATACGCCTAGAGCTGACGTCGCGACAAAACAGTCGGTCAAACCGACTTAAGACCCTCGTTGACTTCCCTTTTCCGCGCGTATCGCCTAAAAGTCATCAGGTCCCAGGCGATACGCCTGGGACAGCTTGTTCAGCACTTCTTCTTTGTTTTCTTCTTAAATCTCCTAACATTCCTCTCATAGCCTCGGGACTTTATTAAAAACCTACAAAACTCACAAAAACATAAACAAGACCCCAAAGACACAAACTTAACTAAAAGCATAATAAACAACTCAAAGCGGACTTAAAACCGACTCAAATACTAAACAAAAGACCCTGAAAATGGGATGTGTTTGCAACACATCAAACATCCCCACACTGACTCTTTTTTCGTCCTCGAAAAATACTGCAATGGAATCATAACCAGGAAATTGACTACTAAACATTCAACATTCCATATTCAACAACCACCATACAATTCCACATTCCATAATGTACTAGCACACTAACTACAATTGCCGATATTTCGATCCGATTAAACCCAACCACCAACCTTTTCTTTCGCCCCCATGTGTTTATGAATTTACCAGATATAAGTTCAGTCGCCTATGGATCCCACTAAAGAAAGCTCTAGTTCAACCTACTACCGAATCATATTCAGTCAAAGCAAAGGTTTTAAATGATTTAAATTTATATATTCTCCAACCCCCCTTAAACCAGATACTAGGATGTCCAAAGAATAACTTATTATTTATATGTAATTCTTGAGCATTTATTCACTACTTATCATTTTTTCCATCTTTTTTCTCTTATTTTTTTTATTTTTTCAAGTTTTTCATTTTTTTTTATTTTATAATTGGTCACTTTTACCTAAATTTACCAACGGACATCATCAGAGGTACTTTTTCACAAGGTCTTACCCCCGAAATCATACGTGAGTGTTTTGCCCGTGAGATCCGAAACATCATCAGAGGTACTTACCGCGGGATACTATCCTTAGTTTGTACATGAGTATTCTGCCCCTTCGCTCTAATTCATTAACCGGATTATTAACTAGCATGCTCATTTGATATTCTAAGGACATAGGAGTATCTAGCCTAAAGCGGTCTCTTCCTTCCTAATCATCAGTTTCAGTATTCCTATCACTCCTAAAATGGGAACCCACTAGCAGACTGATTAACATATTTATACAACAATAAACACATAGGCAATTTAAGCTACTCCTAGGTCAGCTGGGCCTACCAACACATCATAGACTAGTAATGCTTTCCATTCTCACCATACTTTACCACATTACCATATTATTGACTTTTATTCATTATTTTAACATTTAAGCACAAAATTAGAAAATCAATTCCCAGTTTTACCTATCATTTTCCATTATGTTGCAGCCAAAATCTTGGACATTTTTGAACAGTTTTCCAATTTTTTTTCAAATTTTTAACATTTTTAAAGACTCAATACGAAAGTATCCCATCCCCACACTTGAATCACACATTGTCCTCAATGTGGAATGGAACAAAAATAAAGCAGAAATAAAAGCACGAAAAACAAAAATAAATGCAAACTAAAAATAAAACAAGAAAAGTTGAAACGTGTTCACCTGAAACTCCAGAGACTCAGCAAAGCAGCCGCAAACGAACCACCACAAACCCGGTAAACAGAAATAAAAAAAATTGAAAATTTAAAAATTTTCTGACTTACCTCCTCCAGGCGTATCGCCTACAACCATGCATCTCCCAGGTGATACGCCTGGAACTGCAAACAACCGGCCCTGCCTAAAACTTCCACGCATATCGCCTATAACCTACCACCCTCCAGGCGATACGCTTGGAACGTGATTTCCAGGGAATTTTTGGAATTTGACCCCAAAAATTTTCTATCTCCTTTTCTCCACAGCAGGCCTATGGTAGAAAAACTCAGCAACAACCTGCATTTTTGCCTGCACAACTCACATTTTCCAAAGCTTGAATCTCCAGAATAACCTGCAAACACCAAAAACACAAAACCAAAAGACGCAACATACACAAAAACCAAAAATTGCAGAAATTTGAAACACAAATACAAAACTATACAACCCCCGGGCACTGCACCAATTAGCTCAAATCCAAGACACAACCTCCCAAAACATCCGGAGGCTTAGACTTCACATCTTTGACTACCAAACTACCGGTTTCTATCCGAACAACCTCTAGCTAACTTCCTACCCCATAAAGCACTGAACTTTACTTCTCTCAACAACATCTTAACCTTCCAATGTTTGAACCGACCCGGAAAAAATCGACATTCACTAAGAAAACTCAATTCCGGGTCATGGGTAGCAACAATCATATCTAACCTCCCCACACTTGAACTAAGAATAATCCTATCATCCAAAATACCTAAATCACCAAGTGTGGCTCTTCTAACTACCTCGTCAACTATCAACTCACTCTCCACGGTCACCAACTCCACGGGTTCTCCTAACGGGTCAAAATGATCACTCTTATCAACTAAAATCTCTAACCCTCCTAGATCTTCCCCACACTTATCCACTATCACCACTTCATCCTCAACTACCTCACCTACCTTCTCAACTACTTCACCGGGTTCTCCTAACGGGTCAAAAATTTCAGTTAAATCAACTAACTCAACTAACCCCCCGGTGTTCTCCCCACACTCATCCTTTACAATCTCCTCATCCTCTAATCGATTACCTACAACCACCAAATCTATAAAGGACATGAAAGTACCTATCAAGCAAACCGATTCGGTGCCCCTATCCTCACGTCTACCTACTTCAAGCACAACACTCTCATGGTCAACCCTCAAAGTAATCGTGCCCGCAAAAACATCAACTAGCGCCCGGGCGGTCCTAAGGAAAGACCTACCTAAAATCAAAGGGCAACTAGCATCATATGCACTGTCAACTACCACAAAGTCTATATGGAACAAAAATTTGTCAATTTGAACTAGCACATTTTCCACTATTCCTTTGGGTCTAACAACCGACCTATCTGCTAAAGAAATGGTCATCCTAGTCGGTTCCAACTCGCCTAATCCTAGGTGCATGAAAACAGAATATGGCATAACATTAATGGAGGCACCTAGATCAGCTAAAGCACATGTAACAGATGAATCACCAAAAGAGCACGGAATTGTAAAGGTACCAGGGTCAGTCAATTTTTCAGGCAATCTATTTTGAACTACAACAGAACAATTAGCATCAAGTGTAACATCAGAAAAACTTTCAAGCTTCTTTTTATTTGTTAACATGTCTTTTAAAAATTTAGCATACTTAGGCATTTGTTTAATAACATCAGTAAAAGGTAATGTAACCCTAAGCTGCTTAAGAAGCTCTAAAAACTGACTGTACTCACGCGCATTCTTTTGTTGAACAAGACGTTCAGGATAAGGCACTTGCTTCAAATCGTCCTCTGTGATTGGTTTACTTGCGAATCGCACCCTCTTCTTCTCCTTGGCTGCCTCCCATCTCAACGGCTTCTCTGCAGCCGGCGGTTTCCTAACTACTACAGCCTCGACGTTCGGTGCGGTACTTGCTGGCGTTACGCTCGGATGCCCCCTCCCGCCAGGCGTCTCTAACTCAATCTCCTCATCGACCGGCTCTTTATCAACTACCGCCGGTGATTGACTCTAGACAACTATCCCGCTCCTCGTAGTGATGGCATTGACATTAGCATTGGGGTTCTTATAAGTACTACCAGAAAACTGACCCCCACGGGAATTGAGCTCCTTCAGCTGCTTCGCAATGTCACCGACTGACCTCTGCAAATCAAGGAATGAAGCTTGCTGGTTCCTCAATAAAGTATCATGCTCCGCCAACTTCTTCTGTGTGGCCTCATCTCTCGCGTTCATCTGCTGCAAAATCTGCGTCTGGTTCATGACCAGCTCTGTAAGCTCCTTCATAGTCGGCCCCTCGTTTCCTCTACCACTCTGATTATACCTCGGCTGAAAACCAGGTGGATTTCCTCCCTCTCGCCATCCTGAATTTTGGCCACTCCTCCACCCAGACTGGAACGAATTGCCGAACTGGTTTCGGTTCCCAATATAATCCACTTGCTCAGCGGGAGCAAGCGGGCAGTCTCGGGTGTCGTGAGCGCCTCTGCACAGCTCACATTTGGCTTTGATGTGGAGTTTGATTTCTTCTAAGGTTTTATAAATGTTTTCTAACTCCCTAGGTGGTATGGTCTCTGAGCCGATGTGATGGACACCCCGGGTAGATGTAGATGGTGCGAGTGATCTAGTCGGAGCCAAGGTGGCTCTCCGACCTCCGGGTGCCTGCTGTTCAGCAAGTGCGAAGCTCTCAAACAGTTGTTTGCATTCATCCACCGTGAGCTTCTCCATCATATGCCCTCCAGCCGAAATATTGAAATCCTTCTGAACAGAATAAGGAAGTCCATTATAGAACTTTTCTATGATCGCCCAGTCCGTCAACCCGTGTTGCGGACATCTACTCAGAAGGGTGTTGAATCTCTCGTATGCGGCAGAATAAGGCTCATCGGGGTCCATCTTGAAAGAGTGGATTTCCTCCCGAGTACGTGAAGCCTTGGCTGGAGGATGGTTCTTCTTCAGGAATTTCGCGGTCAGATCGTCCCAGGTGGCGATCGAATTCGGCGGAAGCATCTCAAGCCACTCGGCGGCTCGAGACGTAAGGGAGAATGGAAACAAACGCAGATAAATGATTTCGTTCGCGACTCCGGTGAGTCCGAACGTGTTGCAGATACGAATGAAACGGGAGATATGCGTCGGTGCATCTTCGTCCTCACGTCCATGAAACTGAATGGAATGCGTCAAAGCGTTGATGACGTGGGACGGAACTTGACAATTCGCGGTGTTGGCAATAGCGGGCTGTGCAATAGCAAACCGGGCCTCGGTGACTCCGGCGCTAGCCTGCACGTGGACGGTGCGACGTGCCGCCATGGATGATAAATCGGGGAATGGGATGGGTTTGGTGTCGCGTGTGGTTTGTGTGGAAGAAGATGGTTTGGAGTGGGTGGTGGAAATGATGAATGCCTCTAGCTCGGTGCGCAGAAGGCAAAATCGTTCACGAATATCTGCGTCGGGATCAGACAGTGGTGACAACTCAGGAGGACCTCGTGAACGGGTGTGTGGCATAAAATGGGGAAACTGACTCAAAGAAAAATTAAAAGGAAAAATAAACCTAAAAATCTAGACTCAAGAACGGGAATCCTAAGACTCTAGACACGGAAAAACCAAAAAGACTCAAAATTTCCTAACGCTTACCTAAGTTAATCTTGCCAATTGCCAAGTGTCCCCGGCAACGGCGCCAAAAACTTGATGTGCTCGGAACGACTCTAAAAAATACTAATAAAATAGACCTAAACCTAGACCTAAGACACACCTAATTTTACCGAAATAACCTAAACCGAACCGAACCCTAAGGCAGTGAACCTGTCGGATTATAGTAAAGCTAAGGCAAGACCGGAATATCGAACCTAGGACACTCTACGAACAAGACTTAACCCAGATCTAAGAATTGGAAATACTGAGTAATTTGGGTTTTTTATTAAAGATTTGATTAACTAAAATAACTAAACAACGAGTAAACAAACGGAAACAGGAAAACCTTTGGGAAAAACAGAATAGAGAAGAGTATCACCTAGACCTGAAATCCTACTCAATACCTGCAACCTCACTCAGCTTTGATTGATCTGATGGTTCCTAGTTCACCTTTTAAGTCCTTCCTAGCTAATACTTCTAACGCTCGAACAGGAGTTCACCTTTTAAGTCCTTCCTACCTCAACTAAACCTAGTCACCATCGAACCTAATCTAAGGCACCCTAGGCTAGCAGGAGCTACCAACAACTACCATGACCACCACAGAATAACAAGCTAATCAAACCCCTAGGACACTTCCTTTTGAGATAATGCACCCCTAGAATTTTAACCAACCCGATTACCCGTTAAACCTGTACCTTTTAAGTCTCCAGTTTAGCAGCACATTACAATCAAATTACCAGTCAGTTATTAATGCAATAGTCAAAGAAAACTTAACTACACCTTAGCAATTAACCCTAAAGTCAACTACTTTAGCTAATCTACCTAAACCGAAAGACATTCGCGGGTAAATTAAGCATTAACAATCAACCAATAACCTGCTCATAACACACATATGCATCAAACATGGCAATTTATGGAATTTAATAAAAGTATAGCATCAATCAATCAACCAAAACCGAGTAAAGTTGCAATTACTAAATATTCATTCAATTAGGTCTAGGCGATACAATCAATTTAGCCTAGCCTCATGTTCAAGTCAAGACAATCAATAAAAATCATAACTTTGACAGAAATCATGGGTTAAACTAAATCCAAGACAAGAAACGAAAGAGAAAACACAAAATCGAATGTAGAATGATGATGAAATTGTGATCCTCGGACGTTCCCTCTCGATCCCAGCCTTCCTCTTACTCAGAAAATCGCCTCTGGTTCGCCCTCTGCCGCCTGGAAGTCGTGTTCTCCCGAATTGAACCCTAAAAGTTGAATTTTATACGAAATTTCCTTCTTCTGCGGGTTTTGGACCTCCAAGCGTATCGCTTGGAGGTGTATTACGGCTAGGCGATACGCCTAGAGCTGACGTCGCGACAAAACAGTCGGTCAAACCGACTTAAGACCCTCGTTGACTTCCCTTTTCCGCGCGTATCGCCTAAAAGTCATCAGGTCCCAGGCGATACGCCTGGGACAGCTTGTTCAGCACTTCTTCTTTGTTTTCTTCTTAAATCTCCTAACCTTCCTCTCATAGCCTCAAGACTTTATTAAAAACCTACAAAACTCACAAAAACATAAACAAGACCCCAAAGACACAAACTTAACTAAAAGCATAATAAACAACTCAAAGCGGACTTAAAACCGACTCAAATACTAAACAAAAGACCCTGAAAATGGGATGTGTTTGCAACACATCACGTGTTCTTCTTTTTCACCCCATCTATATTGCACTCCCTTGTGTGTTAAAGCTGTTAAGGGTTGAGCCAATTGCGAGAAGCCCTTGATGAATCTTCGGTAATATCCGGCAAGTCCCAAAAATTATCGGATTTCGGTCGGCGCTCTCGGAGTAGACCAATTCTTGATAGCTTCTACTTTGGCTGGATCGACATGAATTCCATCCTTGTTAACAATGTGTCCAAGAAACTGGACTTCGCGAATCCAAAAATCGCATTTCGAAAACTTAGCATAAAGCTGTTCCTTGTGGAGTAATTCCAAGATAAGTCGTAGGTGTCTCTCGTGTTCTTCCTTTGTCTTGGAGTAGATTAAGATATCGTCAATGAAAACTATCACAAATTGATCGAGGTACGGCTTGCACACTCGATTCATCAGATCCATAAATACAGCAGGCGCATTAGTCAGCCCAAACGGCATAACTAAAAACTCGTAATGTCCATACCGAGTTCTGAAAGCAGTCTTGGGGACATCCTCATCGCGAACACGTAGTTGGTGATATCCAGACCGTAGATCAATCTTTGAAAAGTAGCTCGAACCTTAGAGTTGGTCGAAAAGATCGTCGATTCGAGGAAGTGGATACCGATTCTTGATCGTGACCTTGTTGAGCTCTCGGTAGTCGATACAAATTCGGAACGTTCCATCCTTCTTCTTAACAAACAATACCGGTGCTCCCCATGGAGACGAACTTGGATGAATAAATCCTTTGTCGAGTAACTCTTGAAGTTGTGCGGAGAGTTCGTTGAGTTCGCTTACCGCCAAACGGTATGGTGCGCGTGCAATCGGAGCGGCTCCAGGAGCTAAATCGATTCCAAACTCAACTTGCCGAAATGGAGGCAAACCAGGCAAATCTTCAGGAAATACATCTTGAAAGTCGCGGACTATCGGGTAGTCGTCGATTTTACGCTCGGGAAGTGTCGTGTCTGTGACGTTTGCAAGGATCGCGAAGTGACCTTTACGAAGGCACTTTTGAGCTTTAAGAAACGAGATAATACCGGTGACTGTTCCACTTTTTTCACCTTGAACTGTTAACACTTCACCGTCTTTGAGTGGGATACGAACCACTTTTTCTTGACATAAAATTTCAGCTCGGTTTTCAGATAACCAATCCATTCCTACTATGACATTAAAACTACCAATTGGGAAAGGCATAATATCGATTCCTAACGTATGGCCAGCTAGTTCTAACTTACAGTCCTTAACTATCTGAGTCGTATCATGAAGTTTACCGTTTGCTAGCTCTACCACATACTTAGCATCTAAGGCAATCGGTCTAGCATTAATTAGCTTAGCAAACTTAGTGGAAATAAAACTTCTTTCAGCACCAGAATCAAACAATATAGTAGCAAAGAAACCATTAAGGATGAATTTACCGTTAATCACGTTGGCATCGTTGCGAGCTTCTCCTTGACCCATGACGAAAGCTCTTCCTCTACCATTTCCACCATTCCCGTTGTTACCATTCCCGTTGCCATTACCTCCACCATTACCATTCCCACCATTGTTTCCTTGATTACCATTTCCCTGTCTTCTCAACTGCGGGCAGTCCCTTTTTATGTGGCCTTGAGCACCACATTCATAGCAGTTCCCATTACCATTTCCTCTGGGAGCTTCATTGTTGTTGTTACGGTTCTGACCATTGTTGTTTCCATTTCCTCGGTTGTTTCCATAGTTGTTGTTGCCATGATTGTTGTTGTTTTGCCTTAGGCGGTTTTGTTGCTTGGGAAGAATCGTCCAACAGTCCTTCGCCTCATGGCTTTTCTTGCCACACCTTTCACAGCTTAAATTCCTTCTACAAATACCAGCATGATGCTTCCCACACTTGTTACACATGGGCAGGTTACCCTTGTAGTTGCCTTGACCGTTACCGCCCTGACGGTTGTTTCCACTGTTGTTTCCAGACCTCTTGCTCTGACCTTGAGAGATGTAAGACCTCCCAGTGCTGTTCCCAACACTTTGATTGTTCATGGAGTTTTCGGGAGCTTCATCATCAGCTTTTCTTTTGCCACTTAAGGCAGTCTTCTCTGAGGCTTTTGCAGGCAGTGTACCATTCTCAATTTCCTGATCGGTAAGCTTGTGAGCCAAACGAATGGCTTGCTGCACGGTTGTGGGGTTGCTGGTAGTCACTAGTCCCTTGATTTGAGGCGCGAGGCCTTCCAGATAACGCTCAATGCGTTTGAACTCAGCATCAACCATTGTGGGGCACAAGACCGCGTACTCATGGTAACGCGCAGTATACTGCTCAACTTCAGACCCTATCATTTTCAGATTCAAGAATTCGCCCTCTAACTTCTTCACTTGGTCACGGGGACAGTACTCCTCCATAATCAGCTCCTTAAACGCTTCCTATTCCATGTTATTAGCCGCATCAATCCCAATCATCTGGATTTCGGCATTCCACCAGGAGAGAGCAGCTCCCTCAAAGGTACCAATAGCATACTTCACTTTGCTCTCAGCAGGGCAGTTGCACATAGAGAAGACCTTTTCAGACTTCTCGATCCACCTGAGGAGTCCTACCGCTCCTTCTTCGCCGGAAAACGTCATTGTCTTACAATCCATGAAGGACTTAAACGTGCAGTGTTGGTGGTTTCCTGATGCAATAATAGTTCGGGTTTTAAGTTTAAACAGGTCAAAATATAAATCGCTTCGTGCCTTAACCGGCATAATAATTACCCTGTGCGGCGTATGCAGTTTGGACGGCTGCCACCACGGCTTGCACGTGTTCGTTAATCATAGCTTGCAGTTGTGCAGGTGTCATGTTAATGTTGCTCCTTCCGTGTCCTCTTCCAGACATTTTGCTGGACAGTTAAAGTAGCCAGTGTTCAGTCACAGTTATACTTTATACATATCCCATAATATGTATATTAACAATTTCCCGTTATCCCACTATTAGTCCAGAAAAAAATTTTGTGCAAAATTGAGGCGTCGTCGGAGAACGTCATAAGTCGTAAGTGGCTATCGTCGAAAGTCGGCTTTCCCATAAAAGTCACCGTCGGCGTAGTCATCGTAGTAGAAATCAGGACGTAACGTGTAGCATCGTTTCGTTGTCGCTTTTCCCCGGAATAATGTGCGTATCAGCGCTCGCATATCGTTTTCGTGTGTGAAAGTTTTCCCTAAGGTTTTTCCGTTAGACTACCTAGACACGGTCTATATATATATTTATATATATATACATATACATACATACGTACTAAGCTTTTACTTACACATCAGAGCGAGCATCCCAGGTTGGCACGTAAAAATTTGATTTTGGGAATTTGTTTGTTCGTTTGTAACAAAGGTTTTCAAGTTGCAGTTTCCAAATTGTTTTCAAAATTGATTCCGGTTCTCTGCAACTTATGGCTCTGATACCAATCTGTCACACCCCCAAGTAACCACTAACGGAGTTTATACCGTTAAGGGGTGCGAGCAAACCAGGACCACAACCATTAGTTACAAATACTAAATGAATCAGAGTTAGTCCAAATGTAAATCATAAATTAAATTCTTCAAAATACGCAGCGGAAAATATTATCTTAGCACTAACCACGTGCTTTACAAATCAGTGTTTTAAATTCCCAATTAAGTCTAAATAGAATTAAAAATTGTCTTCACGTGCCATGCCAACCCTCTCCGGATACTCCTCAGCGATCTGCAAAAGTTTAAACCACGCAAGTGTCAACCTAACGGTTGGTGAGTTCACGGTGGGCTTGTCATGCAGTGGCCCGGTCTCATAATCATAATCGTGTCAACATATACTTATGTAATATTTATTTGTGAAAAGCAATGCTTAGTGATATCCATAATCATAGTATTGTGGTTTAGTAAAAGTATTGTCCGTAACATACGTTATCGGGTATGTACTAGTTTTGTATAGTTAAAGTGCTCAACCGATATCGCGGGTAGCTAATCCGTTGTTCCATGCACTAAGGAAGTTTGTACCAAAGCTGACTGTTATTGTAGTGGCAGTGCCATCATCTATTTTGTTTTGCGGACCTACGTCATCGCGGCTTTGCCTCCCCCGTGTCCTCTCGGGACCACGGTCAGATAGGCTGATATTGTACCTCCGTTCACCTCCAGTGTCACGAGGCGGAGTTTGTCATACTCCAGTAGATCTACCCAACATCCCCTCGCTTTACAATTAATGGTACAATTTAGTTGAGGACTTTTTCAGTTATAAGGCAATCCTTAGAAATCATGTGATATCATGTGGTTTAGACTTTAACCTACACTAGCCATATTAAAACGGTTTACTTTGGGTTCTCATGAATCCCGAAAACATTTTCAGTCTCGTTTTAGAAATAGTTGTTTAAGTATTTCACAAGTGCTTCCCATAAAACACTTCAAGTTCATCAAGTGGGTGCCAAGCACTCCTAGGTTTTCAAGTTCATTAGAGAGGTGCATAGCACTCATAAGATTGTCATCATTTTCTTTCATTAAGTTATTCAGTGTGACCCAAACGGGTTCACGGTAAATGGGTTAGTGACACTCACCTTTGGTTGCACTGCTACACTTGCTAAGTAATCCAAGTATTGTTTGCTTAACGAAGACCTATGAACACGTTTAGGTCTTAAGTATTAGTTTTGTGTCTAATATTTAACTCACGTCACTATGGCCCATAACATAGCACGTTGGAACTATGACACGACATACCGACACACGACACCGATGGTTGATCATAACAAGGGTTCACATAATTCAGAAATCAAGGCATGTTTCGTTATTGCATAATCATGCAAGTCATAGCATAACATTTAAACAAGTGGCACAAGTTGGGTTTTGGTCAGATCATAGTTTCGCTACCTAGTGTCGCTACATAGTTTCGCTAGGTGCACGGGCAACACTTTCGCTAGGGATTGCCCGATGACACAGTTTCGCTAGCTAGTTTCGCCCGAAACTGCTGACGCAGTTTCGCTAGCCTAGCTTCGCTCGAAACTGGTTTGAACTTTCGTTCAGGTTGGTTCGCTCGGTAGTTTCGTTCGAGCAGGTCTACTTAGTTTCGCGGGCGACACTATAGTTTCGCCACATAGTATCGCTGGATGAATGCATATACAGTTTCGCTGTATAGTTTCGCCCAGAGAACAGCACAGTTTCGCTGGTCGCGAAAAATACATGAATCAGCCTAAAAATCAATCTAGCAACTTCCATACTTCATGTGATTCAATATTTAGCATGCACAAACATTTACCAACATCAAACAACAAGTTTTAACACCTTAAACATGGTTTTTCTCATTCAATCACCAAAGGCACATTTTAAACCTAAAATGACCTAACTAGCATGAATCTTCATTATGGTTTGATTTCAAACGTAAAGTTACAGACTTTATGGTAGATCTAGCATTCCTAAGCATCATATCAGAAGATCTAATGATTCTATGGAGATCTAGGCATGCTTTATAGTAAAACACATAGAAAATGCATAAAGGATGGTTTTGGGACTCACGATTTGATCTAGGATCGATGGATGGTCTCTACCAACAGAGATGATAGCAGCAAATGGTGATTTCTCAGTTGGTCCAGAAGTTTCAGGAGAGTGTGTGTGTTTAGTGTGGAGATGATGCAAATGGGATGTAATTAGGGTTTAATAGACTTTATATCAGGAGCTAGTTTCGCTGGCAGTTTCGCTGGCCAAGCGAAACTGGCTCTGAACACATGTGAGTCAAACAGTTTAGCCGGCTACCGAGCGAATCTACAGTTTCGCCCGGTAGTTTCGCTGGATACCAAAAGTGGCCAATTTACATTCTATTATCAATACTAAATCATGCATTTAAATCACATTGCACATAATGACAATAAATAAATAAACACATAACACATATGGACGGGTTCGGTGATCAACCAAAGGTCGTGGACATATTCGGCCTAGTTAAGCATTAGTTACTAAGTTAACACTTATAACGTAACTAACGGAGATTGTCTAACGGAAGTTAACCTTGGAATTCTCGGATGTCACATATTTGATTTTTATTTATATTTTGCTCATGTAATATGTGTCTTGCAAGTTAAAATGTTAGTGAGGCACATAGCCTCTCACTATATATAGAGGTGGTAGGCTTCATTTGTTAGATTGATTAATCTTAGAGTGATGTGAGCTATTACTTATAGAGAGAGAGAATCCCATTTTGGGTTTGAGCTCAACCCAAGATGGTCATGGATTTCTTATGATGAGATTGTAAGCATTCGACTTGTTGTAATCATTCGACTATCAGTGATCGGTTTTGCTTTATCACGTTTTGTTATTTGATTTCCTAGATTCTCGTCATCCTGTCTCCATATCTCACCGAACTCGAGTTCACGATCGAGATTCTTGACGTGAAATCGGTCATGTCAAATGGTATCAGAGCCATGGTAACCGATCAGATTGCGTCTCATGACCAATCGGATCACTCGAATCTTCATTTTGAGCTTGAATGAAGTGCATATCTGAAAATCCGCTTAGGAGACATTAAATTTATTTGTCTGCATTTTTGGAGCATTTGGATGGATTCTTAATGATATGGATGCTTGATTCATGTTTAAAGAGTTCATCTTGATGTGTTTTTATGTTCAAATTGTTCAAATCGGTTGAAGAAATGGAGATCAGAGTAGAATTTTTGTAACAGTGGAGTTTTCACCTTTTTAAGGTTTTTGAGCTTTGATTCAGTGTTTTCGGTGTTAGAATCAGTGTTTTAGATGAAGTAAAGTATGATTCTCAGTGGAAAACGCGTTTCGGATCCAATGGAAGCATCATTTTCGTCTAATACGCAACAATTTAGGCAGATTTGAGAAAATACATAGTAGTGTCTGTTTTACGGTGTTCTTCAGGTTTTTGAAGGTTTGAAGATGTTCTATACGGTCTTCTTCAGTTTGAAGATTGCCTATATGATCTTCATGCCTTCTAAACGGTCTTCTTAGCTTTCAAACGGTCTTCATGATGCATACGGTCTTCTCCGGCAAACCTAAACGACCTTGTTCAAACGGTCTTATTTTTGGCATATACGATCTTGATTAAGACCGTATAGAACAACCTAAACGGTCTTCTTTTATTCTATACGACCTCCATGTCAAAATGGTCGAGTTTAAATCCATACGGTCTGGCTTTTGGGTTTTCATTCGAGACGTTTTAGGTGAAGTTTGACGGTCTATGGTTGTACAGGATCGAGAACGAGTTCAACGAGCTAAATTTCATTGATTTTCGTTAAGTTTTGGCGGAGATATGATCGAATCCGGCGACCCCGTATTTCCGGCGAGGATTTTCCGGCCAGAATAGGTGTAGGTCCGGGATCAACAACCGTTCACGATATTTTCTAATCTAAACGTGCGGAATCCGGTTAGATTAGTGATTCAAGATAGAGAAGAGAAGAAACACGAAGAATACGATGATTAAACAAATAAACACTTGAACTTTGCACACAAGTAAACTTGTCGGGTACAAAACCGTAATCGTAAACCCTCTTCTCTCTAGAAATCGTAATCAAGCCCCTTTGAATAGTAAACTCATGGGGTTTATATAGCCATCTCATGAGTTTACTATTGGGCTCCCAAACCCTAATCATAAACCCAAGCCCATGCCCATATCCAATAGTAAACTAGCCTAAACATAATAATAAAACTAGCCTACTAATCTAATGAAACCCACTAAGCCCAGCCCAAACTATTTAATATTACAAGCTTCATAATCTAGGCTCTACAATCTTCCCCTAGGCTTGTGATATTAAATGTCTTCGATCTTCTTCTTGACTGACTGGCAAAGATGCCGATGAAGATTCTTTCCGCAGAAATCTTCATTGGGTTTCATAACGGGCACTTGGGACTTCCATTTGATCAGCATCAGCTTGAATTTCTTGAAATGAACAAGTTAATGAGATGGAGGATTCTCATTGACTTGCTTCTCATGAAATAATTGGTTCTTGCTGAATCTTCGGTAACTGTCTTGAATCTTCAAAAATTAGAGGGTTGAAATTTTGAAAACCCCTAACTTTGAAGAATTTGATTGTTAAACTTGGATCTTCATGATCTCTGACTGCTCTCTGCATCACTTTCTTCAACGAGACTTGAAGTCTTCTGCTTCCCCTAAGCTTGTGAACATCTTCTTTGATAATCTTTTAGAAGCTTGTAAAGAAACCAACAACTTCCCCTGAACACTTGCTTATTCAGATGGTAGTCTTGTCCGGCTGGTTCTTTAACTTTGAGCAGCAGCAGCAGCATCTTTCTATCATCAACCTGTCTGACACACATTTGAAAAAATATACTCCACCATACATTTGATGACTGGTCTTTGGGTTAGAAGGTAATTATCATCTGTTCAGTTGATTCAAATTAACATTATTTTAACCAAAAACCCTAATATAGATTACGGGTTTTCTATAAAACTTCCCCTGAACCCAAAGACCTCTAAAGACTTCCCCTTAGCTGATAACTTCCCCTCAACTAAGGACTTCCCCTGAGATAATACATATTATCTTTGAGTTCCCTTCAGATACTATGTATTATGGAAGTCTTTTCGGATAATACTTATTATCCTCCCTCCTTCCCCTAAAAATTTGTCAAGATCTGTCGGAGGAAGTCTTTTCCATTAGATAATAAGTATCATCCTCGAGTTCCCTTCGGATAATACTTATTATCCCATACTCCTTCCCCTAAAAATTTGTCAAGATCTGTCGGGGGCAAATTGTCATGCATTAAAACCCATGAAAAACACATTTTGACTTCTCAAATCAACCTGGCCAAGACGAGAACACACCAAAAAGAACTTAACGACTCACACACGAAAGATAAAAACAAACAAATACTTACCAATATCAAACATGAGAAAGTTTACAAGGGATCAAACAGTATGAATCTGACTGAGGAACCCTTTTCAGCTTCAGTTACTCAACTAGTCCAGGTGATTGCCGGTATGTTTGTCCGCTTTAAACTCAAACCCGTTTAATCCCAACCGAATGCGTCATGCTTAATATAGTACAATATTACCGTCATGTTTAATTGTCTCCACCCAAGCGTACACAGCAAAACCTACCCAACCTCAGAGTTTATTGAGGATTCACAAACCCCCAGCTTGAGGAACCATGCAGTACCGTTATAACTACCACTTATTTCATTAACCATCAGTTGGTGATCAGGTCGGCCGCTAAGCACGAAAAGAAGACCAACTGAGTGATTATTTATTCTCTTTTCTTTTTTCATTTCTTTTTCATTTCTTTTTCTTTTTTTTTTAATTTTTTTTATTATGTGGTGTACTCATGACAGCAGAGAAATGGCGTGTGAGAGAGTGAATACTAGGTAATTACCACTCTCAACCCATTTTTGCCGGGACTCAGTCTTTTAAACCATGCAACCTGGGATGGGAAACTAAACATATATATCTTTTAAGTTCACTGCACTTTCATTGGAGGTCATAAGTTTAGGTCGAGCCTACCGAGCATATCACCGTGGAGCTTGCCTTTCACTTCCGCCTTACGCGTGCAGCCATCTCCAACCCGGACATTCAGTTTACTTCCCCTAAACTTCTCAAAAACAAGACACAAACAATTAAAAATTGAAAAGCACACTATTTTTGAGGGGTCAACTTTTTCTTCATCTTTACATTTCTTCCCCTTGCTTTTTGATTTTTAATGTCACAATCTTGTGAACATAAGTTTTTTTTAACAATAAAAACAAATAAAAAAATAAAGCACACAAACACACTTAAAAGAACAAAACACAAAATTTTGAAGATATCTGGCCAAGCTAACTTTCAAAGTATTGATTTGAAAATTTTAGAAAATTGGGTTTCATGACATGCACACTTCATTGCATTTGAAGTCAAACACATAATCAATCAACAGCTTAATTGAAACTTTAATGAAATAGGTTTGACTCAAAAGACCCTTTGCCGCTTCATCAAACAAACAACCAAGTTAAGAACAGTACCTTTCATGCTGAATTTGACCTTTTACCTCTCAAGGAAACATATCCTCCATAAAAAAATTGCTTGTCATGACATGAAGATACGTCTCCTAAACTGTGCCTGGAACAATCACTTATCAACAAACAAATTAATAATAAAAATGTTAGTGATAATCCTCCTTGACTGAACCTGCACATAGTGAGAGATTAGTTAGCTAATGGTACCCAGGCCATTGTTTTTCTGGGTACACCTGAGGAATCAATAAAAGATACTTCTCGTAAGAACATCCCCTTTGAGAAATCAGGAAGTTGGGATGGAACTGCCTTAATTTTTGGTTTCCAAGTTCCAGGTGATTTAACATTTGTATTAGTCACCTTTGGAGTTGTGACTTTAGGTATTTCAACCTTCTTCGTTTTAGATTCATTTGTTAAAACAGTTTTAGTTACCTTGGGAGGGGTAACTTTGGGTTTTTCAAGTTTTAATTGCTTTGAAAATGGTTTCTTCACCTTTTTATGAAAATTTTGGGAACTTGGAAAGCAGTTGTTTTGATTTAAAGATTTTCTTTTAGGTTTGGTAGCACCCCAATGTTGATTAGAGGGTTTAACCTTAGGAGTAACAGTCTTCATTGCCTTAGGTGTTTGCACCATCATTGACTTAGACTTTACAGACTCCTTAGATGAAGCCCTTTGACTTTTCAAAAAATAGGGTTCATAGGGGCGATAAAGACAGTTTCTAGCAATATGACCAGCGAAGCCACAATTAAAGCAAGTCTGCTTCTTTAGATAGAAGTCAGACGTGTACCCATTCATCTTTGGTGGCTGATATGGAGCTGGTTTGCCTTGTGTCTGCTTCCTTGGTTTGACTGCAACTTCATATTTTACTTTCTGCTGGTTTGTCGAAGCCTATGTCGAACCTATCTTTACTGTCTTTGTGCTTCCTTGATTCTTTGACATTGAAGCATCATTCTTGCAATTACAGCGGCAACTGCATGATCCAACTGAAGAAATGGGAGACACAGCTACTCCCTTGAGTTTTTCATTCTTCACTCCAGCTGTTGGTTTCATACTCGGATGCTTGATGGTGATCTTTGGCCTCTCAACTTTAGGTTCACTTATCACTCCATCGGTTATTCCCTTGAACTTGGAGGAGAAGGATGGTAATTCATATCCTACATCTGGTTCTTGGTCAAACATTGATCCAGATGTCATAAAGATCTTCCCCCCAGGTCGTGTCGTCAAGATCACCTTTTCCCTTTTGACTTCGTCAATTACTTTGAAGCATGGGGTTTCAATTTTAGGGTATGGTTTCAACTCTATCCCAGCATCATCAGACTTAGAGTTATGACACCTGTCATATTTCTGACACTTAGCATCATTGTCTGATATATCCTTTACTCTCCCTTCACCATAAGTCATGTTTGCTTCATTATCAATTTCTTCTTGAGTCAATGGTGTAGTTCCAACCAAGACACTGTCAATAGGAGGAGCAACTTCTTTATAATCAGACTCGGTTCGTTCAACTTGATCCTCACTAAGAAGTATTCCTATAATGTCTCTGGGAACTGGTGGAGGAATAATGATGTTCATTGCCAAAGATTTATCAGTTTTCTCTAACGCAAACCCAGATGTGTCTTTCCCAACTTGACCAGTCACAACAGCATGTGACAATTCCTTTCCAGCATCGAGCATTCTTTTGCTTCTCATTTGATTCATATCTAGTTTCACTTGCAACTCATTGTTCTTATGTGTGAGCTCATCTACCTGCTTCCTAAGCTCAGCTATTTCTAACTTTGCATTGTCATACAGTAGAGTTTTCTCAGTAGCAAGTTTTTGATATTTCACAATGTCTAGTTTCTGAGCTTTTACCTTCTCTTCATTCTTTTGTCATCTACCCTTGAATGAACTCCTTTCACATTTTATCTCAAACAGTTCTAGTTGATAATTTTTACAGATTTGCCTAAGTCCAGGAATTATACGAGCACAAGTGGGATTGAGGCATATCTCAGTTTTGTCAACTTCATCTGCGAAATCATCTTTGTCCTCAACTATATTCTTTTCTTCAACCACTGAACTCATTTTATTTCTTTAGATATGCAGTCTTTGAAGATTTTGAAGAATCGGCAAAAACGGTAAAAGTACTATTCACAGAATAGTGTCAAAAACTTAAAACTGAAGAACGGAGGCCTTCGGAGTGGAATTTGAGGGTCCAAACGAGCTCCCCCGGACGTTAGTCGGGGGTAATTCTGGGGCTTATTGTCACGAACGTCGTGTTAAAAATTGAGCTTCTAACTCCAAACGAGTCAAAAGTTACGTCCATTTCCGTGAAAGTGTGAAATAGTGACTTTTTGCCGTAAACCAACCCTGTTTACGATCGTAATCCCTGTTTACGATCGTAATCCTTGTTTATGATCGTAATCACCTGTTTACGATCGTAATCACCTTCAGTCATAAACACCAGTCATAAACTCAGAATCGGAATCTCAATCATAAACTCAATCATAAACACCGATAGTAAACTCCGATAGTAAACTCCGATAGTAAACCTTCAAATCTTCAAATCTTCAAATCTTCAATTTTTTTTTTGAAAAAAAAGCTTGAATCCAATACCGTGAGAAACTCGAATATGTGATTCTTGGCTCTGATACCAATTGTAGGTCCGAAATCCAACCAAGAACACGATATCTTAATCACAAACGAGTGCGGAATCCTCGTGTGTGATTGATTCAAGAAGAAAGTAGAAGAAATATATTTGATCTAAGATAAAGATCAAATCTTGAATGCAAAACACTACAATCTTGAAGCTTATGAAACCGATCGGAAACACTAGAGAGTGAGAGAGAAATCGTAAACAATATTCCAAAAAGCTTCCCATAATCATAAACAAGAGAGGTATTTATACTACCTCTTACAAACCCTAGGGCCAATCATAAACACAAATAGCCCAATCATAAACACTAGAAATCGGCCCACATGGCCTAAATATAATCTAACTAAGCCCAAAAGCCCATTAACTACTAAGCCCACAACTAATGTTCATGCCTTTAATATATATAGCCCAACATTAGGGTTTTGAAGGAGAAGAGAGGGAGATGGTGTGGGGGAAGGGGAGGCCGGCTCTCCACCTTTTGTTTCAAAAAATTTTAAAAAATTTTCACTTTGCCCCCTCAAGTTTTAAACTGAGCACAAGACACCCAACTTTTTAAAAACAAAACCAATTTTCTTTTGAACAAAGTTAATTTTTCGAAAAAACACCCAAAGTTAATCCCGTACATTAGAAAGCTTCCCCTGAACTTAAGCCCGAGAGTTTTAATATCTGGCAATTTAAGACGATAGAAATAAAACCAATAAAATAAATAACAATAAAAACTAAGATAAACTTCAATTAGAGAAAATAACCAAACAAACATGTTAATTGACTGAGTTTTGAGTGAAGAGTTATTATAAGGGATCATACCAGATAATCTGTGACTGAGGAACCCTTTTCAGCTTTAGTTACTTCACATGTTCAAGCGATTGCCGGTATTTTTGGTCCATCTTTAAACTCATGCTGCTTTCGCTTACTCGGGCAGTTTCATCACTTTAATTTATATTTTAAGGTTCATTAATTATGAAAATCTATCCAGGTCACACATAAGTCCTAGGTATAATTTGTACACTCTATCAAGTACATCTGGTTTCCGTACAACATTTTTCATGACACCTTTCCTTAAGCCCAACATCATGCTCCAGACTGGGTTGAGAAAAGAAAGAATAGATCACGAAGGTTTTGTTGGATAATATACAAAGTCAACTGAATTTTTGAAACACTTTTAATAATGCTCTCATCAGTGACAAAGGCTGAGGGTTTTGGACACTTGAGGGTCTCTTTTGATTGTGCACATTTGCATCTTTTTTGGTTTATCATATATGTACAATGTGATCTTAAACGTACGTGGATCAGGGAGGTTCCTGGTCTCCGCTTTCGTAGAACAGAGGAGTCCTGACTCACGTACAACATTCCCAGGTCATTGCTTACGCAAAGCAGAGGGAATGGGATTATTTGAGCATGGCATCAAAACTCAGAACCGGGCGTGTGTATCAGGATTCCTGATACACAGTCAAATAGAAATTGTACTAACCTAAGTGTGTGCTCCCTTTCAAGCATCATACGTTATCTTCAAGTGCTGTGATAAAACATACCTTTTGATTGATTGTCAGCAGAACCTACCAAGCATATCGGCCATGAATCACTGCTTTTCACCTCCACCTTACACGTGTCAGACAGCAAACACCTGGAAATTTATATCACTTCCCTACATGGTCAACCAAAACCTAAAAAATTTAAAAGCACACACACTTTAGAGGAAATGTTTATCTTATATCTTCCCCTTGCTTTTAGATTTTTTTTAATTACAAAAAAAAAACACAATTTTTTTATTTTTCAAGTTTTTCAATTTTTTTTTTTAAAACATGAAAACATTTGCCAGACTACTCATCAAAGGCTATCATCCGGAGACCTTTGAGACGCATTTCAAAATTGGCACTGGGAAGGGGTTTTGTGAACATATCCGCCACATTGTCATCCGACGCCACCCGTTCTAAATGAATGAGCCTGCGTTCATAGCAATCCCGAATGAAGTGCGTTTTTATATCGATGTGTTTGGTTTTGGAGTGCTGCACATGATTTTTAACAATTTGCAACGCAGCATTGTTATCACAGAAAATGGGAGTATCGAAGATATTCAAACCGTAATCTCCCAGCTGATGCTGCAACCATACCACCTGTGAGCAGCAAGCAGATGTTGCCACGTATTCTGCTTCGACTATCGATTGGGACACCGTGTGCTGCTTCTTGCTTTGCCAAGATACCAACCTGTCACCTAAAAGTTGAGCTCCAGCAGATGTGGATTTCCTGTCAAGCTCATTACCACCATAATCACTGTCAGAAAAAAATATACAGATTAAATCCTGACTCTTTAGGGTACCAGAGGCCTAGTCGAGGCCGACCCTTCAAATATTTAAAAATGCGTTTAATAGCAGATAGATGAGAGAGTTTAGGATTAGCCTGATAATGTGCGCATTGGCACACTGCTAGCATGATATCTGGACGGCTGGCTGTTAAATACATCAGAGACCCAATAATAGACCAGTACAAGTGCTCGCTCACTGGTTGACCGTCTGGATCCCTGGTAAGTGCAGGTCTGGCCGCCATAGTTGTGGAGACAGGCTTCGCATCCATCATTTTGTACTTTTCCAAAATTTCTGTGACATATTTGGCCTGGTGGATAAGTGTCCCACTGTCACTTTGCTTCACTTGTAATGCGAGGAAAAACTCCATCTCGCCCATCTGACTCATTTCATATTTTGTGCACATTACCTTCTCAAACTCTTTGCACAAATCTTCATTGGTTGACCCGAAAATGATGTCATCAACATATACTTGCACCATGATTATGTCATGCTCGACCCCCTTTCTAAAAAGTGTCTGATCCACTATGCCTCTTATGTACCCGTGTACTAGAAGATGATCAGTCAGAGTCTTGTACCAAGACCGAGGGGCCTGGTGTAAGCCATACAATGCCTTATCTAGCTTGTACACATGATACGAGTGTTCCTCATCAATGAAGCCAGGAGGTTGAGTGACATATACCTCTTCATCCATATCAGCATATAAAAAGGTTGTTTTCACGTTCAATTGGTAGATCGTGAAGTTCATGTAGGATGCATAGGCTAAAAAGACTCTTATTGCCTCTAATCGAGCAACCGATGCATACACTTCATCATAATCCACCCCTTGAATTTGTTTGTGGCCTTGAACTACTAACCTGGCCTTGTTTCTGACAATGATGTCGTTGTCATCCTTTTTATTCTTATAAAGCCATTGAGTAGTGATGACCTTTTTGTCAGTAGGCCTTTCTACTAACCTCCAAACTTGAAGCCGTAAGAATTGATTCAGTTCTTCATGCATGGCCTCTACCCAACTAGGATCTGTCAAAGCCATAGTAATGTTGGGGGGGCTTAATTTGTGAGATGAAACAGGAGTACATACAATGATTGATGTCCCCTGACCGGCTTCTTGTTACCACCCCTGATGCTAACGGACCAATGATGTTGTCCAAGGAGTGGTATTTATGGATCCTGGTTTCGGCAATGGCTTGAACGGGGATTACTGGAGGTAGATTTGTTTGATCGGGTTCATCATTTGTTCCAGCTGCACCTTCTGCATCAACTCCCTGTGTTTGAGGAGTGTCTGAACCAGGGTTGACGTCTGCCTTATGGTCATTCTCAGGATCAGTTGTCTCCTGTACCGGTGTGGTTTCTGTTTAAGGGGCAGTGACCAGAGCCTTTGTAATGGAGTGTGTTAATGATGGTCCTGAAACCGTATCTTCAAAAAGTTCTTCAGCTATGACTGGTTCCAATCCCAACGGACGGAAGAATTGATTATAGTCAAAAGCTTGAGGAGGACCCACTCCACCATCTGATGGATTTTCTTCTAGCCAATCCACATTGGTGGATTCCATCACAATCCCGGTTGTTTCGTTGAATACCCTGTAAGCAGAGCTGGCAGTGTAACCTACAAAATAACATTCATCAGATTTAGCAGCAAATTTAGGTACTTCAGAATTTACTAAAACCATGCAGAGACACCCAAAAGCCCGTAGGTGTCTAATTCTGGGCTTGTCATGGTAGATTAGCTCATATGGGGTCTTCTGCTACCGCTTATTAATGAGCACCCGATTATGGACATAACACGCAGTGTTAACTACCTCTGCCCAAAACATGGTCGGTAGCTTTGAATCACACAACATAGTACGAGCAGCTTCAATTAGCGTCCTGTTGCGTCGTTCTGCGACGCCATTCTGCTGAGGGGTGTAGGGGGCACTGTATTGATGCTCAATTCCCTTTTCAGCACATAAATTATCAATACTTTGATTCTTAAACTCCGTCCCATTATCACTCCTGATGGCCTTCACTTTCAGCTTTAATTTGTTTTCGATGTGCTTGATGAAAGCAATCAGTATACCTGCAACATCACTTTTCTTTGACAAGAAAAACACCCATGTGAAACGGGAAAAATCGTCAGTAATAACTAAACAAAATGCACATCGGTTAAGGCTAAACATATTGACTGGACCAAATATGTCCATGTGAAGCAGCTCCAGAGCAGATGAAATTCTGTTGAACACCTTTGGTTTGTGTGGACGTTTGTGCTGCTTCCCCTTAGCACAAGCCACACATTTCTCCTTGAGCACAAATTCTTTGATTGGATGATCTTTAACAAGCCCTCCTCTAGCAAGTTGATTTAAGTTCTCCAGATTTAAGTGCCCCAATCGTCTGTGCCACAACTGTGCGTGGTTCTCAGCAGTCTTAGAGAGGAGACAAGCCACTTCAGATGTGGGGGGTTTCTGCATGTTGAGCACATAGGAGTTACCAAATCTTGGTGTTCTCATTAACACCCAATCGTCAGGGATGGAGTATCCAGGTTTGAGAATGAGACATTCTTTATTGTTGAAGAGAACTGGATACTCCCGATCACATATTTGTGAAACACTCAACAAGTTGTGCTTCAACTGCTCGACATAATTGACATCATGGAAGCTAAGACAACCATTTTGAACCGTGCCTCTCTGACTGATATATCCTCCAACTCCTCCGGCAAACGACACATATCCGCCATCAAATTTCTCCAAATCTTGCAAGAGAGATATGTCGCCCGTCATATGCCTGGAATAACCACTGTCAAGATACCATAGGTTGCTAACAGTCCTCCTTGGTTGTTCCTGCATTCAAAGGAGTTTAGTTAGATTTTGGTACCCAGGCCTTAATCAGTCTGGGTGAAGTTGGTCTGTCCTTGTTTAGACTGATAATGTCTTTCTTGTTGACATCTCTGGGTTGATGATTTTCCTTTCCAATCCCCTGTTGTTTATTTTTATTTGTTTTAGAACATTTGACCTCTTGAAAAGATGTTGAGTGTTTTTTATACACTCCAGTTGGCTTGAAAGACAAATTCACAACTTTTGAGACATTCCACCTATCATCATTCCACCCATTGGTTGATTTTCTGAGTCCTACAGGTTTTGGGTTGCACAGTGTTTTTGAAAACGATTTGAAAATGGATTTTAGAACAGGTTTTAGATGAACCGGTGGTTTTTGAAAAGTGTCCTGCTTTGGGTGAAAGACATGTTTTGAGGGTTCAACAATTTTTGAACCCCAAGCATTTTGACTCCTTTTATTTTTCACAAATTTTGGTTCACGTCTAGATGAATTGGATTTTGGAATCCTGCTGTGCACCTTGAAGTGTGGGGGTATGGCCTGGTGCACCTTTTGATTTGAAGGTGCAACCTGTGCTGTTGGTCTAGCACGCACCTTTGTTTATGGAGGTTGTGATGTCAACTTCTGCACCTTGGAATCTGAAGGCCCAGATTTTGGTTTTGGGTCAACATGTGTTTGGCCCAATGGGACAGTCTTTTGCTGGACTTTCTTAGGATAATAAGGTTCATAAGGGCGGTGCAGGCAGTTTCTTGCCACGTGTCCTGGTCTACCACACACATGGCAAGACTGTTTCTTTGGATACACGGGAGCCTGTTGTTGGTTACGCCCAGTGGATATCCAAGTTGGCTTTGAAGAGTTTTTATGGATCCAAAGGGCCTTACCATGGGACTTTGTGGTCAAAATATACTCCCGTTGTATCGGCTTGAATTGGTCATATGCAGAGTTAACTTCTGGGTACGGGACAAAGTCATGGGGTCTGGTGTCCCGTACTTTCTGCACTTTTTGGACAGAATGATTAATCTTATCCTCAGATGTTGATACACGGTTCCTGATCGTCATGTGAACTATTGAATACAAGATGAATCACACAAGGATGCTGAGGTCCGAACTCCCAGCGAACCTGGAGTTCGGACAGCTCCGAACTTGTGGCCGAACTTGAGGTTCGGCCAATCGTATTTCAACCTATATAAGTAGATCATCTTGTATAGATTTGCAGAGGTTCGGTGTCATATATTCTCTGAGTGTACTCTGTGATTCTCTGTGGTTAATACAAGTCTCATTTGTATTTACTCTTCATGTTTTACTCGTTTACATTGATTTCATTACGACTAAGTAGAAAATCCACACGCTCAAGCAATTTCAAGTGGTATCAGAGCATTTGGTTTGCTCTACTAGTCGGAAATCAGTGTTTCTTAGAGTTTTGAGTTCAAATTCACGTTTTTGCGAAAATGTCAATCATTTTTTAGTTCGTTTGATTATTTCGAGTGTGCTTTTAGTCAAATATTCATTCCTGAGTGGTTTCTATCGAGTTTACTTGAATTTCTGTTGAAAATTCCAGTAAAAAACGTTGAAAATCGAGAAAATGACGTCGAGTGAAATCTGTCTCGTCTGAGGTTCGGACAACTTCGGAGTAACCGCTCCGATCTCCAAGTTCGGACGTAGATCGGTCACTTTTATTGGTTCGGTGAGAGTTCGGTGAGGGATCGGTCAAAGTTCGGACAGCGTTCAGTGATAGTTCGGAGTTGTTTGATTTTTGTTCGTCCGAAGGTCAGATTCGGAGAGAGTTCGGCGTAGCTAGATTCGGACTAAGCTCAGAGGAGGTTCGGACAAGGTTCGGAGTGAACAGTAACCAGTTTTTCGAAAATGTCCGATTTTCAAGCGTTCGCGGCTATTCAAAATTCGGTTCAGGCAACGATGCAAACAATGATTAACTATGATAATGAAATTGGAACAAGTCAGAAAGTTCCCAAATTAATCAAATTGGAAGATTATCATAATTGGGTGACACGATTTGAAGCATATGTTTCTGCAAATGATATCGATATGTGGTTATCATATTCTGAACCATATACATATCCTAAAGGTGAGGACGGGGAACTAATTCTTCAAAGGAAGCTTTCTGGTGAACAAAAGAAAACATATCAAGCTGAGAAAAAGGCTTATGGCACTTTAACAATGGCATTGCCTACTGATTTACTACATCAATTTTCAAGCAACTATACCGCAAAGAGTTTGTGGGATGCTCTAGAAAAGAGATGTGAAGGAAATGACCAGTACAAGAAAAGTCGACAAAAGGTGTTGAAGAAGGAATTTGATAGCTTCAAGCATTATCATAATGAATCGATTCCAAATCTGATTGCAAGATTTGCACATTTAATGAGTGAAATGAAGTTGGTGAATCTCACAAAAGATGAAGCTGATAAGAAAGAGAAGATCATGGAAACTTTACCTGAGAAGTGGGAAAATTATGTGATGATGATCACTAATGATAAGGATTATCCAAAGTTGTCTTTTAATGATCTGATTCAAAGAATCCAAGCTAGGGATATGGAGTTAAAAGTAAACAAGCCACTTCCTGAGCAAATTCAGAATCCTGCAGTGTATTATGGAAACAATGATTCAACTTTGAATGCTGGAAAGTCTAATATTCTTAGTTCTGCACCTCCTACAGCATTTCTGGCAGGTAAATCTGAAATTCCAAGTTATTCATCTGCTGGTTGTACTGTGTCAATTCCTAGTTTTTCAAGTCAAAGTGTCTTTTCTGTTCAAACTGTCGATGATTATAATGCGTTGATGTCTGCTTTGGTATCTTCATATTTTGGTGTTATCACTGGTAATGTGGGTAGTGCTGAATTAACTAATGAAGATTATGATCAAATTGATTATGATCATTTGGAAGAAATGGATCTTAATTGGCAATATGCAATGTTGGTTCGAAGAACGAAGACATTTTTTAACAGGCTGGGAAGAAATGATTGAATCAGGATGGTAAAATTGGTTTGGATAAGTCAAAAGTGAAATGCTACAAGTGTTCAAATTATGGTCATTTTGCTCGAGAATGTCCAAGTTCTGGAGATCATAAATTGAAAACTGGTCAACATGCACACTTAGTATTTCATTCACCAAAAGAAGTTGATAAAGTTGAGAAGAAATCAGTTACTTTTGCTAATGACGTTTCTGAAACATTTTTGCATCCAGATGAATTTGCTTGGAATGCAGATTCAGCAGTTAAAAAGAATCATACTCCAATCTCAATTGCTTTAACTGTTCGTCATGATGATGATGATAGTTTTCTGACTGATTCTGATTCTTATTCAAGTGCTTCTTTGGTTCAAGAAGAATTACCTAAGACTTCTGAGAGTTCAAAGGATGACGACTTTAAATGTTATAAATGAGAGAAGTTTCTCAAGGAAATTGCAAGTTTTGAACAACGTCGCCAAATTTCAACTGAAGAAATTGTGTTGTTAAAGAAAGAGTTGGAGGATTTTCAAAAGAAGTATTATGAGTTGGTTCATATTCATGAAGATGTTTTGAAGGACAAGGCTAAATTGGCTGAAGAGTGTGAGAAAGCCAAAGCTGAAGCGTTAGACGCAACTCAAGATTTTGAGAATCTGTTTGAGAAGAGTTATCCGGTTCAGCAAAAATATGAAGAAGCTACTGCTCTTATTGCTAAAACTGTTGTTACTGTAGAGAAACTTCAAAATAAGATCTCTATGCTTCAAGATGAAAATGTTCTTTACAGAGACAAGAATGAAGTGTTAACAAAAGATGTTGAGATCTACAAGCAAAAGAGAGAAAATGTACTTGAAGAATTATATGCTGAATGTGAGATCAGGAAGTTACAAACTTATGAGTATGATGATCTTAATGCAAAATTCATCAAGTCACAACAAGAGGTGTTTGAAGGTCAACAGAAAATTAATGACTTGAAATTGGAGATTTTGGAGTTGAAAAGACAAGTTAAGAATTGCAATTTGTCACCGACATTGCTAAATTTCTTATACAAGCAGGATTAGAGTTCAGAGAAGTCTAAGGAAGAAAATATTCACTTGGTACCTCAACCAGTTGATTTGATTGAAGTTACTTCTGCTCAGATTGATCCAAACAATGAAGTGCATGACTATTCAAAGTTTGCTACTCCACCCAAGAAGAACAAGTCCAAGTCTAAAAAGAAGGAGAAACCTTTGGGTGAAGCTCCAAGATTTACTTCAAAGTCTGTATTGCTGGAAAATGAGAACGTGTTTGATAAGGTTGCTTCGAGTTCTTCATCTGCAACTGAAGAAGAAAAAGTTTTGATTGAAAAGAACAAGTTGAAGGATATCAAAGACAAATTCACTAGTGATGCTAAGTCAAGAGTTGCTTCGGGTTCTTCATCCAATTCTTCAAAAACTCAAGGATCTAAAAACAAAGGTTTAGGTTACAAAGTGTTGGAAGAACCGGTTCAAGCAAAGAAATCAGTAAAGGCTGAGAAGGCTTCTAAGACAAAAGTTGCAAAGAAACCACCATCTCAGAAGGAGTTTTCTTATTATTCTGGAAGATCTTCTTCTTCAAGGAGTCCATCTCCTAGGTATGATTCTTCTGATGATTTCTTTGATAACTTTCAATCTGAACATTCATCTGATTCTCATAAATCAAAACAATTTTTTAATAATTTAGAGAATGACTTTGTTATGTATGTCGTCAACCGGGACATCTAGCTGCTGATTGTCCGAGGGCTGCGTTTATCCACAAAACTGCCAAATATGTGGATAACGAAGGTCAAATTTTTGATGAACCATGGTCCCCAAAGATTAAGTCAACTGGTAAATCGTCTTGGTCTAAACCGAGTACGTCGGTTGAATCTGATTCGGGTTCCGATAAAAAATAAACACTTTTACAAATTTGGAAGCCAAAAGTTGTTTCCATGGCCAACAAGGACTTTGTGGAAGACACCGGGCGACCCAACGCTGTTGATTCGGGTCGATCTCAACGCGACTAATGTTTTATTTGGTGTCAAGCAGGTGTTTCAGGAAGACCTTTCGGTGATTGGAAAATTGTTGATTGTGAAATATCTGTTCTAGTTAACTTTAATTTCAAAATCACTTTATTTTTCAAAATGCTAAACTGCTAGTATTCGTGTTGGTTGATCATTTTTCTTGTTTTTTACTCCGTCTCATTCTGAGGGGGAGTTTGTTTTTGCAAAAATACCAAAAATAGTGTCTTGTTTTTCAAATCGTAAAAATGAAAATCTATATATAGAATTGTCATTTTTAGGGGGAGAAATTTGGAAAAGACAAAAACATTGAGAAATGAGAATTTGTATCCGACATGATTGGGAAATGATGGTACATTGGCTAACATTGTCTGACTCATAGATAAAGTTTTGATACCTGATATGTGCGTCGTGTGAAGTATCAAACAAAGTACAAGATCATGTCAAACTAGGTCTGGCCGAACTAGGTCCGAACCTGAAGTTCGGACTGGCCGAACCTGAGGTTCGGCCGAAGCTCGGCCAGCTGGGTATAAATATACGTTTGGTCTTTGTAACTGGAGGTTCTGAGCGTGCGAGATATCTTAAGTGTGTGTTTCTGAGTGTGTATTCTCTGAGTCCATTTCTAAGTGTTTATTGGTTGTAATTGTTCTTCGTTGATCAATAAAACAATCGGTTAATTACGTTTCGATGTCCGATTAGCTAGATCGAGTAGACGATCCGATGCTCACGCATTTTCAAGTGGTATCAGAGCTTTCTGGTTCACTCTACTGATCTGTGGTTGCTATTTTCGGATTTTTGAAGCGTTTTTGAAGTTTCTCGAGTTTGTTTTTGTGTTTTTCATCATTTCTATCGGGTATTTGGTGTCAAATCTGTTTCTAAACCACTTTCTATCGGTTTTACTGTTCCACAGTAACGAGGTTCGTTAAAATCAGTCATTTTTGCGCGTTTTTGAAAAAAAAAAGTCGAAGTTCGGAGGTAACTGGTCAAGTTCGGAGTAACTGCTCTAAATTTCGAGTTCGGACAGCCTTCGGTCAGTGTTCGGAGTTGTTTCGGTCGGAGTTCGGTGTGGTTCAAGGTTCGGAGCTAGATCGGTGTTACTTAGGAGTTCAGACTTTTGTGTTTGTTTCGGGGCAAGTTCGGACATAGTTCGGACTTTGGATTTAGGTTCGGACAGAGTTCGGAGGTCTGTGATAGGTTCGGTCACCAGAATCTTGTTTTTCACGATGTCGGAATTTCACGCTTTTGCTGCAATGCAAAGTGTGATGCAAACCATGATGAATTTTGATAACGAAATTGGAACAAGTCAGAAAGTTCCCAAATTGTTGAAGCTTGAAGATTACCAAAATTGGAAGAAACGATTTTCCGCTTACATAAGCACGAATGATATCGATTTGTGGATTCCTCTCAAGAAACTTTATCAACACCCAACTGATGCGGGAGATTTTAAAGAAGTTCATACTTTTGATTTTGCTGAAAGATAATCATACGAGCTTGAACAAAAAGCTTATGGTTATCTTACAATGGCATTACCTACTGAGTTGCTTCATCAATTTAGCACTTGCAAGAAATCTAAGCAATTGTGGGATGCTTTATTAGCAAGGTGTGAAGGTAATGATGACTACAAGAAGAGTCGAAAGAAGGTTTTGAACAAAGAATTTGATAATTTTCAGAATTATGACAATGAAAACATTACTGCTCTTGTTTCAAGATTGTCACACTTGATTAGTGAATTAAAGGTGGTTGGGTTTGAGAAAACTGATGCTGATTTGAAAGAAAAGATTTTAGAAGCCTTGCCAGAAAAATGGGAAAATTATGTTTTGCTACTCACGCATGACAAGGATTACTCTACAATGACATTTCACGAGCTTACTGGAAAACTTCATGCTCGAGAAATGGAAATGTTAAACTCAAAGAAGTCAACTGCTACTTTGTAGAATCCTGAACTGTATCATGGTGTGAATAGTGCAAGCATGAGTTCAAAGTCTAAACCAAATCAGAATACAGCACCAAGTGTTGCCTTTATAGCTGGAGTTTCAGGAAATTCTGATAATAATTCTTCAAGAGGTTGCAATTTCACAATTCCAAAATTTTCAAATCAAAATGCTTTTTCAGCTGAATCAACAGATGATTGTGCCAAAATGATTTCTGCATTGATTTCATCATCCTTTGGATTGATTCTCAAAAATGTTGCTGATGCAAAGTTAACCAGTGAGGATCTTGATGCTCTTGATGATGATCAACTAACCGAATTGGATGTATCTTGGCAATATGCTATGTTGTGTCAAAGATCTAAGAGATTCTTTAAGAAACATGGGAGAAATATTTCTGGTGATAAATTGGGTTTTGACAAATCCAAATTAAAGTGTTACAAATGTTCACAGCTTGGACATTTTGCTAAAGATTGTCAACAAGCACATGCAAATAAGTCTGGTATTCCTCTATCACCAAAGCCTGGTTTTACTCAACCATCTACTAGTAATACTAGCAAGTCTACAGCTTTAATGGCTCAAAATGATGGTGTATATGATTGGGGTCAACAGTTTGGGTATGATTCATCTGCTTTGATAGTTACTCATGATCAATAAGAAGATTTTTGTTCAGAAACTAGTTCCGATACTAGTTCAATTCCAAGTTCTTATGAATCTGCTGAGAATCTGGAGAGTTTAATTAAAGAAAATGCTTTCTTGGCAAATCAACTTCAACAACTGTCTGAGGCATTTGATGTGATTAATTCAGAGTTGAAGATTTCTAAAGATCATGACAAGGAGTTGACATTAAAGAATGAGTATTTGACCATGGAAATCCAAACATTGAATGAGGTTTTGGAAGCTTTGAAGCAAGCTAAGAAGAATGTTGAAATTTCAAACGCTAAGATTTGTGAAGAACGGGATGAGTTGGTAAAAGATGTTAAGAAATGGAAGGATGAAGCTGAAGATACAGCTGCTGATTTTCAGAATTTGTTTGATAAATCAAGTCAAACTTGATTTGCTTACAAAGAATGTTGAAGAGTCAACTGTGAAGCTTGAAGCATATCAAGTTGACATGGGAAAGTTGTTGGAGGAGAAGCGAGAGTTAGTAAGTGTTAACAAAGTTCAAGCTGCAAACTGGAAATTCAGAAGCGAAATGAGAATAAATTGAAAAAGGAGTTACATGAAGGAATTGACAATCTTCGTATGCAAAAGTTTGAAACTCACAAGGTTGTGAAGCGTTTAATTGCTAAAGAAAAGGAATTTACAGAAGCTCAACAGCAAATTTCTGATCTCAAAGTTCAAGTTCTTGATTCTAATAGGTTGCTCAACAATGTTTCCAATTCTCAAGTCTTCACAAGCTTCTTAGCTAATGATGCAAATTTTGAGAAAATGTTTGATAAGATTGCATCACCCCCTGCTCATATCAAAGAAGCTGTCAAAGAAGTGAAGGAACAAATTGACGAATTTGATTATTCAAAGGTTTCGTCATCTACTGCTGAGGATGAGAAAGTTGTGTTGAAGAAGAAGAACAGGAAGCATAAGAAACAGAAGGAAAAGAAATCTGGGGTTTCTCCTGCACCAAAGTTTGTGACTGGTTCATCTTCTGCTGATAATGAGACATCAGCTACTTCTAGTGCCAAGATTCTGTCTCAACCTGAGTTTGATGAACAGATCTTTTATGATCAAAAGAATGTTACTGAAGTAAAAGCTGAATTTTCTCGATTAGCAAAGAATGGACATTGTTCTTCTGAGGAGAAGATTTCTGGAAAACGTGAAGGATTGGGTTTTCACAAGATGCAAAACAAAGCTGAGAAGGTTTCAGCATCATCATCTCAAGATTTGAAGAAATTAAAGATGAAACAAGTGAAGAAGGAAGTTTTTCAAGCTGATAAAATTCAACCCGAGTGGTTTTACAAACTCAAGGGTTCGGATCAGTTATTTTCTGACAAAGAATTTCCACTTCATTGTGTTGATGCTCGGAAGATTTCTGAAGTCTTTGTGAAAACTCAAGTTTCATCTGAAAGTTCTCAATCTCAAAGCCCTACATCCAAATGGGTACATGATCACAGGCATCAGGTATATGATTCTCATTCTGATCATGTTCGAGATATTCATGTGTGTTCTGCACAGGTACATCAAAGATGGGACAAAACGACAAGAATTTGTTATATTTGCCGTCGCCCAGGACATATGGCAAAAGATTGTCCATCACCTGCTGATTCACCTCAAAGATTTTATAAGAAATCAGCTTTTGGTAAACCTACCACAACAAAGTTCTTTGATGAACAAGGCAGAGTTTTTGATGAAGTTGAGCCTACATTTTCTCATAAACAAAAACGGTTTGTTCCAATAGTTTCAAAAGCTCAATATGTAGGTTCATCATTACAGTCACATGTGACTGTTTCATCAAAAACTGACTTACCAAAACAACAGCAATGGAAACCTAAGATGGTTTCTAAGCAGGACAAGGACACTGGTCGACCAGAAGCAATTCGCTTCGGGTCATTCATGGACTAATTCGTTTGACCAGTGTGCAGGTACTTCTAGAAGACCTATCGACGATTGCTGAGTTGTTGATGGAGGAGTATTCTGCTTAATTTAAATATTCATGATAAATCTTTCTAACCTGCAAATTTTCTGAATTCTAAATCTGCAAACTATCCGTGTTGATTGATCACTTTTCTTTGTTTACAAAGTTTTTCTCAAAAATAGCAAAAATAGAGTCTAGTTTTTGTGTAAAATGAAAATCCAAAAATAGAGTTTTCATTTTAAGGGGGAGAATTGTAAGTAAGGGGGAGTAGTTGAGAAGATGCATGTTATGGGGAGAAAGTGAATACATGCCAAATATATAATGAAGGATGGTGAATACATGCCATATATAAAATTGTGAGAAATTGATCATTGGGAAATGATGGTACATTGGCTTACGTATCTGACTCATGGATAGAGTAGATGAAAGGGCCATAAGATCATTGTTTTGATATGCTTGGTAGGCTTGGCAAATCAGAAAGTATTTAGATGTGATATACACTAAATACTAATGCTTGACCATGTGGATAACATCTTGATGCATAGTTCATGACACAAAAGAAAATAAGTGTGAAATTTAAAATGAGAAGTCACTATGTATACATGTGTTCATTTTGCAAAGATTTAAACTTGTTTGATTTTCTTTATTTTGTCAAATGATCGGACTTTCTCTGCGTATCGAAAGATCGACCTGATCGTTGTTCGTTTGACATTCTGCTTTATTTTCTTTGGTGTTTCGTATAACTCATCGGACTTTCTCTGCGTGTACGGGAGTACCGACCTGATTGTTGTTGGGTTATACAATTTCAGCTTGTTTTATTTTCTTATTTTGTTAAATCCGAGGCCTTATCTGTGTATCGAAAGATCGACCTTAAGGTAGACGATTTAACGTTCTTATTTCTTTTTACATGGAAAACAGTTGACTATATCATGAAAATATTATGCATTGTGAAAATTCACAAGTGCTGTCACACAAAAGGAAAAAGAAAAGAAAAGCTGAGAATGTCTGATTATGTCTGATAGTGTGGGATACACTGGTCAAAGCAAATCTAATCAATACTTTAACATATCCAAATGTTATGAGTATGATTCTGCCTGAGTTTAAGTTGGACAAATTATACCAGCAATAAGCATGACTTATGTGCTTTGATTAATTGAAATTGAAGTGTAGTTCAGTGCGTTATGTTCAATATGATCCCATATAGTGATCTTTTTCATACCAAAAATAGCGTTTGATTTTGGATTGCAATTTCATTTCATTTCAGAAAAGAACAAAAAGATTTTTGGTGTGTTTTAGCATAAACTGTCAAAAAGTCAAAAAGATTTTGTTTCTGCCTTATTTTCGATCTGATCAACACGTGATACAAATCATTTTCAAAATCATTGGAGTCTCGAAGAGACGTTTTGCGCCAAGATTATTTTAAATGTTTGAGCAGGTTGCTATGTGCAAGATATCACAACTTCAAGTCTTCTGAAGATGTTGATGAAAGACCAGAGAAACACTAAAATGTCATCAAGTATTCAAGATCAAGTTACGATCAAGTTGAGGAGGAGTTTGTTTGAAGTTTCATTTCATTGAACGAACGGATTCTACACTTGAGGGGGAGCTTGATTGAAGATACAAAGTTGATGATATTGAAGGGATTTGCACACGACGAGGGGGAGTTTGTTGATACCTGATATGTGCGTCGTGTGAAGTATCAAACAAAGTACAAGATCATGTCAAACTAGGTCTGGCCGAACTAGGTCCGAACCTGAAGTTCGGACTGGCCGAACCTGAGGTTCAGCCGAAGCTCGGCCAGCTGGGTATAAATATACGTTTGGTCTTTGTAACTGGAGGTTCTGAGCGTGCGAGATATCTTAAGTGTGTGTTTATGAGTGTGTATTCTCTGAGTCCATTTCTAAGTGTTTACTAGTTGTAATTGTTCTTCGTTGATCAATAAAACAATCGGTTAATTACGTTTCGATGTCCGATTAGCTAGATCGAGTAGACGATCCGATGCTCACGCATTTTCATAAAGTAGATGAAAAAGCCATAAGACCGTTTGATCGATGTGCAAGATAGACTCAGCAAATCAGAAAGTATACAAATGTGACATACACTAAATCTGATGCTTGACCTAGTGGATAACATCTTGATGCATATCTCATGATATATCAAGAAAAAGATATGTGAAAAATAAAATGAGAAGTCACTGTGTATACATGTGTTCATTTTGCAAAGATTTAAAATTGTTTGATTTTCTTTATTTTGTCAAACGACCGGACTTTCTCTGCGTGTCGAAAGACCGACCTGATCGTTGTTCGTTTGACGTTCTGCTTTATTTTCTTTGGTGTTTCGTATAACTCATCGGACTTTCTTTACGTGTACGGGAGTACCGACCTGATTGTTATTGAGTTATACAACTTCAACTTGCTTTTATTTTCTTATTTTGTTAAATCCGAGGCCTTATCTGCGTATCGAAAGATCGACCTTAAGGTAGACGATTTAACATTCTTATTTCTTTTTGCATGGAACACAGTTGACTATATCATGGTTACAATCATTATGTGATTTAAATCACAAATGAGATCACAAAAAGTGATAAGCAAAAGCATATCTGAGTATGTCTGATAGTGTGGGGTACACTGGTCAATGCAAATTTAATCAATACCTTAACATATCCAGATGCTATGAGTATGATTATGCCAGAGTTTAAAGTTGGACAAATTATATCTGCAATCGGCATGGCTTATGTGCTTTAATAATTGAAATTGAAATGTAGTTCAGCGTGTTATGACCAATATGATCCCAAGTTGTGATCTTTCTCACAAAAGACAAAAATAGTGTCTGATTTTGTAATGCCTTTATTTTTCTTATCAGAAAATACCAAAAAGATTTTAGGTGTGTTTTGATATAAAATTTCTAAAAGCCAAAAAGATTTTGTTTCTTATTTGTTTTCGATTGATCAGCACGGAATACGAAATCATTTTCAAAATTAAAATATCTTGGAGTCTCGAAGAGACATTTTGCACCAAGATTATTTATGTTGGCATGTTTCTAAGTGGGAAGAGAACATCACAACTTCAAGTCTTCTGAAGATTGTTAATAAATAGATTACACACGATGCAATATCAAGTATTCAAGATTGAACTCATCGTCAAGATCGAGTAAGAGTTTGACTGAAGATACAAGATACAAGTTTAATAGAGGAGATCATACTGCACATGCCGAGGGGGAGTTTGTTGATACACGGTTCCTGATCGTCATGTGAAGTAATGAATACAAGATGAACCACACAAGGATGCTGAGGTCCGAACTCCCAGCGAACCTGGAGTTCGGACAGCTCCGAACTTGTGGCCGAACTTGAGGTTCAGCCTATCGTATTTCAGCCTATATAAATAGATCATCTTGTATAGATTTGCAGAGGTTCGGTGTCATATATTCTCTGAGTGTACTCTGTGATTCTCTGTGGTTAATACAAGTCTCATTTGTATTTACTCTTCGTGTTTTACTCGTTTACATTGATTTCATTACGACTAAGTAGAAGATCCACACGCTCAAGCAATTTCATCAGAAATTTTCACATCTCCTGTGGACTTGGGACCATCAACCATTGGTCCCTTACCCCTTCTTAAAATTTTAACAGTTCTTAAGGGTTTCACAGGTTTATCATCACATTTACCAAAAATAAACACACCACATTCAGAAAGTTTATCACACAAGTCAGACGCTGAAGTTTTTAACTCATACTTAACAGAAGTTTTAGGTTTCTTAAAATCACAGTTTTTAAAAAAAGAATCATAATTAGACTTCATGGGACTTTTAGGGGACTCCTTGCAATTCACTACCCCTGCTTCTTTATTACCTTTATCTGCACAAGAAGTAAAAGTGTTAGTAATGTTAGAAACAGGAGCAGAAATTTTAATGGGACAAGTGGCAAGTTTCTTTTCTATTTCAGCCTTAGCTTCTAAGGAGGTCTTTAGACACTCATACTCTGGGATCATTTCATGCATCAAAGGCATCGGTACTGTATGAGTGGATTTTTCATCTTTTACCTCAGTACCGAGACCCAAAACAGAGTTGGCCTTCAGATGTCGCATTCGAGCATCTGTGTTATAGAAAAGAGAACTAGCCTTCATTATTTCTGACACAATTTTATCATTTCGTTCAACTTTGGTTTGTGATGTTTCTAATTTGGCTTTAAGTTGTTCAACTTTAGATTTTAATGTGTCAATTTCTTCATTAGCAATTCTAAGATATGTAGTTTTATCACTCAATTACCTTTGAAGATTCTTAATATCGACTTTGGCAGCTTCTAGTTTTTCACTTAATGTTTTACTCCTACCTTTGTACTCTCGCAGGTCTCTCTCAGATAGTTCACGATTTAACGTTTCATTAAAGAACTTACGTTGCCAGTCTTGAGATTCATTAAATGTAATTTGGCATTTAGGGTTAGAACATACCTCATTGCTGTTGGCCTGGGACCCTGGAGTTATGTCTGCCATGAATGCATGATGAAAGACTTCAGCAGCTTCTTTCTGAGTTTCTTCTTCAGCCAAAAGGGCTACATGATCAAGTGTCAGACTCAAGTCTTCCACCTGAGATATCCAGTCGTATCCTGGTGTATGTTGAACTACCAGCGCCCTGTCATTCTTCCCTGTCTCCTTCTTCACACTTTCACCTCTGTTCTCAGTCTTACTCTCTCTATCAACTTTTGGTTTGGTGCATTCCCTCGCATAATGCCCATACTCAGTGCAATTGTAGCACCTCAGGTTTGCTTTGTTGAAACTGAGCTTTATCCCTTTCCCGCCATTCCAGTCCTTCTTGCCTGTCTATGCCATGAATTGCTTAGCTCTCAGGGCTGACATTCCCATCTGGTAAGAAATATCCATATGCTCCAGGTCTTCTGGGTTGACTTGATTCACATCATCGGGAGTTAAATCAATGGGTAGAAGTGAACCTGCAACCAGTGCCTTGTAGCAACTCATAATTCCTACTCCAAGAGCAAAACTGGGATCTTTGGTTAGAGCATTAACATCTAAAGAGACAAGATTTGATGTCCCAGATGTACTCGACCCAGTGGATTGAGCAATAAATCCCATTGGATTAGACTGTGGGTTGTTAGGAGCAACAGCTGGCTGTGAGATGAACGCTTGATTAACTTGATTTATTAATGCTCCATTACCCAGCTTTCTGGCCCTCTTCTGCTTCTTCTCTTCATATGCTCTAATGGTGGACATAAGCTCGCTTAGCGGTGAAGTAGACATTTGCACTGTCTTTTCTTTTAACTCAATAGTGTTGTCCCAATTTGGCGGAAGAGAATTTACCAGCTTTCTGTTGACCTCGACCTGTGTGTATGTGACTCCAACGTCTTTCATTCCTGTGACTATTTTGATAAACCGTTGAAGCTGAGTCTCAATATTTTCACCGGGGATGTAATTGAATTCATTAAACCGCTCTCTTAGATTTTCTTTTCGAGATTCCTTCATATCATCATTTCCTTCATATGCGGCCACAAGAGCATCCCAAAGGGTCTTAACAGAGGTGTACTCCTTGAAAGATTCAGCTACTTCAGGAGATAAGGCCATGGTTAGAGCAGCCAGTGCCTTTCTATCACGTTCCACCTTTTCCCAATCTTCATCAAGCCATTCAGATTTTCCTTTAGGTTTGGGTGGCTGACCTTGTTCTCCAGCTGTCGATGGGACAAAGTCTCCCACCTCAACCGATCGCATGATCTTGGGATCATGGTAGTTTATATAGTTCACGAATCGGTACTTCCAACTCATGAAGTCCTTGCCAGACATCAGACGAGGTGGTCTGGCACTGGTTCCGATTTTAGCATCCATTTCAAGAGTTGCACTTGACAAGCTGGACATCTAACACAGAGAGGCAAGAAACACAGGTTTTCGATCAAGAAAGGATGGGTCGAAAAAGGATTTTCGGTCGGACAGGGCTGATCGAAAAGTTCTTTTCGATCGGAAAGGAAAGTGGTCGAAAAGTGTAGGTTACGATCGAAAAGTTGGATCTGGATCGAAAAGTCTCGGAGGGGACTTTTCGATTGAGGAGAGCAGTGGATCGAAAAGTCACAGGGGACTTTCCGATCGAGATGGTGGATCGAGAAATCACAGAGGGGACTTCTCGATTGATGAATGATTGATCGAAAAGTCGCTGAAGAGGACTTTCCGATCGAAAAAACCTGATCGAGAAATCACAAAGAGGGACTTCTTGATTAAAAGCAGCTGATCGAAAAGTCTCAAAATAGGACTTTTCGACTGAAACACGCCTGATCAAAAAGACACAGAGGGTCTTTCTCGATCACTGGAAAGCGACAGGAAAGGGTTTTCGACCAGAAAGCCTGATCGAAAAGTCTCACTTGGCTCGAAAAGTATCTGATTCACGAACAAATGGTCTCGAAAGCTTCTGTTTTTGAGTTTAAACCTGCAAAAGACTTCTTAATTGTGCTAACTGCTGAAAATCACCACAAAAACTCAAATTGTTAGTTGCCAAACACTTGAATCGGATATCGCGAGAGCCTCGAAACTTGCGTTTCTTGGCTCTGATACCAATTGTAAGGATCAAATCAAACCCTCACGCGATATCAAAGTCTATAATCACCGTGCGGAATCTAGTGATTATAGGTGATTCAAGTCTAATCAAAAGATAATATGAATATGCTATAAAGAACAAGATAAGAACACAGACCACTTGAATAAGCACCTTTGATTGCAATACACAGATCCAAATTCTCTTAGAGAATTTCGTAAACACCAATTAGAACAAAACACCAAAAACAGCAACCAACCCTAATCTCCTAATCTAGCTATCCTTATATAGGAAAGCTTATGCTTGTTAAACAAGCTACAAATTTCGGACTCTAGGCCCTATATTCGTCCAACCCACAAGCCCACATAACCCACTAACTTGTTTTAACCCATTTACAAGTAGACTAGCCCAAAAGTAATTCTAATGCAAAAGCCTCACAAATTCTAGACTCTACATACACAATTGTCAACATGCGGCTTCCGGTTTTTCACGAGATTGCCTGATTTCAAGATTTTTTATCCGGTTTCTCTAGGATACCAAGCGGAACGGTTTGACTCTCTGCATCTGATTTTTACACTTTCGTTGGATGTTTTTGGAGAGATTTAGAGAAATATGGGGAATTATTATGGATTTGGATTATCGGGTCGATTAACTAAAGTTGGAGCGTTTTCAGTGTTTGGTTGATTTATCTGATTCGGTTTGTTGCGGTTTGGACTCCGATATTTGGCATTTTCATTATTGTTCTCGACAGGTCGAGCGAGACAGAAGAAGCATATTTAGAGGAGGGATTTCTACGACAGAAAGTTTCGGGTTTATTAGTTTTTCATTGAAGATGTAAGACAGAGCGATTCTTCATCGGTATGAAAAATTTGAAAGCATCAGTCAATGGGGAATATGCTGCAGTAAAAATCTTGGTGACTGACGCCATCAAATCTATTAAGGAAGCATTAGGTTGAAGAATATATTGTGATTTGATTCAAAGACGCGTGTTGTGATGATTGGAGCTTGCATGATTGGACTGAAGACGTTTTTCTTAGAAAGTCAACCTTTCGGGTCAACGGTCAACATAAAAGTCAACGGATGATCGATTCGAGCGAGTCAAGCTTCATAGTAATTAAATCAACTTTGATTTAATTAATATTTATGTTATTTAATTTTTATTTGTATTTTGCTCATGTAATATGTGTCTTGCTAGTTAGTGGGTTAGTGAGGCACATGGGCTCTCACTATATATAGAGGTTGTAGGCTTCATTTGTTAGATTGATGAATCTTAGAATGATGTGAGCTAATACTTTTAGAGAGAGAGAGAGAGAGAGAGAGAGAGAGAGAGAGAGAGAGAGAGAGTCTCATCTTGGGTTTGAGCTCAACCCAAGATGGCCATGGATTTCTTATGATGAGATTGTACGCATTCGACTCGTTGTAATCATTCGACTTTCAGTGAATCGAATTTGCTTTATTACGTTTTGTTGTTTGATTTTCTAGATTCTCGTCATCCCGACTCCACATCTCACCGAACTCGAGCTCAAGATCGAGATTCTTGACGTGAAATCGGTCCTGTCACTTTTTTTTCTAAACTTTTAAAATATATGTATATAAAAATGTTTATTTTTTCCAGCATTTCTATATTTAGACTTATTTAGATTTTAAGTGATAAATATAAGTGACGCGTAAATATACCAATCCATTATATATATGTGAGTTTTTTTAAGGATAAGAGATGTGATGTAAAGTGTTTTTAAAAGTCTTTAAATTTTACGAATAAATGTTTTTTTTTGATAAACAATAATGATAAAGACCCTATTGTGAATACTTATAATATTTAACTAGGATTAATCTTCCATGTGTTAAAGCGGAAATTATCGTGTGTTCACGTAATGCAATCTGGCACGTCCATGTCTAAAACCTAATTTATATCACAACAAACATACGATTCAAACTCAGAAAGTGTAAAACATTATAAAATAAGTATTTATCGTTTAGTGTAAAACTCGCTTTTTGTCCCAACAACGACGTGGTTACATAGAACAGTCAATAAAAAAAGTTGTATAATGATGTTAAAATTAAATGCCAAACACTCAAAGCGTTAAGTGTAGGACCTGAGCGGCTGTTTGGTTCAAAGGATATTTTTAATGAAATTGGAATGTTGAAAGTGTTGGGATTCTGTGTACGATTTTAAAATTTTAGAGTCGTGACTTGAAACACAAGTCACGTGACAGAAGCGTGTACACAAGGCCAACTCATAACTGATCCCACCAGTGATCCAAACAACCCGAATAAATAGAAACAACTAGTCGTGATTAAACCAAACGAGACACGATGGTTCAACGAACAATCTTGCTAGATAATTGTTTTATGATTAAGGTTTTGATCTGATAACTATTATGACAAAACTTAATAATAAACGTAGAAAGACAATCTATATACCTTTCTAGAAGACCAGCGAGAATACACGATAATGTGCGGTTGCACAATCTTGGAGGCGGTGGTGGTAGCCCTTGGTGGCAGCGGCGACAACTCAAGGGAGGGGGGGGGGGTGGCAGAAATTTAGCTCTCTCTATTTGTCCTTTGTGTTGTGATTTCTAGGGATTCTGAATTATGGGGTTTGATCCCTATTTATAGACTAAACTAATAAGATAATTATATCAGCTAAATCAATTTGAATCAAACCATAATAATATAAATAACTAATATATTAAGTAATTCAAAATTCAAAATAATATATATAAGAATGATGCCTCGCGCGCTTTGATGTCTAACACGTTAAATTCAATCAAATATGTATTAAGCAAAAATTTGATTCAATTAAATCATGTTAGGTACTTTTTTTTGGAATGTCTAACTAAGACTATTTATATCAATTGAGCCAATTCTCAGGGAAAACCTGTCACACCCCCAATTTCCACTAACGGAGTTTTACCGGGTGGGGTGTGATCCAGACCAGGACCCGAGTCATTAGTTACATCAAACATAAGTTAGGGGTTTAAAATGTAAATATATTTCCAAACGGGAAAAATCAAAACCAGAGTTAAAGTTTAGCGAAAGCTCATAAAAGTTATGTTGCGCTAAACAAGCGCCCGATAAGTAAATAGTTCAAGTTGTAAAGGTTTTAAAAGCAAGTTCCCAAAAATAGAGGTTTTAATCAATGTACGTGCCCAAAAATCCGATACTCCTAGCGTCCTGCAAAGCATGCATAAGAGCAAGTGTCAACTAATGTTGGTGAGTTCACATAAGCACCTAAGTATATCTAGTATAAGTATGCAGTACGAATACAACAGTCTTTATTCGTATGTAAGTATGTATATTACAAGTATAATCCACATCGTAGGTAGCGAGCCTAAGTCATGTCACTAGAACGTTCGCAACCGAAGCTGACCAATTAGTTGTAGGAATAATTGCTTACGTGTTTTGCCTTCCCCATGTCTACTTGATCACGGTAAGTTTAGGCTGACATTGTCCTTAGTCCGACTGCCATTCGGGTGGTGCATCTCGTGCCCGCTGAGTGGGGTTTGTCAGACCCCAGTAGTACTATCCAATGTCCCCTCGCTATATGCTATTAATGGTTCGATAAAGTAAGGACTTGAAAGATAAAGCATTTTACGTGAACATTTGATATACACTGGATTTTTACTTTAATCATACATAAAAGTTGTTGTGTTATCACCCTAACCCGGGTGTAACGTGTTTGCGTGTGTTATCGTCCAAAACCGGACGTAACGTAATGGTTGTGTAACTCACCTTACGGTGCGCTGCTACAATTTAGTAAGACTTCGTGTCTTGCGTAACTACCGAGCACCTAATGAATTTACATACATAAGTGTGTGTCCGCACATGAGTCACATAGCCTAGACGACGGTATTAATAACAAGTAGTTCCAAATATGACGTAGGTCATAAATTCAACACGTGATAAAAATCGTGTGTTCGAAAGTAGTCACAAATGACATCAAATCAAGGACACAAGGATTTACGATAATTAAAGTGAATAGGTTATTCCAAATAACAAATGTAGGGATCATCGGGTAAATATATATATTCGTAATTATAAATATCGAGGCGTAGTCAAAAGTACGAAAAATAAAACGTCCCAGATATATATTTATATGCCGTGTCAATATTCAAAAGTTTAAAGAAAATCTTTAAAACGTTCGCGTGAAAATAAATCAAATATATATATATATAGGGGAAGGATCCTATGAAAACCCTTTATTTTGTGAAAATGTGAAAACCACTTTAAAACCTACATAACTTCTTTATACGTTAATGTTTATTCATGAAATTTGCGCCAAATGTCTTAGAATTACGTTATCTATAACTCTGGAAAACAATATTTATAAAAAAAAACGTAAAAAAAAAACTTTTTTTTTTTCCGTTTTTGGTACACATGTGTACCATCATCACTACTACTACACAAAAACGAATTATAAAGTATAAAAACACTCCTTATGTTAAAAATATATTAAAAACATACTAAAAACAATAAAACATTTATGTTACGAATGATAATTAAACATAGTACACATGTGTAGCAATACTTAAAAAATCATAAAATGTTATTTTTTTCTTTAGATATAAAGATAATAAAACTATAATAATTAGGGTGCAATTTCCTTTTAAAACTATTAGTAACTCATATTAAATTTTGAGTTTTTTTATTGTGGTACACATGTGTACCAAAAACGAAAAAAAAAATAAAAAAACGTTTTTTTTTTTGTTTTTGGTTTTTTATAGAATTAAAGATAACGTAATTCTAAGACTTTTGGCGCAAATTTCATGAAAAAACATTAACGTATGAAAAAATTATAAAGGTTTTAAAGTGGTTTTCACGTTTTCACAAAATAAATGGGTTTTCACACGATCCTAATCCTATATATATATATATATATATATATATATATATATATACTACTATATAATGGATATTCATCAAAATGGCATTTTTGTAAATAGAGGCGTCTTAAATTTAAGACGCTTTCCTTTTCTAGCGTCAATCTTAACTTTGATCCGATGTTCCTCGTTTCTTTTACCGTTCCGGTGCTACCTTTTCAGAATACAGAAGCAGAGCCAGAGACGATGAGGGGAATCTCCCTTTTAGAGGGTGATTTCAGTATTCTTTTCTCGGAACCCAGAGATGCAGACGATGAATCTGAATTTATATGTCTCTATCACTTTATGCACGCCTGACCTCCATCACTTTATTCATGTTTGGCTTCTGCATCTCTGTCTCTGTCCCTAATCACTTTGCTCTCACCTCTTCTCAATTGGTTCTTGAAAGACCAGTTCATCATAATTTTGCCCTAATTTTATGTGATTCAAGGGGGTTTGGAGAAAAACGGTTCTATCTTTCTGATTTAGGGTAATCATGACCTCCTCTGGCCAATTCTCTCGCTGGTGATGAATCTCTCAGGTATTTCACGTTCGTTTGTTTAGGCCGATCTGGTTTTTCTCTATTTCTTAATCGAAACTTTCAGGGTTATTATTTAGTGTCCTTTATCCGTTGCATCACTCCTCCATCTAATCTTTCCAATCTCCTCGCCATCTGATTTCGTCTAGGTGGCAAAGGACATCATCTTCATCGGTGAAGTCTCCCTCATTGGTGAAATCTAGGTTTGCTTTCTTCTGTTGTTAATGAAAATGTTCTTGACAGTTTTATGATAAAATAAACTCTTTACAATCAGGATGCAACAATACATGGACTGATTCTATCTATGGTAACACAATTTTATGAAAAACAAAGTTTAACCTACTCTTAATACTTATTTTTCTTTTTATAGGGGTAGATTAGTGGAATGGATTGAAGAAAGCCCTGAAATATTATCATAAGAGGTTGTTGGTTGCCTAAATATTGACATTGTGGTTGCTGGAGTTGGATTTCAAGCCCATGATAGTTCAACCCATTGAGAAATGGTTTGCAAGTTTCTCAAAGTTGGGAGAGCAGGTATAACTCTATAACTATGACATTAGTTTAATATATATATCGTGCTTTGAATACATTAGACACAACATGAGCACTGAAAGAAGGAAGTTCGTCTTGTATAGGGTTGTATACCTTCTGTTTTGCAAGATGGGAATATTGGATTTATTTATGTTTACTAATTGAGAAATTTTAAATTAAAGAGCTCATGTTGTGTCTAATGTATTCAAATGCATACCTAGCTGCACAACTGATATACGTTTCTCAGTTTTAAGATGTCAATTTTAAAGATTCTTAGTAGAATTTAACATGATCTAAAACATTTTTTGATGTTTATATTTCAGGTAACGCAGACTAGGGAGTTGCCAGAATCAAAGGAGTTGACTGGAAATGACAGTGTTATCTGGGTTTACAACATCTTGTTTTACTTCCCTCTCGATATCATGAAGTTTGCCATTCAGTACATCTTTAGTGGGAAGACTTAGCTCAGCATGATTGACTACAGGTTATGTTCTGTTAATAACTCTTGTGCAAGTGAACTTTGTACAAATTGAAGAGCTTTAAAACTCACAACACATCTTTGGTTTTGTGTTTGTAGGTCTAGACTACTTCCACAATTTGAGGTTTGTTGGTTTTCTGGTGTCCAACAACATGATCTATTCACTTTGGGAATCTTCTTGGGGCAATAAAAAATTTGGGCGTCACTGAGGTATATATTCTGTTGGTTCGTATCAGAATTTTCTACCGATTTTGGTTTAAACTTTATCCCTCAAACTCCATTTTGATTTTTGTAGTTGCGATTTTAGTTGTGGTGTATTAGGTTTTTGCTTCTGTGCGTTTTTTCTGCATTAAAATAGTTTTGCTTATTTGCTCTTAAAATTGGTCTATCCCATTTGTGAATTACACTTCAAATGTTCATAATTTGTGTTACAGGTTGTACTTCACTAAAGTGGGGCTATAATTAGGCCATTAGGGTTACTAGAGAAAGAAGCTGAATCGTTGTCCATCATTCTTTTATGGTTACAGAACCAGCCTCTTCTACCTGTACCTGTACCAGAATAAATGAACATGAATATTTGACATGTTGTGTGTCTTTTCATTACAGGTGGTGTTACGGTTGCGGTTGTGGATTATCAATCTTTGCAGCCATCACTTCCAGTTGTTGGTGTTGCCTCCTCAACAACAGAAACAAAGCAAAATTGTGTTGAGGCTGGTAAGAAATAATTAATCATGAAGTTGATTTTGATGTTAAAGAGTAAAAAATGGTACAAGGACTAAGTTGATTTTGAGTATAAAATCACATTTCATGCAACTGAAATTGTAAAACCTGCTGGTATTCTTCAAAAACATGCATTAAAGGACACTTGTGTGCTTTCCTTCTACAGAGTGAAAACCATGTTAATATCATCAATTTGATATTGAACTTATGTGTATGTTTAGAGATATTAATGATGCCCGGTTTGATTTTTGTGGATTCCGACGGGTGGTGTTGGAGGGGGTTGTCGGTCACCAGAGGGAAGTGGAGCTCAAATAACGGATACTCTCTGTTTACTGCCTTATTTTTGGTTTTCTTAACAAATTTCTGGTTTTCGGGAAGCAACTTTCTAGCTTTGCATTATCCAAACCCGATCTCACAACAGGTACCAAATCGTCTTCATCACTAATTGCAGAAAATTGTTCGATTCAGGTAAGTTTTTGCCCTAATTTCGTTTTCTTTTTTCGTCTTTTTCCTTTTTGTGTATGGTTCGGTCTTCATCCATTGAACGCCCCTTCTGGTTCGATTTTCTGATTCCATCAAAGATTTTGGTTCATCGATTTTTGTTTTTCACTGTTGTTCATCATAGGTGTTGCTGATTCCATCAAAGATTTCTTTTTTCTGTACATATAGTCTTCTGGTTCGCACATTCTGGTCTGATTGCAGCCTTATATCCCGCAAATTTTTTCGTTTGTATATGAATACAAATTATATGCTTTACAAATTATATATGGCGTTACAAAGGTAATTGCAGGAGCTTTTATTCGATCCCGAAGAGAACATAACTGAGAAGACCAAAACATTCATGGATCACAGAGATATCAAGTCCTTTTCTCCATCTAAGAGAGTTTTTGAAAGGACGTGGTTGTAAGGACACTGATGTTATTGAGAATCAGCTGTTAGTTTCTTTTTATTTTTTAGCTCTGGATTAAATTCATATATTACTAATCTCTGTGTCATAAATTTTAATATTACATGCATCATTTAGTTCTTATACATGAAATAGCCTTAGGACATCAAGTAGTCGGTGCATTCTGGCTTTACAAGATTGTTAAAATGGTGAAATACAAGTTGAGTAAAAGATTTATATAAAAAACCAGTTAGTTTTAGCACACTATTATATAAACAAGCATCTATAACAAATATTTCTTTCGTTCATGTTTGCAGCCACATCTATTACTTTGGTTGAACTCTCAGATAGTTAAGGTAATTATAAGCTTATATTTGTGAGTTAATTCAAGGCATACTACCAGTTTATGATCCGAATGTTTAATTTAAGTCCAACATAGTGATAACATAGACCATAAAATAATCAACTCTTCAAGTTTTGTTGTTTATTCTTATTTTGTTCAGGTTTTTTGGTTGATTTGTATAGCTTGGGCTCATGAATATAGATTTACATTTGTTAACAGATTTGAAATCCTTACATGGATTGGCTGTTTGTAGAAGGCATCGGTCGTGCATAATCCTTGCAAATTGTGGCTGTTGGTGGACATGACTATCTGAGGTAATTGATTCTTCTTAATTGTTAAATCAAGTTCATGTGTTAACAATATTTGGGATTATCGGCTTTTAAATAAGTTTTTTGAGCTTTTATTCTTTGCTTTCCGGTTAGAGTGTGTCTGATGGTAATTATTATTAAAGAAACTTTGATGATTATGGCAGTTTCTGAAAACCACCCTGAGTTGTTGAATCTGTCTGATGGTGAAGAAGGTTTACCTTCACCTCCTTTAGATGATTTAGCTTTTTGAGCATTGGGTATGATTTCTTAAAGTTAAAAATATCAAGTTGCATAAACCAGTTGTGCTACATAAATTGTAACTGTCATATGTATTTATCATCATTGATGAATAAATAGAGGTACAATTGTGATTGTCCATAAATAGTTTATGAAATATGCACAACCAAAACATTGGTAGCAGAAATTAGTAAATTTCTTTTTTGGTGCTTTCAAGAACAAGTTAGCATATTATCATGAAATCTTATGGGCGCCCAATAAGAAAACCGCAACAAGGTAATTTGATGATTTGATCTATTGATGCTTATTAATTGTATTTTGCTTGCAGTTCGTGAAAAGTTCAAGTTGGTTTTAGCATCTACCTTAAATTTGGATGGAACTCCCAACAGTTGTAAAGATAGAGGCATTAGCAGGATGGTTGTTGAAGCTTGGAACAAATTAACACAGTCTTAAAAGGCAGTGAGTAGCTGTGTTTGGGTTGATCTGTTTGGTGTCTACTTTTATAGGGCAAAGTTAACAGGTAACATGTCAGAATGGGTCCTTTTTGGTGTAGGGCAAAATGCCTCGGTTGGGTTGATCAAAAACTTTTTGTCCAAACAGGTACAATCTTGTATTCGTTTTTAAAATTATAGGAACTTATAATTTTGCAAACTCTTTTCCTTGGCCATCAAAGCATGGATAACAATAGCATTTATCATTACAAGAAGCTGTAAGAAATCAAATGGTATCTCTTCTTTTATTCACATACTCTAAATTTTAAAAAAGTTTAATGGGTTCTTTTCTAAATTTTTTAAAAAGTTTCATCACTGGTGTTTTGCTTTATTGTTGGACAATGGAATTAATTTGATATTGCAACGTGAATTAAGGATCAAATTGTGCAGCGATTTGGCAAGTAAATTTTGAGGGAACTGATCGTGAATTAAGGATCAAATTATGTAGCGTTGTTGCGAGTAAATTTGGAGGGAACTGATATCTTATACGATGTGATATGACCCGTTACATGCTGGTTTCCCTCTATTCCCAACTGTTGTAACGGTTGGGGAATAACCGTTTACCAACCGACAAAACCTTAGACTATTGTTTGATGTGACCTTAAAAATGTATGCTGCATATTTTTCATTTACTCTTGCTGTGTAAAGGGAAAATGTTATATAAACAGATGGTAAACTATGAACAAGCTGCTAGATTCCACCGTTTTGATTCATTTTTTTATTGACATGTCAATTCAATTTCTTACTTTCTTTTCTATGACACTTTTCTTGTAAGTCAAACGTTGTAAACTCAACTTGAAAGGTTGTCAAAAGGTTGATTTAAAATGACTTTTTAGTACATAAAACATATCAAATCATTTTATTTAAAATCAGATTATCATTGAAATTCATGGATTTGATAGCAGTATAACTCTAATCTAGAAATACATGGTTTGTTACATCAGAGCATAGGTTGGCCATTGGATGGAAACGACATCCATACAACCATAGTAATTAATTTCTGCTCCTAAGATTAATCAAACCTATTCCGGAAAAGTAACAAAACATGCAAGCTTGCATTGGGTTGGGGTTATGACTAGGTTTTTGAAGTTGTTATATGATTCTCTTTCGTTCTTGCTAGGTTTGGAAATTTATGAAAATTTTAAGAACTCTTTTTGGGATTTAAATCACAAATTGTAAACCTAGATATAGACTGATTTCATTATAATATCCTTGCTGCTTTTGTAAATACGCAATATTGTATAGTTGGCTTTTTAAAGTCGAATATTATGCTTTATCGATTTCATAGACCCAATCCATCCGATCATGGGCATAATGACATATAGTGAACTTGGACAAACATGCGAAGTTACAATGTAAATAACTAAGGTGAACAAAATCTTTGTTAACATGCCCATTGCTTTTAAACATGATTTTATGTATCCAAGTTAGTCTTTTAAATATTTTGGAATGCTATGTTGCACCCTATGTCACGAGTCTTGTAAATTGTTGTCGTCACTGAATGCGCATGTACCACATTATAAATTGTCATAGGGCCACATCACGCTAACCGAAAGGAATACGGCGATGTACTTTGTCGTGCCTCCGTAAAGTTTTAACAAATGACGAATAACACGCTATAAACTATCACCGCCGAACGCTCATGTACCGCATTATAAATTGTCGTCGCGTCACATCGCGCTAACGGAATCAAATATCGCGTTATAAATTTTCTATGACGCCTAACACGGGAACATAAGACAAATAAAATGCTATAAACGGTCGCCAGCCGCAACGAATACCTCGATGTAAATTGTCGTGCTGCCATAACAAGCAAACAGAAAACAAATAACACGCTATACACTGTCGCCGCCGCAACGCGCGGGCACACAGCTAGTATATATATATATATACATATATACCACATAAAATTAATAAATTATAGTTGTCACATAAAATGACAAAACATTTTCATGAAATCATAAAATATAATTTATAAAAAATTATAAATTATATACATTCAAGTAAGTTAACCGACGTCTAGACTCATGTGCAATGTTCGTGTAACTATTTTAGTTAACTGAGGTAACGGACGTTATTGAAATATAACACACATTATTAACGGGGTTAACCTGGGAATTTCCGGTTATCACATCATCCCCTTATTAAGGAATTTTCGTCCCGAAAATTTCCTTAAGTTGCTACGGTTCTGTGGAAGGAAAAGAAAATTTTCAGGGTTGCTACATCATCCCCTTGTTAAGGAAATTTTGTCCCAATATTTAACTCATACCTTGATTAGATGTTGAGGCTTGATCAAATAAGTGAGGATATTTCTTTCTCATCTGATCTTCTCGTTCCCACGTGAACTCCGGTCCACGCTTAGATTGCCATCTCACTTTGACGATGGGGATTTTACTTCTTTTCATTGTTTTCTCCTCACGTCCCATGATTTCCACGGGTTGTTCGATAAATCGTAGCTGTTCTTCTAATGGAACTATGAGAGTGTCATTAGCTAAACACTTCCTCAAGTTCGAAACGTGAAACACGTTATGCACTCCATCCAATTCTGGAGGTAAATTTAAACGGTAAGCCACCAGACCAATGCTTTCGGTGATCTCGAATGGTCCTACATAGCGGGGATTTAACTTCCCGCGCTTTCCAAAGCGTACGACGCCCTTCCATGGTGAGACTTTCAGTAGTACTTTGTCGCTGACTTCAAATTCTAATGGCCTTCGGCGTTTATCTGCATAACTCTTTTGTCAGGTCCAGTGAGTTGACTCTCACCGACCTCGGCCCAACAGACCGGCGATCTGCATTTTCGTTCGTAAAGAGCCTCAAATGGAGCGGCTCTAAAACTGGTATGGTAGCTGTTGTTATAGGTGAATTCTACCAGTGGTAGATGCGTTTCCTAATTTTTCCCGAAGTCGAGCACACATGCTCTAAGCATATCCTCGAGAGTTTGGATGGTACGTTCAGCCTGTCTATCTGTTTGAGGATGATACGCGGTACTCATATCTAAGCGAGTGCCCGCCGCTTGTAAGGATCTCCAAAAGTTTGAAGCAAACCTAGGGTCTCGGTCAGAGATAATAGATAAAGGCACTCCGTGAAGCTTGACAATCTCCTTGAGGTATATTTTCGCAAGTTTTTCTGTTTTGTCACTTTCCTTGATAGCTAGGAAATGGGCGGATTTTGTTAACTGGTCAACGATAACCCAAATCATATCATTACCGCCAGAAGAACAGGGCAATCCCGTGATGAAATCCATCGAGATTTCTTCCCATTTCCATTCAGGAAATTTAGGTTGTTGCAGTATTCCTGCTGGCTTTTGATGTTCTGTTTTGACCATTGCGCACGTCAAGCACTTGCTAACATATCTCGCGATGTCAGCTTTCCTATTGAGCCACCAATATAACCCCTTTAGATCTTGATACATTTTGTCAGAACCTGGATGGTTCGAATAACGGGACTTGTGGGCCTCGTCCATCACCAGTTCTCTAAGATTTCCATGAAAAGGTACCCATATACGGTCCTTATAATAACGAAGTCCATCGGACTTAACTTCAAAAGTTCCATCGACGTCACGTAATGATTCAGACCCGAAATTTTCCTCCTTTAGGGCCTCTTTCTGAGCATCCTGGAGTCTATCCGGTAGCCCCGTATGGATTGTTAATTGGAGAGCTCGAAGCCTTCTAGGTTTAACATGTTCCTTTCTACTCAAGGCATCGGCCACAATGTTGGCCTTGCCTGGGTGGTACTTTATCGCAAGGTCGTAGTCGTTTAGCAATTCGACCCACCTACATTGCCTCATGTTGAGTTCCTTCTGTTCGAGTATGTGCTGGAGGCTCTTGTGATCGGTAAATATCGTACACTTGGTACCGTATAAGTAGTGCCTGCAAAATTTCAAGGCAAATACCACTGCGCCCAACTCTAGGTTGCGAGTTGTGTAATTCTTCTCATGGGACTTTAGTTTCCTTGACCCGTACGCGATGACCTTACCTCTTTGCATCAACACACATTCGAGTCCCTGGATTGACGCGTCACAATAGACCTCGAAGTCGTTAATCCCATCAGGTAGAGATAATATAGGTGCAGTACAAAGTTTATCTTTCAAAGTTTGGAAGGCTGCCTCTTCCTTATCACCCCATCTGTATTGAACCCCTTTGTGCGTAAGAGCGGTTAATGGTTGAGCTAACTGAGAAAATCCCTTTATAAAACGACGGTAGTAACCCGCTAAACCTAGGAATTGGCAAATTTTCTTAGGAGCTCTGGGGTAGAACAACTTTTAATTGCCTCGACTTTGGCTGGATCAACATGAATACCTTGCTCGTTGACGATGTGACCCAGAAATTGAACCCCTCGGATCCAAAAATCGCACTTGGAGAATTTCGCATGGAGTTTTTCTTTCTTTAACAATTCTAAGATTAACCGTAGATGTTCCTCGTGTTCTTTCTTTGTCTTTGAGTAGATGAGGATGTCGTCGATGAACACTATGATGAATTTATCCAGATAGGGCTTGCACACACGGTTCATGAGATCCATGAACACGGCTGGTGCGTTCGTTAAGCCGAAGGGCATGACCAAGAATTCATAATGGCCGTATCGTGTTCTGAATGCTGTCTTTTCTATATCCTCATCGCGGACTCTGAGTTGATGGTAGCCAGACCTTAAATCAATCTTGGAATTGTAACTGGATCCTTGAAGTTGGTCAAAGAGATCATTTATTCGTGGAAGAGGGTATCGATTCTTGATAGTGACTTTGTTGAGTTCGCGATAGTCAATGCACATCCTAAATGTGCCATCCTTCTTTTTGACGAATAAGACCGGGGCTCCCCATGGTGACGAGCTAGGTCTAATGAAACCATTATCTAGCAGTTCTTGCAGTTGTGTGGATAGCTAATTAAATTCGTTCACTGCTAGATGATATGCTGCACGCGCGATCGGAGTTGCTCCCGGAGCGAGGTCAATCCCAAATTCTACCTGCCGAAGCGGAGGAAGGCCAGGTAATTCCTCAGGAAATACCTCTGGGTATTCACGTACGATCGGAAAGTCTTTGATTTTCCTCTCCACCCTGGTTTGGTCCGTAACTGTGGCCAGGATTGCCACGTGTCCTTTCCGAAGACACTTCTGCGCTTTAAGGTAAGATATGATTCCGGAGACAGCACCTCCCTTTTCGCCCTGAATCGAGAGTACTTCTCCTCCTGCTACGGGTATTCATATGACTTTTTCTTACATACAATTTCCGCTTGATGTTTGGATAGCCAGTCCATACCCACTATCACGTCGAAACTACCGATGGTAAAAGGTATAAGGTCTATACTTAGTTTATGACCAAATAGTTCTATTGTGCAGTCCTCAACTAAGTGAGTGGTGTCAAGAAGCTTACCATTTGCTAATTCAACCGTATACCTAGCTTTTAGTGGACTTTGGGTAGCCTTAATCAACTTACAGAACTTAGTCGAGATAAAACTTTTCTCAGCACCAGTATCAAATAAGACATTTGCGAAGTAGTTGTTTAGAAGAAACTTACCGGTAATGATGTTGGCATCGTTTCTCGCTTCACCTGAACCCATAACAAAAGCTCTCCCTTTGACGCCATCTCCACCATTCCTACCACCATCACCACCGTTGTTATTGTTGTTACGGTGGTTGTGGTTGTTGTTGTTGCCATCGTTGTTATTGTTTCTTTGATGTTGCGGGCAGTCCCTCTTTAAGTGCCCTGGCTTTCCACACTCATAACACCCCCTAGGGCCTTCATTATTCTGCCTCTGGTTTTGATTCTAATTCTGATTAGGACGGTTTAGTAATTCACCCCAACAGTTCTTAGCCTCATGGCCCCTTTACCACAACGCTCACAAGTGAGTTTCTTGCATGCCCCATTGTGGTGTTGGTTGCACCGATTGCAGAAAGGTGCGCGTCCCTTGTACCCATTGTGATTCTAATTACTACCACCTTAGCGGTTCTCATTACCGCCCCCGCTGTTGGTGTTAATGTTGTTATAGTCACCCCTGGAATTGTTGTACCTCTTGTTTTGGTTGTGAGAGTTAGAAGATCTCCCATTGTTGTTTCCACTACCATTGTTGTTGTTGTTACTAGAGTCGTTATCTCTCTTTCTTTTCCCATCTAGGGCAGTTTTGGGGACCTTCCTGGGTGGCAACGTTTCTTGCTCTATGGCCTGGTCAGTCAGCTTATGGGCCAACCTGATACCATTCTGCACATTTACAGGGTTTGAGGCAGTAACCATCCCATTGATTTGTGGAGCTAACCCATCCACGTACCTTTCTATCCTTTTGAAATCAGCATCAACTATCGTAGGACATAGCATCGCGTACTCGTGGTAACGAGCGATGTACTCTTCAACCTCAGAACCTATCTTTTTCGAGTTTTGGAACTCGATTTCCAACCTTTTGACCTGGTCGCGAGGACAGTACTCCTCCATGATGGCATCCTTGAATTCCTGCCAAGTCATAACATTCGCTGCGTCGAGTCCTAACATTTGGATTTGCGCGTTCCACCAATTGAGGGCAGCTCCCTCGAGTGTAGCGGTTGCGAAATTTAAACCTTTCCGCAACTGGGCAGTTACACATTGAGAATACCTTTATGATTTCTCGAGCCATCGCAGCAGACCCACGGCTCCTTCATCACCCTTGAACATGAGCGGCTTACAATCCATGTAAGTTTTGAAGGTACACTGAGCTGGGCTTGGATTTGTTTCATAAAATTATTTTTGAGAATAATTATAGAGAGTGACAGAGGAAAAAAAAATGTAGTCAATTTTTCGTCTGTTTTTACTTACCACCGTTATTGTTTCCTTGTGCTTGAGCTGCAGCGAGTACTGCCGCAACGTTTTCGTTTATCAAAGCCTGGATCTGAGCTGCTGTGAGGTGTTCAGTCATGATTCCGGTTCCATGCAAATCATTCCAATGATTAATATACCCAATATTAATTTCATTATATACGTTAGAACGCATACAACCAAAAAAAAAATTAAATTTAATATATCCGATATCAATTTCATTAAGCACTAAATAATTATTCATGCATCCATCCATCACACGACATAATTTTTAGAAACACATTGGAAAACTAAAGATAAATTTAAAATCCAACCACAACGAATCTCAGCATTTGAAACATTCAAAATAAAATGAACAACCAGTCAAATTTATTTCAATGTAACAAAATAGAAGAAAAGAAGACAGATTAGATCATGGATCAATAACATCTGGTTCTTCCTCCATGTCCTCTTGAGGCTCCTCCTCAAAAGGTTCTTCTTCGAAGGGTTCCTCCTCTTCTTCCTGAACAGGAGCACCTTGAAGCTGCAGGGCTGCCATTTGAGCTTGGAGGGCGGCGACCTGTGCCGCTAGTGACGCGTTGGAGTATTGAAGCGCTGCATTGGAATGTTGTAGTGCAGTAATCTGATGTTGTGCTTGATGCAGTCCATGCTCCAAATCTGCTGGATTGGGTCGCGACTCAAGCTTCGTGACCCTGTCACGGATACCCATTACCCCCTGGGACAAGTTGTATTGGTAGGTATCTCTCTCCTTCTGTTCATCCCATACTCGCTCGAGTTCCCTATCGCGGGTGTGATTGCTCATGGAATTGTGCTCGAGTTTTCCAAGTGTGTCGTCATAAGCTGCTATCAGACCCGCAATGACCCTCTGCAAATCAAAGGGTAGGTCGACCCTGTTCGGCACATGATACCTATCAAGCAACCGATACGTCGTCGGATTCAGCCAGCTATAATCGTCTGGTGCACACCTATCAGGCTGTTCAGGCTCGCGGCCTTGTTGGTTGGAGGATGATGACTGTTCGTTGGCAATTTTCTTTCCCTTACCCCTCGTGTTTTCATGTGGTGCCATACTGTCAGAACCCAGACAGAGACATACAAAAGAAAAACAAACTAATGTGAGTAATCGATTTTTGGCACGCGAAAAGAAAATGTTTTTGGGAATTGTTGTAACTAATGTTCAAAAACAGTTCCAGTTTAGAATTTTGAAATTCTAGTTCTCTGCAACCAGGGGCTCTGATACCAATCTGTCACACCCCCAATTTCCACTAACGGAGTTTTACCGGGTGGGGTGTGATCTAGACCAGGACCCGAGTCATTAATTACATCAAACATAAGTTAAGGGTTTAAAATGTAAATATATTTCCAAACGGGAAATATCAAAACCAGAGTTAAAGTTTAGCGGAAGCTCATAAAAGTTATGTTGCGCAAAACAAGCGCCCAATAAGTAAATAGTTCAAGTTGTAAAGGTTTTAAAAGCAAGTTCCCAAAAATAGAGTTTTTAATCAACGTACGTGCCCAAAAATCCGATACTCCTAGCGTCCTGCAAAGCATGCATAAGAGCAAGTGTCAACTAATGTTGGTGAGTTCACATAAGCACATAAGTATATCTAGTATAAGTATGCAGTACGAATACAACAGTCTTTATTCGTATGTAAGTATGTATATTACAAGTATAATCCATATCGTAGGTAGCGAGCCTAAGTTCATGTCACTATAACATTCGCAACCAAAGCTGACCAATTAGTTGTAGGAATAATTCCTTACGTGTTTTGCCTTCCCCGTGTCTACTCGATCACGGTAAGTTTAGGCTGACATTGTCCTCAGTCCGACCGCCAGTTGGGTGGTGCATCTCGTGCCCGCTGAGTGGGGTTTGTCAGACCCCAGTAGTACTACCCAATATCCCCTCGCTATATGCTATTAACGGTTCGATAAAGTAAGGACTTGAAAGATAAAGCATTTTACGTGAACATGTGATATACACTGGATTTCTACTTTAATTATACATAAAAGTTGTTGTGTTATCACCATAACCCGAGTGTAACGTGTTTGCGTTTGTTATCGTCCAAAACCGGACGTAACGTAATGGTTGTGTAACTCACCTTAGAGTGCGCTGCTACAATTTAGTAAGACTTCGTGTCTTGCGTAACTACCGAGCACCTAATGAATTTACATACGTAAGTGTGTGTCCGCACATGAGTCACATAGCCTAGACGACAGTATTGATAACAAGTAGTTCCAAATATGACGTAGGTGATAAATTCAACACGTGATAAAAATCGTTTGTTCGAAAGTAGTCACAAATGACATCAAATCAAGGACACAAGGATTTACGATAATTAAAGTGAATAGGTTATTCCAAATAACAAAAGAGGGATCATCGGGTAAATATATATATTCGTAATTATAAATATCGAGGTGTAGTCAAAAGTACGAAAAATAAAACGTCCCAAATATATATTTATATGCCGTGTCAATATTCAAAATTTTAAAGAAAATCTTTAAAACGTTCGCGTGACAATAAATCAAATATATATATATATATATATACATATTATGTTTCAAACAATTTATATTAATAATAACGAAATCATTGAATTTTTAAATTTATTTAAATCTTAATGTTTTCATAATATAAACGTTCAACGAGAACCCTAACGGGGTCTATGAAAACTTCGCGGAACGAGATTTAATAGACATGTAATAGTAATTTTGTGTTTTGGACCAAGAAGCATTTCAAATCACTAAACAAAATTAAACAGCAACAAAAATCATGGTCACGGGACTCGAACCCATGACCTCTTCGTTGGAAACATAGAGCACTGACCACCAGGGCAGTGGCTCACTTGTGAACATCGCTGGAGAATATTTGTTTTATTCATTCAATGGCACCAGAACTGAATTGGGAAGCAAAGCAGAGAAAAATATGTAAAAAGAATGGAGGTGGCCGGGTTTCGAACCCAGGACCTCTATGTCCCTAGCGAACACCCCAACCAACTGCGCTACAGATCCTATTGAGTTTAAACCCAACACCCTAAGTATGTATATCCTTCTAACCTGTCACCATCTTCTTCCCCAAAACTCCGGTGGCCGGAAAATCGCGAAACCAGAGTTAAACAAAACAAAAACATGCGACTAACAAGGATAAACTGTTACCTTGAAACGGAGATGATTCTTGACACGTTTTTGACACCGAAACTAATCCGAAAGTCTCGACCGGTACCACCCGATAGTGCTCCGTTCCTAAAATCGTTGCTACGGGGTTGCTTGGCAGAGGGAGGCGACCACAGTGGTACGAGAATGAGGGTGAACCAATGCTTGGTTGGCCGGAATTTATGAGTTCGCCGGAAACAAAAAAAAAAAAAAAAAAACGAAAACGAGAGAAAAAGGGAGATGATTTGAGAGCTCTGGTGTTTTTCCTATTGACAATGCTTGGTATGAACAGATGATTGTCTCAAGATGTAATCAATAGATGAAACCGTAACTGAAGACGAATTGAATTTGGGTGTGGAGCGTTTGCCGGTGAACAACAGAACCGTCGGGTGCCCTAAAAGTCATTTAATTGACTTTGCTAATATGGCAGAACTAGTCCCTTGATATTTTACATATTAAAAGGCCAGGTTTGGATATTTACAAAGTGAGTCCCTCCAGTTTGTTCAAGTGGAATACAAGTTAGAAATTTACAATTTAGGCCCCCAAAGTTTAGAGACATCCAACGAATGCTAATGTGGACTAACAAAGAGTAACTAGGCGATGATTTTCGAGTGTACGTCAAAACATATTTAACGAACAAAGTTTTATAAAAGTATAACCTATATACATTTCACATAAGATCATAGTTATAACCCCAAAACTATATGCTTTAAAATTTCTATAAAATTATAGAAACGCTTCGTACGATTACGTTACGCATCATCACATAAAATCATAAAATGACATGCGTATATATATATATACATATATACCACATAAAATAATAAATATAGTTGTCACATAAGATGACAAAACATTTTCATGAAATCATAAAATATAATTTATATAAAATTATAAATTATATACATTCAAGTAAGTTAACCGACGTCTAGACTCATGTGCAATGTTCATGTAACTATTTTAGTTAACTGAGGTAACGGACGTTATTGAAATATAACACAAATTATTAACGGGGTTAACCTGGGAATTGCCGGTTGTCACAAAACCACCTACTCTAAAGGCCGGGTGAAAAACCTGTTAGGCTCAGGGATCGAACTTGTGACCTCTCAGTACCAAGTCTTCCTATCATCACCAATACCATTCAATCGAATGACCGATGGTAAATCTGCGCGTTAGATATTAAGTAGAAAGTTAATATAAACTATGTAGATATTTAGTAGAGAATCGACATAAACAATGAGAAATTTATCTAATCTCGTAGTGTTTAACCATAAACGTAAGTCAAACCTTACTTATAATATAGTTAACTAAATAATAAAAATAATAAGTACATATACTCATACACATGAATAACATATTAATAATATTAAAAAACTAAAAATACTCATACACATGAATAACATATTAATTATATTAAAAAAACTAACACTAAATCTAATGATGAAATAATAACACGGGAAAAACCATATTGTTGTTGAGATGTGGTAGTTGCTTGCTGCTCCGGTTTGCTTTTTGTTTTATTAATAAATTGACATTAAAAGAAATAGCAAGTCAAAAATTAGTCTCTTAAAAAAAAGAAAAAAAAAGAAAAAAAATACTACAGCTTTTGTTTTTGTTAGAAGTCTTGGTCGTGAGAGTGCAAATCAATGTGGTTTCGGTCCATGGTTTTATATTTTAAATTAACAAATTAATCCCATAATTCATTCATGTTTAGATTTTCAAATGTCCATATCATCTCATTTCACCATCGTCTATCCTTGAGAATACCAGTAGTCCAAGGTCATTGTGTCTACTTCAACCTTTAACTGGTTTCAAATACCGCCACTTGAAGCGAGATTGCTAGATATTTATTAGCACTCCTTCATTAAAAAAAGACTGTGAGAAAGAGAAAGAAAGCCAGGCATCATAAACAACTCATAAGCCCGCCACGACGATGACACACACAACGCCACGTGAAAAACCGAGGTGGTGGGCAAATACCTTGGTTGCGGAAGCGGATCGAGTCTTTGTGTAACTCGTTTTTGTAGAAACAAATGAACATCCGGATATGAACACGATGGTGTTTGAGATGTGATGATGATGATGAGCAAAGCTAGTATAAACATGATAGATGAAGAACAAGATAGATAGATAAACAAGGTGGAATGATAGATAAATAAAGATAACCGAAAGATTACATTTTACCTAACCACGCATCCCGGGTATCATGAACTTACTAGGTGAGTTCATGAACCCTTACAAGCTTCAAAGAACCATGACTAACTATCTCTCACTAGACATACATCATCAAGTCTTTCACAAGAGAAAGACTTGCTATATATACTACAAACTCACTAAGGGCATAATAGTAAAACTACCAACTAGTGACAATATTTAAACAATAAATAATATTCACTAGAGCCATCTTCTTTAGTTGAGTCTTGTGTCTTGAGTTGTCATGTTCTTCACCGTGTTGTCGGGATGGTAGACGTTAAGTGGCCGTTGAGTATTAATCACATCTATCCAAATCTTGTTGGCTCCGTATCTCGATTACCAACAATCTCCCCCTATTTGGTAGATGGTATACTCAACACTTGTGACATTGGTTCTTTGTATTCTTGCAACTTGACTTCAAGAAAATCTTCATGTAGTTTCAAGTCTTTTGTTCTTCAATTCTTCCTTGTGAAGCTCCCCCCCTACAATGAACATTCTTCTAGCCCCAAACCATAGGCTGTAATGTATAGGGTGTTTACAAACTTCAACACAATGACAAGCTACCTGAGGACTAAGTCATAACTCAAGGTACCAATATTGTTGAAAGTAAACAAGATAAAGGATATATGAAAAACTCGAGAATTTATTCCACAATTAAACCGTCTTGAAATACTCGGCCGAATACCAAACCAATGCTTTGCACGAAGATAAACCACTTCTTTTGCTTTCTTTTGCTAAACCCGTTGCAAAAAGTCTCATAAGATCATCACATCTTCTCCCCCTAGACTTGTGCAACCCGTAGCAAAAATAAAAGCATGTTGTTGTAGACAAAACACATCCAAGTAGCATATCACAAACAAAAATCAGCTTTGCAATATCAACCGGTTAATCTTCATAATCCAACCAATAATAAATCCCGTTCGTCTTCAACATATCGACCCAAACTTGTGCACAACTTTCATAACCAATTCACCTCATAGCACGTCTGCCATAAAGAAGTAACTTGATATAAAAGCATAATTTAGGTGTACCTGAGATGTTTACGATGCATCGGGTTCTCGAGAGAACGAATAATGTTGGAGAAAAACTATGAAGTGGTTGATGTAGATCCTCATGGCTTCAATTCGGTTGCTACTATGTGTTGACAACAAAAGAAAAATATAACAGTAGCTCAGACTGTTAAATATCCCAAATCTGTCAAATAATTTTCTGCTCTAAATTGCCTTGTTCACGTGATCTTTACTCATCCCAAACAAAATATGAAGAAGAGCAGATCTAGCCCAATTTGCGAAGCAGCCCAGCAGTAAGAAAGTAAACCAACCCAGTATGTGATTGAACAACCCATTTCATTATCAAGTAGAAGAACCCTAAATGTGGCTGTAACAAAGAAAACATACCAGTTCTCTTGTCTGCGCCTCTTTTCCCTGTTGACGGTATTCAACAGCCGGCGCGAGTCCTTTTTCCGGAGAGAGATAAACAGAGGAACCGGCAGCGAGACTCAAAAAAAATGACGAATCAGTGACTGAAACAAAAGAACGGACGTGCTACTTGTTTCTTCTTCATTTCTGTCGACTGAAACACATATAACCGATGACCTGATTGGCGTTTTCCGGTTGAAGTTTGTCTCAGTTCCGGTTAAAGTTACCACGTTCCGGTTGAACTCCATTTTCCGGTTGAAGTCTCGAAATCTCCGGTTGATCTAGAAATTCCGCTTGAACAGAGACTTCCGGTTGAACTCAGGTTCCGGTTGAATGTGGAAAGTTCCGGTTGAACTTTCTGGTTCATTTCTCCGGTTGAACACTTGAGTTCTCGTTGAACTCGTGAGACTTCCGGTTGAAGTCAAAATCTCCGCTCCAAGTTTCTTTTCCGCTTGAATCGAAACTGCTTCACAGTTCACGGATCCGGTCGGAGTTTCTTCCGGTTGGAGATTCTGAATTTCCGACAGATTTATTTTTCCATTTTGGTTCCTGGATTTCCGGTTGACAGTTATTTTTCTGTTACAGCAGGTTTCGTCAGGAGGTAGTTTGGCCGGCACAAATGATTTTCCAGTGAACGGTGGTTAGATCATAACCGGACAGAACCCGTCAATCCGTTTTGCTATTGAACCAAAAACCCGCGACATCACCGAGAGCAGAAACTCAGAACAGTACCTTCACCAACTTGTCACCTTAGAAACCTTTGTCTTCATTCTTGAACCGAACAGAAACGGGTAACGAACGTGCTCGAGCTGCAGTCTCGTGTGTTCGTGTTTCTGAGTTCATCGTCTTCTTTAATTAAACCTGTAACTCACTCAATATTTGTGTATATTTTTTGTTCTTCTAATTTTCGAGAGAGAGAGTACAATAGTTAACTTTGAAAAGAGTGAATGTACGGATTGGACATGTAGGTTGCTGTGACAGAAAAGTTGGGTGGATAATAGGATAATTCTTGACAAAAAGTACACATTTTTGTAGAACTCAAGAAACTAAAGTCCAATAATGTTAATTGAATTTTACACACAAAGAATAAAGTGTGATGTGAAAAGAATATTCACAATTTTCAAGAGAATCTTGAGATCTACAATTTAAAAGAAAGTTTGACCATGAATTTAAAAAAATACGTATGATATGCAGAAAGATTCATGTTTTGAGTTTGGATTAGACAAAGCTTGGAAATATCATAAATCCATTTGTGTTTCCGGACTAAAACACAAACACTCAACAAAATTACTTTTAACAACTCAAGAATATATGAATAAATAGGTTTTGACTAATCTTAGAAAGAAAACTTCAAAAACCTTTTTCATAAGCTTTGAAAGACATGGTGGGGAGTTCGAAAATCTTTCAAAAAAAAAATATAAGCATCTCCAATTGTTTACAAAAATAACGAGCATATGAACACAAAGTTGAGATATCAACCGTGAGGTTGCATTATCTCGACCATGGCTCTGATACCAATTGAAAAACCGAGGTGATGGGCAAATACCTTGGTTGCGGAAGCGGATCGAGTCTTTGTGTAACTCGTTTTTGTAGAAACAAATGAACACCCGGATATGAACACGATGGTGTTTGAGATGTGATGATGATGATGAGCAAAGCTAGTATAAACATGATAAATGAAGAACAAGATAGATAGATAAACAAGGTGGAATGATAGATAAATAAAGATAACCGAAAGATTACATTTTACCTACCCCACGCATCCCGGGTATCATGAACTTACTAGGTGAGTTCATGAACCCTTACAAGCTTCAAAGAACCATGACTAACTCTCTCTCACTAGACATACATCATCAAGTCTTTCACATGAGAAAGACTTGCTATATATACTATAAACTCACTAAGGGCATAATAGTAAAACTACCAACTAGTGACAATATTTAAACAATAAATAATATTCACTAGAGCCATCTTCTTTAGTTGAGTCTTGTGTCTTGAGTTGTCATGTTCTTCACCGTGTTGTCGGGACGGTAGACGTTAAGTGGTCGTTGAGTATTAATCACATCTATCCAAATCTTGTTGGCTCAGTATCTCGATTCCCAACACCACGATAGAAAAATTATCAGAAAATAGAAAAGCAACACCATCAGCATGTATCGCTCATAAGTGGGTTCCTAAGTCAGTAAAACATAAGACGACCACCGGTTTGGGGTCTTCGCCACAACGATGGTGCACCGGCGGCTACCCAGCGCTAAGACAACGACTGAAAACAAACTCCAACGGCCAAGTAAATAAGATCTAAACACATGTAAATCAGATCTAAAAACATGTAAATCAGATCTGCAAACCTTTCTCAGATCTAAAAAGATGACAATGAGAGTGACGAAGAAGATGGCATACCGACGGGAACCACAAAAGAGGCGTGTAAACACTGGTGACCACCATCCGTCGCCGCCACCGTAGCAACAAAGACACTTCCAGATCTTCGTTGAGCAAGAGAGAAGAGAGAGAAAGTCTTCATTGAGCAAGAGAGAAGAGAGAGAAAGTAAGAAAACCAAATAATGTGATAAATGGTGAGAGAGAAAGTAAGTCTTTGTGCACATATAGCTGTATGCCTGTTGAAGAAAATGACAGTTGTACCTCAATTTATAAGATGCATGAGACAAAAGGAATCTCACTGGTGAAACATGATTGGAGGAATAAATGCGGTGTTAACACCTGATTGGTGAAATGACGCATAGTAGATGTGTGAGTATAACCCCCAATTGTTTTTGTTAAATATATAAATATCTCTTATATATAAGATATAAGATTTCAAAAATCTTATATATATATATACATATAGATATATATTCGAAATCTGATATATATATATATATATATATATATATATATATATATATATATATATATATATATATATATATGGCATGGTTAGTATGAAAACTCAATTCAGTTGAGAAAACTTTCAAAACCAATTCAATGGCCAAGATTGAACCACATCATCAAATGACTAAATCTTTCAAAGGGCAAATTAGAGATTTCATACTCACAAAGTAAAAAGAGGTCTACAGCATCGATGAAATGGAAAAGATTCTCACATGTCTCCTCTCTCCTTTCTCATGTCACATCTCCTCTCTCATTTCCCAATACATATTTTCTTATTCTCTTTCTTAACTACTAATATTTATAATATTATTATTATACCACTTTCTTAATTCTGTATAAACATATTATTATTATTTATCATACTTTTTAATTTCTTATTTTTACTTTTTTAATTACACGAATATGTATAACAAAAAGTGACATTTTTTATTAATTTATTAGAACCCATTACAATTAATATTAAACGTAACAAAATTATCATACAACTACAATTAATTTATTAGAACCCATTTTTTAATTAATTTATTAGAACCCATTACAGTTAATTTATTAGAACATATTACAATTAATATTAAACGTAACAAAATTATCATACGACTATAATAATGAATTAAAAAAATTCTAAATATACAGTTTACTTATGTAACATCAGAAAATAAAGACTCGTAATGAATTAAAAGGACCGTTGTGCCATTTCTTAATAAAACTACAAATTTAAAAGGAGTGGAACATAAGTAATTTATTCGAATTTTATGAGCTAAATATTTTAGGTAAATTACATATGTAACATCGTTAAAATTATGAAAAGAATTACCATAAGTGCATAGGTAAATTTACATATGTAACTTCGTTAACATGTTACTTATGTTACACGGGTAAATTTACGTATGTAACATAGATAAATTTACATATGTTTCTCAAACCTTAAACCACCATATCCTCCCCTCCAAAATAAATAACATAACATCGTTACATATGTTACATAGGTAATATACATATGTAACATCATTAAAAATTATGACAAGATTTACCAAAAGTACATAGGTAAATTTACATATGTTTCTAAACACTTAAACAACCATATCTTCCCCTCCAAAATAAATAACATAACATCGTTACATATGTTATATAGGTAATATACATATGTAACATCATAAAAAATTATGACAAAATTTACCAAAAGTACAAGTAAATTTACATATGTAACATAGGTAAATTTACATACGTTTCTCAACCCTTAAACCACCATATCCTCCATTCCAAAAAAAATATAATAACATAATATCGTTACAATGTTACATAGGTAATATACATATGCAACATCATTAAAAATTATGACAAGATTTACCAAAAGTACATAGGTAAATTTACATATGTAACATATGTAAATTTATATATATGTTTCTCAACCCTTAAACAACCATATCCTCCCCTCCAAAATTATTAACGTAGCATCGTTATATATGTTACATAAGTAAAATACATATGTAACATCATTAAAAATTATGACAAGATTTACCATAAGTACATAGGTAAATTTACATATGCAACATAGATCAATTTACATATGTTTCTCTACCCTTAAACCACCATATCCTCCCCTCAAAACAAGTTCATCAGTTAATACTCGTAAAAATTACATAAGTACATGCATTTACATATGTAAACTTAGATAGATAACGGGATGTAGCATGTTACATATGTAAAATTATTAAAATTTATGACAAGATTTACAATAAGTATATAGATAAATTTACATATGTAACATCGTTAAAAATTATGGCAAAAACAATTTCCTAGGTCCAACCTACTTTCTTCCTCATCTACTTTCCTTTACTTTCCTTTCCTTCTTCATCTTTTCTTTTGATTTGCGGGTTTCATGGCTTCTTCAAAAAACTGTCATTGTAAATTAAGAGAATTTAAGATACTAAAATCCAAACGATAATATGTCACTGTTAGCGAAATTAAGTTCCTCAACTAACAAAAATATCCTTGATATTAAATATTTAAAGTCCTTTCAAATAATTATAAGGGAAGTCATTATATAGAATAATTACAAGCATGAACATTTTAGTTATTAAAACTAAAAATATTAAAATTTCTACATATTAAAGATTTAAGATCACATGAGATAGTCTAGATTTTAAAAAATATTTACTATACTAATTTTCAATCCAAAAAATAAACATATTAATTATAAAGTGGAGTTGAAAATAATGACCCACTAGAATATGGATAGATTTTGAAATTTCTCATTCCTTATTTTTTTTTTGAACAACAAATTTGTGTTTAATCCTTAACTAAACAGATAAATTTAGTATATACCTCAAAGCATGCGTCGACTTGTGGTTAAAGTGATCTTCTCCGGTGAAATCGTACGGAGGAGCAACGATAACTTAGATCTCGTTTTCGAATCAAGATACATGTAGTTGAAACCGTATACCATCGCAACCTGCTTCTTTTAACCATCGCAACCCGCTTCCTTGTTTCAGATCTATCCAACTGATTCGATTAAAGGGATTCCGGGTTAGAACTATGGAAGGTTTGAACTAGAGTAGAAGAACCACGGTGGGGGTGAACGGGTGGTGACGAGATCTTTATGAATGAGTTGGAAAGAAAGAATCAAGACGTATGGCTGGTGATTCTTTGTAGAGAAGAGCTAGAGAGAAAACCAAGTTCAAATGGTTATGATGGTTCTTTGTGTAGAGAGAGAAATAGGTAGTGAAGAAGATGACTTGATGGGAATGAGAAAGTGTGTAGAAGTAATCAGAAAAGTACAAAAGGGTAATTGGAGGAGATTACCATTGTGCCCTTCTACACTAAAGACAAAAGCTAAGGGTGAATTAATTTACATTAAAATTAAATGAAAAAGCAAAATAAAATGTCATCCATTGGATCATGGTGATCAATGGTCAAAATTGAGTTTTTAAAGTTTTCCCAACTCATGTTGGTTTTCATTCTACCCTTCCTCTCTCTCTCTCTCTATATATATATATATATATATATATATATATATATATATAGGGTTAGGTTCAAATAAGAACTTTTTATTTTGAGAACTTTTGAGAACTAAATCTCAACCACTAATTTCAGGTGGGGATCACTATAATTCATCGGGGGGTTTTCCATATATATAGACTAGTGGCTGAGATTAGTTCTTTTTTTAGTTCTCAAACCCAATTGGTTCTTAAATGATCCTCTCCCTATATATATATATATATATATATATATATATATATATAGGGTAGAGTTATAATACAAAGTACTTTTTGCGTGAGAAGTGTGAGAAGTGGATGATGTGTTAGATTTTAATGCATTGTGTTAT
>JBCNJP010000009.1:26557778-26807211 GCA_039602395.1 Deinandra increscens subsp. villosa
AATCAAGGTCTTCACAGTTAGAGGTTTTTCAAAATTTAACCTCTAATTGTTTTGAAGATTCAAGACAGTTACCGAAGATTCAGCAAGAACCAATTCTTTCAAGAGAAGCAAGTCAATGAGAATCCTCCTCTCATTAACTTGTTCATTTCAAGAAGTTCAAGTTGATGCTGATCAAGAGGAAGTCCCAAGTGCCCGTCATGAAACCCATTGAAGATTTCTGCGGAAAGAATCTTCATCAGCATCTATGCCAACCAGTCAAGAAGAAGTTTTTCAAAGATCGAAGACATTTAATATCTCAAGCCTAGGGGAAGATTGTAGAGGCTAGATTATGAGGCTTGTAATATTAAATATGTTGGGCTGGGCTTAGAGGGTTTAATTAGAATTATAGGCTAGTTTGCTATTGTATTTAGGCTAGTTTATGATTGAGTTTGGGTTTACTATTGGGTTTATGATCCACAAGGGGCCCAATAGTAAACCCATTGGGTACCTATATAAACCCATGTGTGTTTATGATTAACCAAGCTTTGGAGATTACTTGTTCACGATTTCTTGTTCTTGTGAGAGTTTACGATCAGCCTTCATTGCTTCATAGTAGTTGTTCTTCATTCAAGACTTCATCTTTTTCATAGATCTAGTCTATTCTTCTACTATTCTTCTCAAATCGATCTTATACGAGGATTCCGCACTCGTGTTTGATTAGATATCGTGTGTTTAGGAAATCTCGGACCTACAATATCCTTCCCAAAAAGTAATAACAGGTAATAACTTTAAAACAGTTATAGGCATTATAACATTTTCATGTATGTGTATCAACACAAAACAAGTAAAGGCATCTCAAATATTTTTCAAGTAAACAGTTGAATATATATTGCATGTATATCAGCCGAAAACATTAAAACATTTAAAAAGTGGGCTCATAGAACTCACCTTATTCTCTTAAGCAGTTAATTCAGAGAAAATCTCCGCAATGCCTTCCAATTAAACCTAATCGCGTATTGTACGGCGTTAACGCAAGGTTTAATATAATAAACATTTACTATGTTTATTTTAACTCTTTATTAACTTAATAATACTTAGTTATTAAGTTTATTCCTTTAAAAGGTCAAAATGACCAAAATGCCCTTTAGGCCGTTATCCTTTTCTTTTGTTAATAATATGAAGACACGCATTCCTATAAGTAAACGCTCACTCCGGGATCGCCTAGTGAGGGATGCCATTTCCCAGTTGGGATTTATGCGACACCCTCGCTTTTGCCAGAAACCCCAGTGTACAGGCGTCTACCCTTCCGGTCCGCGCGAACTTCTAAATATTCGATTAACTCGGTATTTGAAATACTTTATCATTTATCCACTTTAACTTTATATATACTTATTATATATATAAACATAGTTCCATACCAAAAATCAAGTCCTTATACCTTCCGGATTGTTTTATATCAAACAATCATATTCGGAAACCCTAATTTCATGTTTTTCTTATTTCTTTATCAAAACTCATTTTTATTCAAATCTGACTTAGGGTATTATCCGTTATAACATTTTATAACATGCATAAAAATTTTAAAGCTTGGTTCATTACCGTTTACTCCGGTTTGACAGAACAGTGTCTAGAAAACCCTAATTTTAACATTAAGCTACTTACATATATTTTAACATATTTTAAATATGTTTTAATATATATTAAACATATCCTTTAATCCGATAATTACTTTATCATTATCGTTAACCTTTATATTAAATATATATATTTATATATATATATTTAATATTTAAATACAATATCCTTTTAATCAATTTTAATTAAATAAAACTGATTAGTGATAATATATATTTATTCGTCTTAAATATATATTTATATCATTTATCTCGTTCTATATAAACTTTAACTTAACATTAATATTTGTAATAATAACAAATATATAACGTGTTTACCTTCTTGACGGGTCGTGAAACGAGTCCAAAATAACCGAATAATAACGGTGTCCGATTTGGACAAATAAATAGTCCTTCCCGAATAGTTCCTCGCCACGAGCATTTCCCCGTTGTCGGTTTGTCGTTTGGACCTCGTTACGCCACTGAAACGTCGCCCGAAAGTGAAGACGGGTTAACTCGACGTTCCTTTTTCTAGCTCGAATTACGACCACCTACGACTGCCGTTACCAACCGCCAACCACCGAAACCATTCTCCGCTATCCCGGGTGTTTACTACCGTCGTCGGCGTCACTCGTCGTCAACCGTACGTTACCGAAGACCAACCGAAAGAGAGGACGGTTTTAGCGGGTTTTAAACCCGTTTGCAACCACCACCGTCATCTTTACCTTCCGCCATCCTTGCCACTGCTAATCATCATTTCAGAGGCTACCGTCGTCGCCTGCGTTGTAGTCATCGGAGGTTAACAGCAGGAGGTCGCCGGAGCCGCGTCGCCGGAAAAACGAGGGAGAAACGTCTGGGTTCGTCGGGTATTCTTCAGGGTTTACGTTTTATGCCGGCCGGTGATCGAGAGGATGGGGCTGCCGTGGCTGTGCTTGCCGGTGATCCGCCGTGAAGAGCTGGCGTCGAGGGGGACGGAGGGAGCTGGGTTCCGACCTGCTGTGCTTCACCGGAAACACGAACGGAGGGAGGTCGGAGCTTAGGGCCGCCGGTATTGGGTGCTGCGTCGCCGGTGTAGCTGGCCGGAGAGGAGCAGAGTGCTCGCCGCCTGTGTTGCCGGAAGAAAAAAAATCGAGAGGAGGGAGAGGTGGGTTGCCGGAAAATCGTAACCGGGGGGGGGGGAGAAATAAAGGTTGTACGAAATTGAAATTCTCTCTCTCTCTTATTCATTTGTCGTGTACTGCATATGTGTGTGTATATTGATTTGTGAGAATGAATTGTGAGTTTGTATGCATTTATAGGTAAGGTAAACCTATAAAATTTCTACACGTATGCAGGTGATACATGTTTTCATTTGATGAATCACAACAGAATTTTCGACAAGTAGAAGTTCAAAAGTAGGGAGCAAGAAATGAAATGGATATTTTCCTTTATATGGTATACTATAAGTAAGTAGGTATTATACCCCGTACTTTAAACTCGTAAAATAATATTAGACGGTTTATAAAAATTCCCGAACATCTAAAATATTACGGGGGTCCAATAAATATTCTTTGGTTGTAACGTAAATTGCTGAACGTTTAGTTAATTTATTCGGTAGAGGGCTCGTGTCCAATCGGTGTTGCGATCACGGCCGTTTCACAGACCAAATACGTCTTCTTGACTGAAATACTTAATAGATATTATAATAATTATTTATACTTTGCCGAGTCATTAAAATAATCTCGAACGGCTAACCGAATTGATTTCGGTTATTATCGCGTAACAGCACCAGTTACCGATTTCATCGTTTTCCGTGCCGAACATCGCAATTATATTTTATAACGATTATAAATCAAGTATTTAGCATTACCTGATATTCTACCTTCGTCTCGGTATTATTTTAGTTGTGTTCGTGCTTAAAAACGGTTTATTACAAACCGGGTCCAAATCACTATTTTGAGTTTTCCCGCTTCGTTATAACTCGGATTTAAGATCCGTCTGCGCCCACGGTCTTTATTTTTCGTTATCTACCATATTCTATAAAATCGCCTCTTGACGTTTCTCTATTATATGTATATATATTATATCACATATATATCAGCTATTTAACAAATATAGTATACGTATATAGCTTAAATCATAAAATTTGGGGTGTTACAATTTAGAGAGAAATTATCATGTTTATATGTGTATAGACTACATATATATACATATTATATATATAAATATAAATTGTATGTGTGTATGTATTAACAAACAGTTGAAAGTGTTTGTGTGTGTACGACAGAAGAAAAAAGGTTCCGAGAGCAAAATTTTAGAGATGGTTCTGTTGATAGCTTACATCTTTGTCTGAGTTGTTTATATCAGTAAGTTTCTTGATGAGTTTAACAAGCCAAAACTAAATGACCAAGAAGGCAAGAAAAGTAGTAAACTTCTTTAGTGTTTCTTTGTTGTGGGTTTGAGTATTTGAACAAATTAGACTATCAAGTTTACCATATATTGAGCAATTGGTTCGAGTATTTAAACAAATTAGACAATCAATAGATAATTAATAATCATTAAATAAAAATATTGTTCTGATTTGTAATTTTGGGGTCTAATACTTTCTGATCCTCTAGATTTTTTTCTAAAGTTTTATGATTTACAGTGCATGATCTGAGTAATTGATTTATGAGTTTTAAGCAAAGTGTCATGATTTGTCGAGAATCTCAAAGTCCATTCAATTTGATAGAGTATTATATTTCTGATTATCTTTTTGTTGTCTCTTTGTTTTGTGTATGCAGGGTGGTATCTACTTTGGATTTGCTTGCATCCAACAATTATTGAGCTAAGTTAAGTGCATGATTTTAGCTACTGGTATTTGATTTGTTATGCTTATATTAATCTATATTTATTAGTTGTTTATGTTGTAAGTATATGTGTTTTTTATCCACTACCAAAACCCATTTGAGTATCAAGCTCATATTTACTGTCTAGGTGTTTGAGTCTCTCTTAGTACTATTGTTAGGACTTCATGGTTGTTACTTATAATTAAAAACTGAAGTTGTCATTGGTTATTAGTTAATTATTTTTCTGATGAAGAGGAATACATAAATATGTAGTTAAGAATATATGATCACACATATTAACATATATGAACTAATATAATCCATTTTTATTAAAAATCTTGTTTAAATATGGATAGATATTTAAAGAAAAAAATATGTTTGATGCACAGATCAATATATGCACTATATGGTGCTGCTAATAATAACTGATTAATGGATATGATGGAGTATATGATTTCATATTTACATTCATATGTACCTATGTATCCTTTACAGATTATATATGAAATATATATTCAAATGCAGAGATGGGAAATGCAGTTATGCATCTGAAGTTTTGGTTTTTAATCATATAGACTTATGTAAATGGAACTACACATATGAACATATACAAATGTAGTTAGGTATATAGAACTACAATTATAGAGATACAAAAATGTATATCTGATTCGCATGAACTCTTGGGTTTGAATAAAATGCACTTATTTATCAAATTCAGGTTGATCAAGCCATGGACAAAAAATACATCAAGATGAAAAGGAGAGTCTATAATGCCAACTTATTTTTAATTTTAGGATGTTTTTAGGTTAATTTTTATTTTCTTTCCCCACCAGAAGAGCATAATAATCTAATCACAGGTCTCACCATTTGGAGGTAGCTACTATATGCATAACAAAATAAATACTTTTTACTTAACCAAACCCGTATTCATTTTAAACTTAGGGAGTAACAGTGATTGAGGAAGCATAAGTTATAGGGAATAACATTGACAGGGGAATCATAAGTTATACTCTCCAGGGAAGCTCTCCCTCAAAGATGATCAAAGCCTTTAATGGTCTTTGGGTTATTGTATTTTCATTTGGCGATGCCATGCTTCCTAAAACACAGGTAAGCCATCTTATAACCCTTGCATGTATTGATACCGAATATAATAGGAGAAACATACTTCTAATTTTTATTTTTTTGTTATGTTTTGAGTTGCTGCTCATATTTAGTAGAGTATGTAGGTTGGAGTGACATTGCTGCTACGTATTTCTATGGTTTAAAAGTTGAACACTTCGGCTGCGTTCATGTAACTATGGTTTTCAATGGTTTTTTTTTGGTGTTGCATCTCTTTTTATTGCTTCCTGTTACTGGACGTGTTTTCAAACTGCTTCGACTACGTTATGCTTGCAGCAACGCGCTAATTACGCCCGCAGTGCACGCGCTTATGGCAAGACTGTACAATGGTAATCTTCAGATGATTGCTTTGAGAAATGCTTACAATGGTGGAAGTGCTGGTACAATTGGATTGACAGCTCTGAACACATGGAACTACCGGATACCGCAGGTATATAATTTTCATCAATAAGTATCTTAAACAAATTATATATGCACCGAACCACTAAATTGACCTAGCTAGGTTAAGTGTGGCCCAGTGCAGCCACTTTAAACCCTGTTTCCTAGCCACCTGACTACTGATCCTTCTGGGATACACACAAAGATGAATATCCAAAGGGTCTTGGTGTGTCATTTTATGAACCAACTTCCATCCCAACCGGGTTCCATTTGATTGGTCACTACTGCAAACACAACTCCATGCAGCAGGCCATGTTTGCAACAGTTCTTAGATGCTTAATCCAACTGAACAGCTGCTTTTGTAATATAAACTTAACTTAGTTTATTCACTGGTCGTATGTTACAATTAGGTAGGATAGGACCATTACAAAGCAGAAAATCAATAGCAAATGCCTACGGCGGGTTGCGGTGTTTGTTTTTTCTTTCAGGTGGCCTTTGTAGCCGTTGCTCGCTATGGTTTTGGTTCGTTGCTGACCATCCTTTTGACTTCATCGCCGGTTTAAACCAATTATGGCTTGGCTAATCGCCTTTTTAAATAGGATGGCTCCGCGGCAACGCGCGGGTCGTCCTACTTGTACTATATTATACTATATTATACTATATTATATTATATTTCATTATATTATATTATATTATATTATATTATATTATATTATATTATATTATATTATATTATATTATATTATATTATATTATATTATATTATATTATATTATATTATATTATATTATATTATATTATATTATATTATATTATATTATATTATATTATATTATATTATATTATATTATATTACATTTCATTATATTTCATTTCATTATATTTCATTATATTGCATATCGATCAAAACTAAAGTCTTCATCAGAAATATATTCTTCATCTGAGTCGTTAAATTCATTTTCAATAAAATCATTTAATCTAAGCATCTTAATCTCATTCGTAATAATATTTAAGTTACGAAACACCAAATTATCAAAGTTATAATCATTTAAAACATCTGAGCCGACACCCCCCGCGAAGGAAATATTTCGGCCGCTGCTACCTTAAATGGTATCAGAACCACACAGATTTCCTTTGCTGGGGTGTCAGCTCAGATGTTTTAAATGATTATAACTTTGATAATTTGGTGTTTCTTAACTTAAATATTATTACGAATGAGATTAAGATGCTTAGATTAAATGATCTTATTGAAAATGAATTTATCGACTCAGATGAAGAATATATTTCTGATGAAGACTTTAGTTTTGATCGATATGAATTGACAAGTTCTGACTTTATATATGATGATACTGACTGGAATTATAATTCTTCTTAATGGAAAATATTAGTTTCATTAAACTAAAAGAAAATGATAATTAGATAAATATTTAATAGAAATACAAAAGAGCATCATATTTTATGGAGACAAAATAATCTTTAAGTTAGATAAAATTATAGAATTGTTAGAAACCAATTACTCGAATAAGAAGGGTAAGGAAGACACAAACCCAGATCAAAATAGATTACATGAACCTTTAATACAACTTATACACAATATGAAAATTCCAAAAGGTTATAAAAATAATTAAAATGTATTCTGGTACTGAATCCGAGTTTGAAGGCCACGAAGAAACAAACACAACACCAGATATAGATGATTTAGTAACCCAAATAGGAAAATAGATATAAATGAAATTTTTTATTAATTTAAAACCCCACGTAAAAGAAGAGAACTTTAATGTTAATGATATCCCGAATGCTAGTACAAGTACTAATGTCTCAATAAGAAACGAATTCAACAGACCAACACAGGGATATGCTGCTTTAACAACGACGATAAAAAATAATGATAGTCATAAACCTTTTCAAAGTATGAAAATGAACCAATTAACCCATTTGGAATATACCTGGATATAGATTGTGTAAATAATGCCGAAGAAGCTATAGATAAATGGGAAACCACATTTAGAATAGCAGTTTCAGTTAATAAGATGGACATGGATACAATAAAAGGATTTTTAGAAAGAACCTTATTAAATAGTACTTTAAGATTTTGGCAAAACATGCACTTCGATCTAAAAGCAACAATCTTTGGAGCAGAGCAGATACTAAGTTATCAAACATAATTACAAGGCCTGTCGAAGCCTTTAGATTAAAATTTTGTGGAGAAGGAAATTTAATAAAAGACCCCGCAACAGTACAAAAATATTCAATAGCCCTGCAAAGGTTACAATTATGTGATATGTGTGAAATAGATATGTATATTTGTGTTTTTCAAGATTATTATTACCACAAATATAATAAAGTCCAAGACACTGGTAGTTATTTACCTCTGTTTTTCTCTAAAGTTCCTGACCCATGGGGGCAAAAGCTAATAAGTACATATAACCCAGGAACAATAGATACTTTAGGAAAAAGAATAACACACGTTAGAGATAAACTTAGCGAATGGTGTGCAGATGCTGTATTAGCTAAAAGGAGTAAAGATCTACAAAGAAAGATATCTTTATGTTGTAGCTCTTCAAAAATGCCTCTAATGATAGGTTGTGATAGTTCATTTTATTATTGAAAGATTAAAGAAAATATAAAAAAAGGAACTCACTTTAGAAAAAAATATTTTTAAAAGAAGGAAAACGAAATATTATAAACGAAAAGGATATAAAAAGACATTCAAACCTACGTTTAAGAGAAAGCCTAGCCCAAAAGAATGTAGATGTTATTTCTGTAAAGAAAAAGGACATTATGCTAATAGATGTCCTAAGAAATTTAATAAAAATTTTAAGATATTTGAAATAGATGAAGACGTAGAAAAAATGATAGATGACGGAGACTTCATACCGGTCATGGATTTTCAAGATATAGATTCTGACGAAAGTATATTTATTCTAACCGAAACCGAGTATACTTCTTCCGATGATGAACAAATTTGATATTGCTACTACTAGTAATTCAGGTGATAATATAATGGATTATCAAGAAGAACAATTTGGCAAATATAAACAAGAAAGTTTAATAGACAAGAAAAAATTAAAACAGATACAACATGAGAACTTTTCCTTATCTAATTATTCAGGATTTAAAATAAATGCGTTACAAAAGTTACGAATAAGACCTAGGAATCATAATTTGTTTTTCGGACTAAATGTCCAAGAAAGAGCTTTAGATATTAATATGACCTTCAATAAAGTCATGATACCTCTATTGTCTAAAAAAGATATACATAGTAAATTACAAAAATTAAAACATGAAATAAAAAATACATTGGGATGGGTTCATATAGGAGCAATCCAAATAATTATAAAGTCAACATTTAAAGAAGGAATAGACACCCCTATAGAATTGGCAGTAATGGATAATAGAATTCAAAATAGAGAAGAAGCTTGTCTTGGTATATTAAGAGGAAATCTTCAATATGGAAAACTAAAATTTAATATTTACCCGAGGATTTCTTACCATATTCAAGACATAGATTTTGATAAGACGTTAAGTCTCTTACAAGACTTCAAAAGAAAAGATTTCTTTAAGCAACAAAATAGACCATATTCGATAACATATGCCATATCATATGCCATATCAAACACCCATCATTCAGATTGTTTTAATAAAAAAGATACACTAGACTTTCCTTTATTATTTAGTGACGTATGCCAGGTTCAAATACCTAGCTTACCTAGGATAGAAGAAATAGATGCTAGACCTCTAAGTCTAGATTTACAAGATAAACCATTATTAATATCTCACCAGATCACTCCTAGGCTAATCTTTTTCAACTAAAGATGTCATTAGCCATCCATTAGATAGAATATCTAGTTCTAGCAGGTTCTATAACATAATAGAAGAAAAAGAAGATAATATAAAAAATTACAAGGTCGAAGGAGAGTATTTTAACGGAAGTAGCTTTTCAAAGGTTAACATACTAATAGATACAGGAGCAAATGGCAATTATATAAGTTTTAAACTATGTAAACACTTACAAAGATATAGCCTGGAGGAACCTCACCAATATACAAATTTTAATGAAGAAATACATGAGATCAAAGAAGCCATAGAAACCATTATAAAATTTGGAGAAGTGAAAGTGAGCGTATGGATCTTCTACTTAGTCGTAACGAAATCAAAGTAATACGAGATGAACACAAAGAGTAAATACAAATGAGCTTTGTATTAACCACTGAGACCACAGAGTACACAGAGAATATATGACGCGGAAGCTTAGACTGTTTACGTTACAATACAAGACGTAACTATTTATAAGGTTGAACTCCGATTGGCCGAACCTCAGGTTCGGCCACAAGCTCGGAGCTGTCCGAACTCCAGGTTCGCTGGGAGTTCGGACCTCAGCAATCTTGTGTGATCCGTCTTGTATTCGATACTTCACATGACGATCAAGGACCATGTATCAACAAACTCCCCCTCGGCATGTGCAGTATCATCTTCTCCATTCGATCTTGTATCTTGTATCTTCAATCAAACTCTTCCTCGATGTTGACGATGAGTTCAATCTTGAATACTTGATATTGCATCGTGTATAATCTCTTTATCAACAAACTTCAGAAGACTTGAAGTTGTGATGTTCTCTTCCCACTTAGAAACCTGCCAACATAAATAATCTTGGTGCAAAATGTCTCTTCGAGACTCCAAGATATATTGATTTTGAAAATTGATTTTGTAATTCGTGTTGATCAATCGAAAACAAATAAGAAACAAAATCTTTTTGGCTTTTAGAAACTTTATATCAAAACACACCCAAAATATTTTTGGTATTTTCTGATAAGAAAAGTAAAACAATATCGAATTAGACACTATTTTTGTCTTTTTTGAGAAAGATCACAACTTGAGATCATATTGGTCATAACATGCTGAACTACATTTCAATTTTGATTATTGCAGCACATAAGCCATGCCGATTGCAGATATAGTTTGTCCAACTTTAAACTCTGGCACAATCATACTCATAACATCTGGATATGTTAAAATATTGATTAAATTTGCATTGACCAGTGTACCCCACACTATCAGACATACTCAGATATTCTTTTGCTTATCACATTTTGTGATTTCATTTGTGATTTTAATCACACAATGATTGTAACCATGATATAGTCAACTGTGTTCCATGCAAAAAGAAATAAAAACGTTAAATCGTCTACCTTAAGGTCGATCTTTCGATACGCAGATAAGGCCTCGGATTTAACAAAATAAGAAAATAAAACAAGTTGAAGTTGAATAACTCAACAACAATCAGGTCGGTACTCCCGTACACGCAGAGAAAGTCCGATGAGTTATACGAAACATCAAAGAAAATAAAGCAGAACGTCAAACGAACAACGATCAGGTCGGTCTTTCGACACGCAGAGAAAGTCCGATCGTTTGACAAAATAAAGAAAATCAAACAAGTTTAAATCTTTGCAAAATGAACACATGTATACACAGTGACTTCTCATTTTATTTTTCACATATCTTCTTCTTGATATATCATGATACATGCATCAAGATGTTGTCCACTAGGTCAAACATCAGATTAAGTGTATATCACATTTGTATACTTTCTGATTTGCTGAGCCTACCTTGCACATCGATCAAATGGTCTTATGGCCTTTGCATTTACTTTATCCATGAGTCAGGCACTGTCAGCCAATATACAATCATTTCCCAATCATGTCGGATACAATTTCTCATTTTTCAATGTTTTTGGCTTTTTGCATTTTCAATGTTTTTGTCTTTTCAAATTTCGCCCCCTAAAAATGACAACTCTATTTATAGATTTTCATTTTTACGATTCGAAAAACACACACTATTTTTGTATTTTTGCAAAAACAAACTCCCCCTCAGGATGAGACGGAGTGAAAAATGAAGAAAAATTGATCAACCAACACAAACACGAGCAGTTTAGCCTTTTGAAAAACAAAATTGATTTTGAAATGCAATTTAATTAAAACAGATATTTCACAATCAGCAATTTTCCAATCACCGAAGGTCTTCCTGAAACACCTGCTTGACACCAAATAAAACATTAGTTGCGTTGGGATCGACCCGAATCAACAGCGTCGGGTCACCCGGTGTCTTCCACAAAGTCATTGTTGGCCTTGGAAACAACTTTTGGTTTCCAAATTTGTAAAATTGTTAATTTTTGATCGGAACCCGAATCAGATTCAACCGACGAACTTGATTTAGACCAAGACGATTTACGAGTTGACTTAATCGTTGGGGACCATGGTTCATAAAAAATTTGACCTTTGTTATCCACATATTTTGCAGTTTTGTGGATATATGCAGTCGTCGGACAATCAGCAGCTAGATGTCCTGGTTGACGACATACATAACAAAGTCTTTCTCTAAAATTGTTTGAAAAGGATTTTGATTTTTGAGAATCAGATGAATGTTCAGAATGAAAATTATCAAAGAAACCATCAGAAGAATCATACCTAGGAGATGGACTCCTTGAAGATGAAGATCCTCCAGAATAATAAGAAAATTCTTTCTGAGATGGTGATTTCTTTGTAACTTTTGCTTTAGGAACCTTCTCAGCCTTCACTGATTTCTTTGCTTGAACTGGTTCCTCCAACACTTTGTAACCTAAACCTTTGTGTTTAGATCCTTGAGACTTTGAAGAATTTGACGAAGAACCGGAAGCAATTCTTGACTTAGCTTCACTAGTAAATTTGGCTTTAATATCCTTCAGCTTGTTCTTTTCAATCAAAACTTTTTCTTCTTCGGTTGCAGATGAAGAACGTGAAGCAACCTTATCAAAAACCTTTTCATTTTCTAACAAAACAGACGTTGAAACAAATTTTGGAGCTTCACCCAATGACGTCTCCTTCTTCTTAGATTTAGACTTGTTCTTCTTGGGTGGAGTGGCAAATTTGGAATAGTCATGCAAGTCATCTTTTGGATCAATCTGAGCAGCAGTAACTTCAATTAAATCCACTGGTTGAGGTACCGAGTGAACATTTCCTTCCGTAGAGTTTTCCAGAACTCTGATCCTGCTTGTATAAGAAGTTAAGCAATGTCGGTGACAAATTGCAGTTCTTCACTTGCCTTTTCAACTCCAAAATCTCCAATTTTAAATCATTAATCTTCTGTTGACCTTCAAACACCTCTTGTTGTGACTTGATGAATTTTGCATTGAGATCATCATATTCGTAAGTTTGTAACTTCCGGATCTCACATTCAGCATATAGTTCTTCAAGCACATTTTCTCTCTTTTGCTTGTAGATCTCAACATCTTTTGTTAACACTTCATTCTTGTCTCTGTAAAGAACATTTTCATCTTGCAGCATAGAGATCTTGTTTTGAAGCTTCTCAACGGTAACAGCAGTTTTTGCTATAAGAGCAGTAGCCTCTTCATATTTTTGCTGAACCGGATAACTCTTCTCAAACAGATTCTCAAAATCTTGAGCTACATCTAACGCTTCAGCTTTAGCTTTCTCACACTCTTCAGCCAATTGAGCCTTTTCCTTCAAAACATCTTCATGAATATGAACCAACTCATAAGATTTCTTTTGAAAATCCTCCAATTCTTTCTTTAGACACCACAATTTCTTCAGTTGATAATTGACAATCTTGTTCAAACCTTGCAATTTTCTTGAGCAACTTCTCACATTTATAACAGTTAAATTCATCATCCTTTGAATTCTCCGAAGACTTAGGTAATTCTTCTTGAACCAAAGACATACTTGAAGAAGTATCAGATTCTGTTAACAAGCTTTCATCATCAGCATGTTGAACAGTTAAAGCAATTGAGATTGGAGTATGATTCTTCTTAACTATCTGAATCTGCATTCCAGGCAAATCCATCTGGATGCATAAATGTATTAGTCCAATCATGAGCAAGAGTAGCAGCTTTCTGATCGACCTTTTCAGCTTTATCTGAAGGATGAAAAACTAAATGTGCATGTTGACCAGACTTCAATTTACTTTCTACAGAACTTGGACATTCTCGAGCAAAGTGACCATAAACGGAACACTTATAACATTTCACCTTAGATTTGTCCAGTCCAATCTTTCCTTCCTGATTTAGTCTCTTCTTACCAGTTCTATTGAAAAACTTCTTCATTCTACGAACCAACATAGCATATTGCCAATTCAGATCCATTTCCTCCAAATGATGATTATCAATCTGATCGTAATCTTCATTTGCTAACTCAGCATTACTCACAGAACCAGTGATAACACCAAAGTATGAAGATACTAATGCAGATATCAACGCATTATAATCATCGACAGTTTGAACAGACAATGCACTTTCAGTCGAAGAACTAGGAATTGACACATTACAACCAGCAGATGAATAACTTGGAGTGTCAGATTTACCTGCCAGAAAAGCTGTAGGAGGTGCAGAACTAAAAATATTAGATTTCCCGGCATTCAAGGTTGAATCATTGTTGCCATAATACACCGCAGGATTCTGAATTTTCTCAGGAAGTGACTTGTTTATTTTTAACTCCATATCCCTTGCTTGAATTCTTTGAATCAGATCATTAAAGACAACTTGGATAATCCTTATCATTAGTAATCATCATCACATAATTTTCCCACTTCTCTGGTAGAGCTTCCATGATCTTTTCTTTCTTATCTGCTTCATCTTTTGTAAGATTCACCAACTTCATTTCACTCATTAAATGTGCAAATCTTGCAATTAGATTTGGAATCGATTCATTTTGATAATGCTTGAAACTATCAAATTCCTTCTTCAACACTTTTTGTCGACTTTTCTTGTACTGGTCATTTCCTTCACATCTCTTTTCTAGAGCATCCCACAAACTCTTTGAGGTATACTTGCTTGAAAATTGATGAAGTAAATCAGTAGGCAATGCCATTGTTAAAGTGCCATAAGCCTTTTTCTCAGCTTGATATGCTTTCTTTTGTTCACCGGAAAGCTTCCTTTGAAGAATTGGTTCCCCGTTCTCACCTATAGGATATGTATATGGTTCAGAATATGATAACCACATATTGATATCATTTGTGGAAACAAACGCTTCAAATCGTGTCACCCAACTATGATAATCTTCCAATTTAAGTAATTTGGGAACTTTCTGACTTGTTCCAATTTCATTATCATAGTTAATCATAGTTTGCATCGTTGCCTGAACTGAATTTTGAATAGCCGCGAATGCTTGAAAATCAGACATTTTTGAAAAACTGGTTACTGTTCACTCCAAACTTCGTCCGAACTTACGCCGATCTGCCTCCGAACTTTGTCCGAATCTTAACAACGCCGAACTCTCTCCAAACCTTACCTTCGGACGAACAAGAATCAAACAACTCCGAACGATCACCGAACTTAGTCCGAACACTGACCGATCCCTCACCGAACTCTCACCGAATCAATATAGAGACCGAACTCTGTCCGAACTTCAAGTTCGGAGCGGTTATGCCGAACTTGTCCGAACCTCAAACATGACAGAATTCACTCGACGCCATTTTCTCGATTTTTAACGTTTTTGACTGGAATTTTCGACAAGAATTCAAGCAAACATGATAGAAACAACTCAGGAATGAATTTTGAATGAAAAGCACACTCGAAACAATCAAACAAACTCAAAAAATGATTGACATTTTCGTAAAAACGTGAATTTGAACCCAAAAATCCGAAAAACACTGATTTCCGACTAGTAGAGCAAACCTAATGCTCTGATACCACTTGAAAGTGCGTGAGCGTATGGATCTTCTACTTAGTCGTAACGAAATCAAAGTAATACGAGATGAACACAAAGAGTAAATACAAATGAGCTTTGTATTAACCACTGAGACCACAGAGTACACAGAGAATATATGACGCGGAAGCTTAGACTGTTTACGTTACAATACAAGACGCAACTATTTATAAGGTTGAACTACGACTGGCCGAACCTCAGGTTCGGCCACAAGCTCGGAGCTGTCCGAACTCCAGGTTCGCTGGGAGTTCGGACCTCAGCAATCTTGTGTGATCCGTCTTGTATTCGATACTTCACATGACGATCAAGGACCATGTATCAACAAGAAGAAAAAATACCAATAAGATTATTAATTGAAGATGAAGGAGAAAATGGTATATTAAAAATTATACTAGGACTAACATTTTTAGAAAATGTAAAGCCCAACAAAATAATCTCGTACGGATTAAAAATAACACACACCAATAAATTGATATATATACCAAAATGACCAGTCCTCATAGTATATATATCCCAATATGGATTACGTATAAAGATTACAAAGCCGAATACTTTGCTGCTTATATAGATAGTGGCTCTGGAATATGTGTATGTAAACCTGATTGTTTTCCACAAGCATACCATGAAGATTTAACACCATGTAATGGAATTAGCTTTTCAAGAGATATAATATCTCTAAACAAAGGAGTAAAAAACCCAATAATTCTAATAGGATCCTACCTAGTCAAATGTCCACCCTTTTATTTTCACAATACAGGGTCAGACGTCCTATTAGGGAATGATTTTTTACAAAGATTTAAGAAAATTACATTTGACATGATAGCTTTTCAAGTATTATTAAAAACTCCATGTCACAGTTTGATAGTTGTTAAAAGAATAAAAAATGCATACGGAAGAAAATTCCCGATTAAATTTATAACCCGCGCAAGCCAGCGTGGTGATATAGGATACAAACAAAACCCAATAATAAAAAAAGGCGTACCAATATTAGAATACCAAAAAGAAAAAAAACAATAGATTATCAAGTAAATATAAGAAAATTAGATATAATATTGAAAACATTAAAACTAAATTAAGACAATGTTACTCACATAATCCACTACAATTTTGGAACAAAAATCAGCTTACGGCAAAATTAGAAATGAAGGATAAAGACAAAGAAATTAGAGTCAAGCCAATGAGATATAATCCAGAAGATCAAAAAGGATTTAGCTCCCAGATAAAAGAACTCCTAGACGTAAAGTTGATTAGAGCTAGCCATAGTCCACACAGCTCTCCAGCTTTCCTGGTAAGAAAACATGCAGAAATTGCAAGAGGAAAGACTAGAATGGTAATAAATTATAAAAAGTTAAATGATAATACCGTGTTTGATGGATATTTCTTACCTCATAAAGAAAGTCTAATAAATTGGACAAGAAATAAAAAGATATTCTCTAAATTCGACTGTAAAAGTGGATTTTGGCAAATAAAGATGCATCAGGATAGCATAGCATACACTGCATTTTGTACTCCGCAAGGGCAATATGAATGGCCTGTAATGCCTTTTGGATTAAAAAAATGCTCCACAGATATTCCGAAAAAAGATGGATTCTATTTTTAAAGACCATGATTTTATATTTGTTTATATAGATGATATTTTGATACTATCAGATAATGTTAACTCTCACATTCAACACCTTCATTTTTTTGCTGAGTTATGCATAAAAAATGGATTAGCTTTATCTGAGAGAAAAACTAATTTGTTACAAGAACAAATAGAATTTTTAGGAATGAAAATAGATGGAAAAGGAATAGAACTCCAAAGTCATATTCTTGAAAAAATTACAGCTTTTCCTGATAAACTCGTTGATAAAAAACAGGTGCAAAGTTTTCTTTGGATATTAAATTATGCTTCATACTTTATAGAAAACCTTGCAGCCCTAAGAAAACCATTTCAAAGCTTGCTTAAAAAAGATAAAGTTTTTAGTTTTGATAAAGGTTATAGAGGTTCAAGTAAGAAAAATAAAAGAATATTGTAGGAACCTACCAAAACTACAATTACCCAAAGAAAAAGATGATTTAGTTTTAGAAACAGATGCCTCAGAAACATATTGGAGTGGAGTACTTAAGAAGATAAATTACAACATTGAACAGGAAAAAGTTAGTGAAAGCAGATGTAGATACTGCTCAGGGACTTTTAGTGACACTGACACCAGATATCATATAAATGAAAAAGAATTATTAGCTGTTATAAGAAGTTGTCAAAAGTTTTATTACTTTTTGTTACCTAACAGGTTTTTATTAAGGGCTGATAACACCCAAGTAAAAGCTTTTATAAAAAAATAATTTACCTTCTAAACCTGAATATAAAAGACTTATAAGATGGCAAACTCTTTTCTCTGAATATAATTTTGATATTGAAGTAATAAAATCAGAGAAAAATGTTTTGGCAGATTTCCTAACCAGAGATGGAGGTGGTATCACAAAGACTGGATAAGCATCTTGCCTTTATGGATGAACAAATGGATGCTATCAAAAGCATAGTGAACGATATGAAAGAATTGGCAGGAATCATTGAAGATATCCCTGAAAATGTCACAAAGATTAAAGAATTGATTAAAGGACAGTGTATTTTCATTGACAAGAAGGTGATAATGTATAAATTTGATAGCATGAAGATGAAGTTTTTAATTAAAAACCACATGCTAAGAGACATAAATATTCCATCTACTTCTTCACAAGGAGTACAAACGATAGACCTCACTTCAGACGATAAGGATAAAAAAGGTGAAAAGTCTTTTTCATTCCAACCATTTTCAAAAAAGACTTCCACCTTTGAGAGGATTGAAAGACAGATTCCCTTCCATGGATATCCCATTGAAAGCCAATGGGATAAAATGGAAGAATTATATAACCTAGATAACTCAGACTCAAGATATGTTGATTTTACTGGCATCTTCCCCAGAATCAATTATTTACAAAGATCATCTCCAAAGGAGATAAGATACTGGTATGATTTTGGAGCAATAAATCTAATTTACCTTAGCTCTCCAGAATTCCCAGAAATATCCTGCCTTCCAATATGGACTAAGGAGGGGTCAAAGATTATTATCTTAATAACCCGTCCATAACAACCAAAGATATTTTAGTTTTAAAACTTTTATCTGCAGGGCCTGACTTTTATAGAGATGAATACTATCCTGCATATCATTTTATACAGATGGAAAAATATCAATCATTTTCATGCTCTTTTAAATCCACTAAGAAAACCTTTGATGTTCATTTTAGAAGGGCAATTGGGATACGAGTGGTTTTACATGGATTAGAAGCTGCCCTCAAAAAAGGATTTAGAACTTATGGAGGAGAAAGCATGCATTCTCCAATCATGATATCCCCTGCTAAGGTATCTCCACCTTTAGCAGTTAAATATTTACAAAGAAAAATTAAATTTTTAGATAAAGGAATTATTAAATCAAGCCCTCAAGCTCAGTTTAAAATTTGTAGATATAGGGAACATTCTCAAGATATATGTCCTTCATGTTCTAAAGATAAAGATAACATGAGTATTGACTCTCCAAAAACGGGTCAAACTTCATCTACTTAGATTTTATAAAAATGAATTTGATAAAAAGAAATTAAAAAAAAAAACAAAACAAAGACTCACAAAAATCTATGGCAAGATTCCTTTACAAATATTGAATACAACTTTGACTTCCCATGAAGAAAAGAAATGCACGTGACATGTGCTCCAAATTCCAAGAATGACATCAATTTATGGCATGCCTCCAACTCATGGATCAAGTATGCTACTTGGAAGAAGATGGTGTCATAAATTGACACCTAGCACATGATGGAAGACAAAAAAACATCTGGAGATAAGGCTAACAAGTCTTATAAAAGGGAGAAAGAAAAGAGAAAAGGGGCATCGGATGTTTGAGTGTGTGTAAGAAAAAATCTATGTACCAAAAATAAAGAGTGTTGTATTGTGTTTGCTACTTTCCACTTCCTTGTAAAATATCCATCCTTGTAAGATATCCACTATGAAATAAAACTTCCTTTATTTTCTTATTAGGTTACGAGTGTTCTTCATTATTTAGAAATATTTTCTATTAAAGAGAAAAATCTCCAACCACTAGCCATCACGTTCTACCTTAGACTGAAGGTCGGAAACGTATCCATGTTGTGCTGAAGGAGCCAGAGGGATATGTTGAGCTGAATATCATTGAAGAAGCCAAATAGGAGTTACCTAGGTTCATCTTAGGTTTGGTTTGCAACAACCAAGTAAAAAGACTCTTGGTATAACCCGGTGATATTACGGTCAAAGCGGAAGAAAGGTATGGAAGCGTGTTGGACCCTTATCTTTTTAATTCTAAAATATTTCTAAATATTTGATGCTCATAATCGTATAAGGAAATCAATCAAAATATTTTCAAAAAACAAATCTTAAATGATAGATTAATAATTTTCATATTTTTCTGATAAAAATCAAACTGTTCTATGTCAACCGATTTTGTTATACTCATTCTCTATGATTATATTATTAAAATATGTGGTTGACAAAAGTAATAACTTTAGACAATTATAAATTGTTTTAAATACTCTTAATGATAACCTACTTGAACTAATGATTTTAAATCGCGAAAATATTTCGGCCGCTACTACCTTAAATGGTATCAGAGCCACACAGATTTCCTTCGCGGGGGGTGTCGGCTAAGCATCTTAATCTCATTCGTAATAATATTTAAGTTAAGAAACACCAAATTATCAAAGTTATAATCATTTAAAACATCTGAGCCGACACCCCCCGCGAAGGAAATCTGTGTGGCTCTGATACCATTTAAGGTAGCCGTGTTTTAAATGATTATAACTTTGATAATTTGGTGTTTCTTAACTTAAATATTATTACGAATGAGATTAAGATGCTTAGATTAAAGTTCCAAAATTGTAGTGGATTATCTGAGTAACATTGTCTTAATTTAGTTTTAATGTTTTCAATAATCTAAGTAGATGAAGTTTGACCCGTTTTTGGAGAGTCAATACTCATGCTATCTTTATCTTTAGAACATGAAGGACATATATCTTAAGAATGTTCCCTACATCTACAAATTTTAAACTGAGCTTGAGGGCTTGATATAATAATTCCTTTATCTAAAAATTTAATTTTGCTTTGTAAATATTTAACTGCTAAAGGTGGAGATACCTTAGTAGGGGATATCATGATTGGAGAATGCATGTTTTCTCCTCCATAAGTTCTAAATCCTTTTTTGATAGCATAGCATACACTGCATTTTCTACTCCGCAAGGGCAATATGAATGGCTTGTAATGCCTTTTGGATTAAAAAATGCTCCACAGATATTCCAAAGAAAGATGGATTCTATTTTTAAAGACCATGATTTTATATTTTTTTATATAGATGATGTTTTGATACTATCAGATAATGTTAAAAAATGAATTTGATAAAAAAAAAGAAACAAAACAAAGATTCACAAAAATCTATGGCAAGATTCCTCTGCAAATATTGAATAAAAGTTTGACTTCCCATGAAGAAAAGAAATGAACGTGACATGTGATCCAAATTCCAAGAATGACATCAATTTATGGCATGCCTCCACCTCATGGATCAAATATGCTACTTGGAAGAAGATGGTGTCATAAATTGACACCTAGCACATGATGGAAGACAAAAAACATCTGGAGATAGAGAAAAGGGGCATCGGATGTGATCCAAATTCCAAGAATGACATCATTTAATGGCATGCCTCAGCCTCATGGATCAAATATGCTACTTTGAAGAAGATGGTGTCATAAATTGACACCTAGCACATGATGGAAGACAAAAACCAATCAAAATATTTTCAAAAAGCAAGTCTTAAATGATAGCTTAATAATTTTCATATTTTTCTGATAAAAATCAACTGTTCATGTCAACCAATTTTGTTATACTCATTCTCTATGATTATATAATTAAAATATGTGGTTGATAAAAGTAATAACTTTAGACAATTTAAAAATTGTTTTAAATACTCTTAACGATAACCTACTTGAACTAATGATTTTAAATCACGAAAATATTTCGGCCGCTGCTACCTTTAATCGTTCAGATGTTTTAAATGATTATAACTTTGATTATATTATGTTATGTTATGTTATGTTGTGTCGTGTTGTGTCGTGTTGTGTCGTGTTGTGTCGTGTTGTGTCGTGTTGTGTCGTGTTGTGTCGTGTTGTGTCGTGTTGTGTCGTGTCGTGTCGTGTCGTGTCGTGTCGTGTCGTGTCGTGTCGTGTCGTGTCGTGTCGTGTCGTGTCGTGTCGTGTCGTGTTCTGTCGTGTCTTGTCGTGTCGTGTCGTGTCGTGTCGTGTCGCGTCGTGCCGCGTCGTGCCGTGTCGTGCCGTGTCGTGCCGTGTCGTGCCGTGCCGTGTCGTGTCGTGCCGTGTCGTGCCGTGCCGTGTCGTGCCGTGTCGTGCCGTGTCGTGCCGTATCGTGCCGTGTCGTGCCGTGTCGTGCCGTGCCGTGTCGTGCCGTGTCGTGCCGTGTCGTGCCATGTCGTGCCGTGTCGTGCCGTGTCGTGCCGTGTCGTGCTGTGTGGTGCCGTGTGGTGCCGTGTTGTGCCGTGTGATGCCGTGTCGTGCCGTGCCGTGTCGTGTCGTGCTTTTATATACTTAATATCTCATGTTCCAAATCACTTTAGGGTATATTTATAATAACTTCTAAGCCTCGGGTTCATACAAATACATATAAATACGTATAATACTCGTATATGTTATGTATTTATTCATTTTTAACTATCATTTCAACGTAAGGATACGTTCTTATTTATTTCTCACATGTTTAACTATTCTAACACGTATTCCTACATATATATTCATCAAATGAATATTTCACATGTATTTAAGCCATTAGAATATATATATGTATATACTTACACATATATCTAACATAATACAATCGTGTAAAGGTATTTTCCTTTGGTTATCAGTTATACCTATCATATTAACTTCTAAACACGTATTTCATTTTGTGTTAGAGCATGTTTTGATGTCTAGTGCTAGGTCTAGGTGTTTTGTCTTTGTAATTAATAGTTTTGTATAAACTGGTCTCAGCGTACCAGTGGCGGACCAGATGGTATGCACGAACCATCTGGTACGTTGGTTAGTTGGTACGCTGGACAGTTTGGTATAAATAGTTTAGTTCGTTTAGAGAGAGAAGTAGTTGTGAGAGTTATTGCTTAACTGTGTGTTTCTCATAGTGTGTTCTCTCTGTAATCTCTCTCTTGTAAACGAGCTAGTGAATCAATTAAAGAATCGTTTATTTACTCGTTGTGTACCGAATCCGATATCAATCATGTCTTAGCAAGATCATTTACGTGTTTTACATTTTGATATCATGCATATCAATTATCATCGTTATAAAACACGTATTTATTTTATTTCATCAATCAACACGTGCATCATTCACATAATCCTATCTTTTATTAATTCATTACCCGTTAACGGGTAAACATGCATTTTTCATACGCTTCATTACGTTTGGCTATCTAACACATATATCATAGGTATTTATAACATAAAAACGTATAGCATTTGTAAATTCATTATCCTTTACCCATTTATCAATCCATAAGCCATATCAATATACGTGTTAGCTACTTAACACGTATAGCACACGTATATAATTCAAGTCATGAAATTTTGGGGTGTTACATCTCTCCAACGGCTAGGATACGCATGTAGGTAAGGATTACCAATTGTGTCGACTACACAACTCTCATTTTGGTAACACTTGTTTAACACTTGACAAGTGGTACATTATTCCCAACTACGCATACTTTACGAAATGTACGCCTAGGAGCGGGGTCAGCTCTAAACACCTAAGTTTCGTTTCGCAAAGTGATATTTTATTCTTGAACCTGAACTGTAGTCCTGGTCCATGTTACATGGAAATCACGGTCCTCCTTCAACCAAAACCGTAGTCTCGGATGCAGGATTGTGAATACACCGGGGGTTCAATTAAATTGGTCAAAGTGTCCTAAGCTCAGGGTGGCACATAAATATCGATTTGACTTGGGGTTCCATATTTTAAATTTACCAATCAGAGTCATATTTGAAATATTATGCACGGTCTATTGCATGACGTAAACCGTTCATAAATTTGTAAACTGATTTTACGTTTGTTTGTGACGACTTGAAAACTCTTTTCAATCACTCGACCGATTAAATTTTAATCCCCTAATTAAAACTAGGTTGGTCTATGTTGTTACAAACATCAACATGCATTCACAATATATATATATATATATATACACATATATATGCAACCGAGCCTATAGATTTTCGATTCCGCCCGAGCCAATGAACGAAATTAACATATGCAAATTGTAAGTACGTGAAACGATCTTACTACTTTGTGTATTAATCAATGTAGTGAATGAGAATGTAAATAAGAGAAATCTTATTGAATCATTAGAAGATTACAAAGAAGTCTCTCTGGTTTCTCTCTCTAGAACACACACACAAAAATGACTCAAATGACAGAAGTGTTACAAGCTCATTCTAACACAACCTATTTACAAGTAACACATTCTGGCCAGCGTACCATCCAACGTACCATTGGTACGGGCATACCATTGGTGCGGCAAACCAACTTGGTACGCTTCCCACTAAGACTCACACAATAACAAGCTCACTTAGATACAATGCATGAGACACATCATAGCATACGTATATGCTCTAACAAACTCCCCCTTAACGTGTAGTGTATCTATTCTAACTAAAACTCTAGGCTTTAATCTTCAGCAATGCTGCATCCGATCTTTAACTTGAAATCTTGTCAGAAATAGAGCTTGCATGGATGGATCAGTCTTGAACAATGTTTGAACTTCAAGATCTACTTGTAAGAGATACTTGAAACTCCCCTTTTCACCATGCTTGAGTCTTGACAGCATATAACCAACAATTTCAGAAGACAGAAACGCGATTTCCTTTTTCTTTTGAAAATAATTTAATTTGGCGCAAAACTTCTCTTCGACAATCCAAGATGTAGATTTGAAAATTTAATTTCGTATAACATGTCGATCGGTCGAAAACAAATAAGAAACAAAGTATTTTTGGCTTTTTGAAACTTTACATCAAAACACATCGGATATCTTTCTCATTTTTCTAAGTTTATGCTAAAACACACCTAAAATCTTTTTGAATCTTTCAGATATGAAACATAAATGCAATACAGAATCAGACACTATTTTTGTCTTTTGCGAGAAAGATCACAACTTGGGATCATATTGAACATAACATGCTGAACTACACTTCAATTTCAATTACTTCAGCACACAAGTCATGTCGATTGCTGGTATAATTTGTCCATCTTAAACTCAGGCACAATCATACTCATAACATCTAGATATGTTATTGTATTTGTCACACCCCCAATTCCCACTAACGGAGTTTAACCGTGTGGGGTGTGAACCAGACCAGGACCCGAGTCATTAGTTACATTAAACATAAGTTGAGGGTTCAAAATGTAAATATATTTCCAAACGGGAAATATCAATCAGAGTTAAAGTTTAGCGGAAGCTCGTGAAAGTCATGTTGCGCAAAAACAAGCGCCCGATAAGTAAATACCAGTTCAAGTTGAAAAAGTTTTGAAAATGAATTCCCAAAATAAAAGGTTTAGCCAACGTACGTGCCCAAAATCAGATTCTCCTAGCGTCCTGCAAAGCATGCATAAGAGCAAGTGTCAACTAATGTTGGTGAGTTCACATAAGCACATAAGTATAACTAGTATAAATATGCAGTACGAATACAACAGTCTTTATTCGTATATAAGCATGTATATTAACAGTACAATCCATATCGTAGGTAGCGAGCCTAAGTTCATGTCACTAAAACGTTCGCAACCGAAGCTGACCAATTAGTTGTAGGAATAATTCCTTACGTGGGCCTTCCCCGTGTCTACTCGATCACGGTAAGTTTAGGCTGACATTGTCCTCAGTCCGACCGCCAGTCGGGTGGTGCATCTCGTGCCCGCTGAGTGGGGTTTGTCAGACCCCAGTAGTACTACCCAATATCCCCTCGCTATAAACTATTAATGGTTCGATAAGTAAGGACTTTCAAAGATAAGCATTTTACGTGAACATGTGATATATGTTGGATTTCTACTTTAATCATACATAAACGTTGTTGTGTTATCACCCTAACCTGGGTGTAACGTGTATGCGTGTGTTATCGTCCAAAACCAGACCTAACGTAAAGGTTGTGAAACTCACCTTAGGGTGCGCTGCTACAATTTAGTAAGACTCCGAGTCTTGCGTAACTACCGAGCACCTATCGATTTTACATACGTAAGTGTGTGTCCGCACATGAGTAACATAGCCTAGACGACGGTTCATTTGAAAAGTAAGTCCATATGTGACGTAGGTGATAAATATCCATTCGAGATAAAATCGTCTATACAAATCGAGTTGGTGACGACGTTTAACCGAAATCACGAAAGACAATAAAAATGCGGATAAACGATAAATATCATCTTTTACAACCCGAATAGTTGAGCTGCATGTTTATGTGAATAGGTATATATATTTATAGATATATAAATATGTAGATATATATATATATATATATATATATATAGATATATATATATATTTTGTAAATATATCCAAACACAAGAAATGTTTACATCACGAAATACGACCAAATAATATTCGTATACGTATAAGTTTTTCATAATTATAAGGGTTGATAAAAACGTTCGTTTTACATTTCCAAATACGTATATATATATATATACATTTATATATATATTTTCTCGAATAGGTACACGTTATGATTTTATCATCAAATAATCAACATTTTTATATATAATAACCAAATTATATAAAATGACGAGAGAAAACGAAAGTAACGATGTTTACGAGGGTTTTCTACGAGTCCAAAATATCATGGGGAACGAGTGGTGACGTGTTTCGAACCAAGAAATGTTTTAAAAAAATCACAGAAAAATAAAACAGCAAAAATCATGGTCACGGGACTCGAACCCGTGACCTGGACGTTATAACACAGCGCACTAGCCACTGGGCTAGTGGCTCGTTTGTTAATAGTTTGGCAGTCCATTGATTTTATTCATGCAGCAATCAGAACCAGTTCAGAAAAACAAAACAGGAAAAGAAAGTGTGGTTGGGGAGATTAGAACCCGAGACCTTGTGGTCTCCAAGTCAGGCGCTGACCACCTGCGCTACCAGTCTCATTGTGTTGTAATTCAGTTTCTTAAATATATAACACTTTCTAACCCGTCATCCCTTTCTTCCCCACAACTCCGATGGCCGGAGTTTTATTCCGGTCACCGGAAAATCGCGAAACCCAGAATTAAGACAAGAAAATCATGCGAATAACAAATAGAAAAGGTTACCTTGAATCGAATACGGGAAAATGTGAGTTTCTGAAGCCGAAATACAACCCGTATCTTGAACGCGAACACTGAGCACCGTAACGAAACTCGAATCTGACTTCTCCTGGTTGCTCAGTGAAAAAAAAAGAGGATCTCAAAGGGTGTTAAATGGTGTTGATTCGGTGGGTATTTTGGCCGGAAATTCGAGTTCACCGGAAAAACTAAAAAACGAGAGAAAAAGGGAGAGAGAGCTCGAGAGAGTTTTGATTCCTTTTCTTTGTTTGTGAACAATGATGGAGACCCTAAATGATGATTTGAATTGAGAAGGACCTTTGAACGCCCGTAACTGATCGGATTGATTGAAGTGAGCATTCACGAGCTCGGTTACGGGAAAAGAAACGATGCAGAAACAACAGTTTCATTAAACCTTGAAATTGAGTTTGCCATGTTGGCAAGAAAGGCCCTTGTGCACTTACAACATGAGCTACCAAGTTTCAGAAATGGCAAGGTTAATCCTCCAAGTTTAGAATTTGGTTTAAAAGCTAACGAAGATAACTTGACGGTGAATACTCGAGTGTATGCCAGAACATATTTAACGGACAAAATTTATAAAAATATAACCTATATACATTTCACATATAATCATAGTTATAATCCCATAACTAATGTTTTTAAATTCATATAGAATTATGAAAACGTTTCGTATTATTGCGCAACACATCGTCACATAACATCATAAAACGACGTGCGTATATATATACATATATACCACGTAAAAATAATAAATATAATTGCCACATAAAATGACAAAACGTTTCCATGAATTCATAAATATAATTTACATAAAATTATAAATTATGTTTATCCAAGTAAGTTAACCGACGTCTAGACTCATGTGCAACGTTCGTGCGACTATTCTAGTTAACTGAGGTAACGGACGTTATCGAAATATAACACAAGTTATTAACGGGGTTAACCTGGGAAATTGCCGGTTGTCACATCATCCCCTTGTTAAGGAATTTTCGTCCCGAAAATTGTCTTAAGTTGCTACAGTTTCTTTTGAATGAAAAGAAAAATTTTAGGGTTGCTACATCATCCCCTTGTTAAAGAAATTTTGTCCCAAAATTTAACTCATATCTTAATTAGATGTTTACGCTTGATCAAATAGGTGGGGATATTTCTTTCTCATCTGATCTTCACGTTCCCACGTGAAATCTGGTCCACGCTTAAATTGCCATCTCACTTTGACGATGGGAATTATACTACGTTCAGTGTTTTCTCCTCACGTCCCATGATTCCCACGGGTTGTTCGATAAATCGCAGCTGTTCATCGATTTGTAGTTCTTCTAATGGAACTATAAGAGTCTCATCAGCTAAACACTTTCTCAAGTTCGAAACGTGAAACACGTTATGTACTCCATCCAATTCAGGAGGTAGATTTAAACGATAAGCCACCGGACCAATGCTTCGGTGATATCGAATGGTCCTACATAGCGGGGATTCAACTTCCCGCGCTTGCCAAAGCGTACGACGCCTTTCCAAGGCGAAACTTTCAACAACACTTTGTCACCGACTTCAAATTCTAACGGCCTTCGGCGTTTATCTGCATAACTCTTTTGTCTATCTCTCGCCGCTTTCATGCGGTTTCTGATCTGCACGATTGTTTCCGTGGTCTCATGCACTAGCTCAGGTCCAGCGAGTTGGCTCTCACCGACCTCGGCCCAACAAACTGGCGATCTACACTTTCGTCCGTAGAGAGCCTCAAATGGAGCGGCTCCAATACTAGTGTGGTAGCTGTTGTTATAGGAGAATTCTACCAGCGGTAAGTGCGTTTCCCAATTCTTCCCAAAGTCGAGCACACATGCTCTGAGCATATCCTCGAGAGTTTGGATGGTACGTTCAGTCTGTCCATCTGTTTGAGGATGATATGCGGTACTCATATCTAAGCGAGTGCCCATCGCTGCTTGTAAGGATCTCCAAAAGTTTGAAGCAAACCTAGGGTCTCGGTCAAAGATAATAGATAAAGGCACTCCGTGAAGCTTGACAATCTCCTTGAGATATATCTTTGCAAGCTTGTCTGTTTTGTCACTTTCCTTAATAGCTAGGAAATGGGCGGACTTTGTTAACCGATCAACGATAACCCAAATCATATCGTTGCCGCCAGAAGAACGGGGCAATCCCGTGATGAAATCCATCGAGATTTCTTCCCATTTCCATTCAGGAATTTTAGGTTGTTGCAGTAATCTTGCTGGCTTTTGATGTTCCGTTTTGACCATTGCGCACGTCAAGCACTTGCTAACATATCTAGCGATGTCAGCTTTCATATTGGGCCACCAATATAACCCTTTTAAGTCTTGATACATTTTGTCTGAACCTGGATGGATCGAATAACGGGACTTGTGGGCCTCGTCCATCACTAGTTCTCTAAGGTTTCCATGCAAAGGTACCCATATACGGTCATTATAATAACGAAGTCCATCAGACTTAACTTCAGAAGTTCCATGTATGTCACGTAATGATTCAGACCCAAAATTCTCCTCCTTCAAGGCCTCTTTCTGAGCATCCCGGAGTCTATCTGGTAGCCCCGTATTGATCGTTAATTGAAGAGCTTGAACCCTTCTAGGTTTAACATGTTCCTTTCTACTCAAGGCATCGGCCACAACGTTGGCCTTGCCTGGATGTTACTTTATTGCTAGATCGTAGCCGTTTAGCAATTCGACCCACCTACGTTGCCTCATGTTGAGTTCTTTCTGTTCAAATATGTGTTGGAGGCTCTTGTGATCAGTGAATATCGTACACTTGGTACCGTATAAGTAGTGCCTCCAAAATTTCAAGGCAAAAATAACTGCTCCCAACTCCAAGTCATGAGTTGTGTAATTCTTCTCATGGGACTTTAGTTGCCTTGACCTGTACGCGATGACTTTACCTCTTTGCATTAATACACATCCGAGTCCCTGGTTTGACGCGTCACAATAGACCTCGAAGTCGACAATCCCATCAGGTAATATTTAATATAGGTGCAATACAAAGTTTCTCTTTCAAAGTTATGAAGGCTGCATCTTCCTTGTCACCCCATATGTACTGAACTCCTTTGTGCGTAAGAGCGGTCAATGGTTGAGCCAACTGGAAAAATCCCCTTATAAAACGACGGTAGTAACCCGCTAAACCTAGGAATTGGCGAATTTCCGTAGGAGCTCTAGGGGTAGACCAACTTTTAATGGCTTCAACCTTGGCTGGGTCAACGTGGATACCTTGCTCCTTAACTATGTGACCCAGAAATTGAACCTCTCGGATTCAAAAATCGCACTTAGAGAACTTTGCGTAAAGTTGTTCTTTCTTTAACAATTCTAAGATTAACCGCACATGTTCCTCGTGTTCTTCTTTTGTTTTGGAGTAGATGAGGATGTCGTCAATAAACACTATGACGAATTTATCTAGGTAGGGCTTGCACACACGGTTCATGAGATCTATGAAAACAGCTGGTGTATTTTTCAGCCCAAAAGGCATGACCAAGAATTCATAATGATCGTAACATGTTCTGAAAGCTGTCTTTTCAATATCCTCATCACGGACTCGAAGTTGATGGTAGCCAGACCTTAAATCAATCTTGGAATAGTAACTAGATCCTTGAAGCTGGTCAAAGAGATCGTCTATTCGCGGAAGAGGGTATCGATTCTTGATAGTGACTTTGTTGAGTTCGCGGTAATCAATGCACATCCTGAATGTGCCATCCTTCTTTTTGACGAACAATACCGGTGCTCCCCATGGTGACGAGCTAGTTCTAATGAAACCCTTATCTAGCAGTTCCTGCACTTGTGCAGATAGCTCATTCAATTCGTTCACTGCTAGCCGATATGGTGCACGCGCGATAGGAGCTGCTCCCGGTGCGAGGTCAATCCCAAATTCTACTTGTCGAAACGGAGGAAGGCCAGGTAATTCCTCAGGAAATACCTCTGGGTAATCGCGTACGATCGGGAAATCTTTGATTTTTCTCTCCACCCTGGTTTGATCCGTAACCGTGGCCAAGATTGCCACGTGTCCTTTCCGAAGACACTTCTGCACTTTAAGGTATGATATGATTCCGGAGACAGCACCTCCCTTTTCGCCCTGAATCGAGAGTACTTCTCCTCCTGCTACGGGTATTCGTATGACTTTTTCTTGACAAACGATTTCCACCGTTTCTACCAGATAGTTCTAATGTGCAGTTTTCAACCAAGTGAGTGGTGTCAAGAAGGTTACCATTTGCTAATTCAACCCTATACCTAGCTCTTAGTGGAGTTTGGGTAACCTTAATCAGTTTACAGAACTTAGTCGAGATAAAACTTTTCTCAGCACCAGTATCAAATAAGACATTGTGAAGTAGTTGTTTAGAAGAAACTTACCGGTAATGACGTTGGCATCGTTTCTTGCCTCACCTGAACCCATAATGAAAGCTCGCCCTTTGGCGCCATCTCCACCATTTCTACCCCCATCACCACCGTTGTTATTGTTGTTACAGTGGTTGTTGTTGTTGCCAGCATTGTTGTTATTGTTCCTTCGAAGCTGTGGACAGTCCCTCTTTAAGTGCCCTGGTTTTCCACATTCATAACACCCTCTAGGGCCTTCATTATTCTGCCTCTGGTTCTGATTCTGATTCTGATTCTGATTTTGTAGGACATAGCACCGCATACTCGTGGTAGGGATCGGTGTACTCTTCAACTTTAGAACCCAACATTTTTGAGTTCTGGAACTCGATTTCCAACCTTTTGACCTGATCGCGAGGACAATACTCCTCCATGGTGGCATCCATGAATTCCTGCCAAGTCATAGCATTTGCCGCATCGAGTCCTAACATTTATATTTGCGCGTTCCACCAAGTGAGGGCAGCTCCCTCGAGTGTAGCGGTTGCGAAATTGACCCGATTTGCAACTGGGCAGTTGCACATTGAAAATACTTTTTCTGATTTCTCGAGCCATCGTAGCAGACCCACGGCTCCTTCATCACCCTTTAACATGAGCGGCTTACAATCCATGTAAGTTTTGAAGGTGCACTGAGCCGGGCCTGGATTCGTTTCATGAAATTATTTCAGAGAATAATTTTAGAAAGTGGGAGAAGAAAAAAAAATGTAGTCAATTTTTCGTCTGTTTTACTTATCACCGTTATTGTTTCCTTGCACTTGAGCCGCGGCGAGTGCTGCCGCAACGCTTTCATTTATCAGGGCTTGGATTTGAGTTGCTGTGAGGTGTTCAGCCATGATTTTTTTTTGTTTTCCATGCAAATCATTCAAATGATTAATATACCCAATATTAATTTCATTAAGCACTAAACAATTATTCATGCATCCATCCATCACACGACATAATTTTTAGGAACACATTGGGAAAATAAAGATGTAATATCCATTACAAAATTTAAAATCCAACCATAAGGTATCTCAGTATTTGAAAACATTCAAATTAAAATGAACATCCAGTCAAATTTATTTTAAAGTAACAAAATAGGAGAAAAGAAGACGGATTAGATCATGGATCAATAACATCTGGTTCTTCCTCCATGTCCTCTTAAGGCTCCTCCTCAAAAGGTTCTTCTTCAAAAGGTTCCTCCTCTTCTTCCTAAACAGGAGCACCTTGAACCTGCAAGGCTGCCATTTGAGCTTGGAGGGTAGCGACCTGTGCCGCAAGTGCCGCGTTGGAGTGGTGAAGCGCTGCATTGGAATGTTGGAGTTCAGCAATCTGATGTTGTGCTAGATGCAGTTCATGCTCCAACCCTGCTGGATTGGGTCGTGACTCAAGCTCGGTGACCCTATGACGGATACCCATTACTCCCTGGGACAAGTTGTAGTGGTAGGTTTCCTGCTCCCTTTGATCAGCCCGCAATCGCTCAATTTCTCTATCGCGTGTGCGATTGCTGATGGAATTTTGTCTGGTTTCTCCAAGAGTGTTGTCATACGCTGCAATCAATCCCGCAACGACCCGTTGCAAATCAAAGGGTAAGTCAACCCTGTCTGGTACATGAAACATATCAAGCAACCGATATGTTGTCGGATTCAGCCAGCTGTAATCGTCTGGTGCACGTCTATCAGGACGTATATGCTGATCCCGAAGGAAGTCCATTATCATGTACTCAGGCTGCTCAGGCTCGCGGCCTTGCTGGTTGGAGGATGATGACTGTTCGTTGGCAATTTTCTTTCCCTTACCCCTCATGTTATCGTGTGGTGCCATACTGTCAAAACCCAGACAGACACAAACAAAGGAAAAACAACCTAAACTGAGTAATCGATTTTTGGCACGCAAGAATAAAAATGTTTTTGGGAATTGTTGTAACTAATGTTCAAAAACAGTTACAGTTTAGAATTTTTGAAAATTCTAGTTCTCTGCAACCAAGGGCTCTGATACCAATCTGTCACACCCCCAATTCCCACTAACGGAGTTTAACCGTGTGGGGTGTGAACCAGACCAGGACCCGAGTCATTAGTTACATTAAACATAAGTTGAGGGTTCAAAATGTAAATATATTTCCAAACGGGAAATATCAATCAGAGTTAAAGTTTAGCGGAAGCTCGTGAAAGTCATGTTGCGCAAAAACAAGCGCCCGATAAGTAAATACCAGTTCAAGTTGAAAAAGTTTTGAAAATGAATTCCCAAAATAAAAGGTTTAGCCAACGTACGTGCCCAAAATCAGATTCTCCTAGCGTCCTGCAAAGCATGCATAAGAGCAAGTGTCAACTAATGTTGGTGAGTTCACATAAGCACATAAGTATAACTAGTATAAATATGCAGTACGAATACAACAGTCTTTATTCGTATATAAGCATGTATATTAACTGTACAATCCATATCGTAGGTAGCGAGCCTAAGTTCATGTCTAAAACGTTCGCAACCGAAGCTGACCAATTAGTTGTAGGAATAATTCCTTACGTGGTTTGCCTTCCCCGTGTCTACTCGATCACGGTAAGTTTAGGCTGACATTGTCCTCAGTCCGACCGCCAGTCGGGTGGTGCATCTCGTGCCCGCTGAGTGGGGTTTGTCAGACCCCAGTAGTACTACCCAATATCCCCTCGCTATAAACTATTAACGGTTCGATAAGTAAGGACTTTCAAAGATAAGCATTTTACGTGAACATGTGATATATGTTGGATTTCTACTTTAATCATACATAAACGTTGTTGTGTTATCACCCTAACCTGGGTGTAACGTGTATGCGTGTGTTATCGTCCAAAACCAGACGTAACGTAAAGGTTGTGAAACTCACCTTAGGGTGCGCTGCTATAATTTAGTAAGACTCCGAGTCTTGCGTAACTACCGAGCACCTATCGATTTTACATACGTAAGTGTGTGTCCGCACATGAGTAACATAGCCTAGACGACGGTTCATTTGAAAAGTAAGTCCATATGTGACGTAGGTGATAAATATCCATTCGAGATAAAATCGTTTATACAAATCGAGTTGGTGACGACGTTTAACCGAAATCACGAAAGACAATAAAAATGCGGATAAACGATAAATATCATCTTTTACAACCCGAATAGTTGAGCTGCATGTTTATGTGTATAGGTATATATATTTATAGATATATAAATATGTAGATATATATATATATATATAGATATATATATATATATATTTTGTAAATATATCCGAACACAAGAAATGTTTACATCACGAAATACGACCAAATAATATTCGTATACGTATAAGTTTTTCATAATTATAAGGGTTGATAAAAACGTTCGTTTTACATTTCCAAATACGTATATATATATATATATATACATTTATATATATTTTCTCGAATAGGTACACGTTATGATTTTATCATCAAATAATCAACATTTTTATATATAATAACCAAATTATATAAAATGACGAGAGAAAACGAAAGTAACGATGTTTACGAGGGTTTTCTACGAGTCCAAAATATCATGGGGAACGAGTGGTGACGTGTTTCGAACCAAGAAATGTTTTAAAAAAAATCACAGAAAAATAAAACAGCAAAAATCATGGTCACGGGACTCGAACCCGTGACCTGGACGTTATAACACAGCGCACTAGCCACTGGGCTAGTGGCTCGTTTGTTAATAGTTTGGCAGTCCATTGATTTTATTCATGCAGCAATCAGAACCAGTTCAGAAAAACAAAACAGGAAAACAAAGTGTGGTTGGGGAGATTAGAACCCGAGACCTTCTGGTCTCCAAGTCAGGCGCTGACCACCTGCGCTACCAGTCTCATTGTGTTGTAATTCAGTTTCTTAAATATATAACACTTTCTAACCCGTCATCCCTTTCTTCCCCACAACTCCGATGGCCGGAGTTTTATTTCGGTCACCGGAAAATCGCGAAACCCAGAATTAAGACAAGAAAATCATGCGAATAACAAATAGAAAAGGTTACCTTGAATCGAATACGGGAAAATGTGAGTTTCTGAAGCCGAAATACAACCCGTATCTTGAACGCGAACACTGAGCACCGTAACGAAACTCGAATCTGACTTCTCCTGGTTGCTCAGTGACGAAAGAGGATCTCAAAGGGTGTTAAATAGTGTTGATTCGGTGGGTATTTTGGCCGGAAATTCGAGTTCATCGGAAAAACTAAAAAACGAGAGAAAAAGGGAGAGAGAGCTCGAGAGAGTTTTGATTCCTTTTCTTTGTTTGTGAACAATGATGGAGACCCTAAATGATGATTTGAATTGAGAAGGACCTTTGAACGCCCGTAACTGATCGGATTGATTGAAGTGAGCATTCACGAGCTCGGTTACGGGAAAAGAAACGATGCAGAAACAACAGTTTCATTAAACCTTGAAATTGAGTTTGCCATGTTGGCAAGAAAGGCCCTTGTGCACTTACAACATGAGCTACCAAGTTTCAGAAATGGCAAGGTTAATCCTCCAAGTTTAGAATTTGGTTTAAAAGCTAACGAAGATAACTTGACGGTGAATACTCGAGTGTATGCCAGAACATATTTAACGGACAAAATTTATAAAAATATAACCTATATACATTTCATATAAAATCATAGTTATAATCCCATAACTAATGTTTTTAAATTCATATAGAATTATGAAAACGTTTCATATTATTGCGCAACACATCGTCACATAACATCATAAAACGACGTGCGTATATATATACATATATACCACGTAAAAATAATAAATATAATTGCCACATAAAATGACAAAACGTTTCCATGAATTCATAAATATAATTTACATAAAATTATAAATTATGTTTATCCAAGTAAGTTAACCGACGTCTAGACTCATGTGCAACGTTCGTGCGACTATTCTAGTTAACTGAGGTAACGGACGTTATCGAAATATAACACAAGTTATTAACGGGGTTAACCTGGGAAATTGCCGGTTGTCACAGTATTGATTAAATTTGCTTAGACCAGTGTACCGCACACTATCAGACATACTCAGATATGCTTTTACTTATCACACTTTGTGACTTTACCTGTGATTTAACACATAGTGATTGTATTCATGATATCGTCAACTATGTTCCATGCAAAAAGAAATAAGAACGTTAAATCGTCTACCTAAAGGTCCATCTTTCGTATACGCAGATAAGACCTCGGATTTAACAAAATAAGAAAATAAAAACAAGTTGAAATTGTATAATTCAACAATAATCAGGTCGGTCTTGTGGACACGCAGAGAAAGTCTAGTGAATTATACGAAACACCAAAGAAAATAAAGCAGAACATCAAACGAACAACAATCAGGTCGATCTTTCGATGCGCAGAGAAAGTCCGATCATTTGACATAATAAAGAAAATCAAACAAGTTTAAATCTTTGCAAAATGAACACATGTATACACAGTGACTTCTCATTTTTCTTTTCACACATCTTTTCAATATCTTGATATATGCTTCAAGATGTTGTCCACTTGATCAAGCATTAGCATTTAATGTATATCACATCTGAATACTTTCTGATTTAATGCCGAGCCTACCAAGCACATCGAGCAATGATCTTATGGCTTTTTCATCTAGTTTATCCATGATTCAGACACGTAAGCCAATGTACCATCATTTCCCAATTATGTTGGATACAATTTCTCAATTTTTCAATGTTTTTATATTTTTCTGTTTGTCAATGTTTTTGTATTTTTCTGTTTTTCTCCCCCTTAAAATGAAAACTCTATTTTTGGATTTTTCATTTTATCAAAAACACAAAGACACTATTTTTGGTATTTTCAATTTCCTCCCCCTAAACTACAAACAAAATGCATTAACGAAAGAAAATTGACCTTCTGACATGGATACCTTTCAGTTTTTAGCTTTCAGAAAAATTCCAGTTTTTGAAATTTGATATTTCTTGTAATTTAACTTAAATCAGCAGAATACTCTTCCATCAGCAACTTTTCAATCACCGATAGTTCTTCTAGAAGTACCTGCACACTGGTCAAACAAATCAGTTGATAAATGACCCGAAGCAAATCGCTTCTGGTCGACCAGTGTCTTGATTTCCTTTTGAAACCACTTTAGGTTTCCAGTTTTGTTGTTTTGGTAAAGCAGTATTTGATGAACCGGTCACAGTTGAGTGTGACGAACAACCTAGAAATGGAATATTTTGAAAAGGAGGAATAAATCTTCCTTAAGTTTTGAAAAATGTAGGTTGAGGATATTCATCAAATACTCTGCCATATTCATCAATGAATCTTGATTTGGCAGTTTTACCAACATATGAAACTTTTCCTCTTTTTGATGTAGAAGCAGCAAAAACCAGAAAATCTTGTGCCATATGCCCTTTTTGTCGGCAATTGTAACACAAGCGATTGTTGACATTTCGGTGTTTTGGAATCTGCAAATCTTCACAAACATTTGCATCTCTAAAATGATCATAAAAGGAATCAAATACCTGATATCGATGATCATGAACCCATTTGGATGTCGGGCTCTGTGGAGTAGAATTTGAACCTCCAGAAGAAAATTAGCAGTTTGTTTCTTCTTGGTATTTGGAGCAACACCAGATTTGATAAAAACCTCAGCTATTTTCTGAGAATACACACAGTGAAGTGGAAACTCCTTATCAGAGAATATTTGATCGGAACCTTTGAGTTTGTAAAACCTCTCTGGTTGAACTTTGTTAGCTTTGAAGACATCTTTCTGAACCTGCTTCAAATGAACTTTCTTCAAGTTTTGTTGTGGAACCTTAGAAGCATCAACTTTAACCTGTTTCTGTTGAAACCCAAAACCTTTATATTTGCTAGAAATCTTTTCTCCTGAACCAGATGGTTTATGCCCGTGCTTTGCAAGACGAGAGAACCCTACTTTGATCCTGTTGATATCATTTGGAGCATCAACAATTGTTTCACCAATGGAAGTTGGTGAAATTACAGATTTCTCTTTTTCATCAGATGAAGAACCAGATACAACCTTTTGAGATTTAGAATTTTCAGCACTCTTGCCTGTCTTCTGTTTCTTTTCTTTAACAGTACGTGAAACAATCTTACTACTACGTGTATCAATTAATGTAGTGAACGAGAATGTAAATAATAGAAATCTTATTGAATCACTTGAAGATTACAAAGAAGTCTCTCTGGTTTCTCTCTCTAGAACACACACAGAAATGACTCAAATGACAGAAGTGTTACAAGCTCATTCTAACACAACCTATTTATAGGTAACACATTCTGGCCAACGTACCATCCAACGTACCATTGGTGCGGCGGACCAACTTGGTACGCTGCCCACTAAGACTCACACAATAACAAGCTTACTTAGATAAAATACACGAGACACATCAAAGCATAGGTATATGCTCTAACACAAATAAATAAAACACATGACACAATTATGGCAATTCCTTCATGCTCACACTTGCTTCAACTTATCTGCTCCTGATCTCCTTGTGATATTCATTTTCCTTGTATGTCTTGGTTTTAAATTTATCACAAAAAAATACTTACATTGTAGGTCTGAAATGCCCAAAAATAGAATACATGCATTTCAAAATAAACGAATACAATAAAAGGAAACAACCACATATATATTTTGCCTCAAATTGCACATATAATCACAACCATAAATAACTATTGGCCATGATTGTAAAACCCCAGGGTTTTACAATTTTCGAATAATATAAATTAGAAACATGGCCAAAAAAATAAATACAACAATTATCTGAAATCCAATCGTCTAGATGGAGTTGTAACCTGGCTCTGATACCACTATTGGGATTCTGTGTATGATTTAAATTTTTAGAGTCGTGAATTCAAACACATGTCATGTGATAGAAGCGTGTACACAAGGTCAACTCATAATTGATCCCACCAGTGATCCAAACAACCCGAATAAACAGAAACAACTAGTCATGATCAAACCAAACGAGACACGATGGTTTAACTAACAGTCTTGCTAGATGATTGTATCATGATTAAGGTTTTTGATCTCATAACTATTATGAAAAAACTTAATAATAAACGTGGAAAGATAATCTATATACCTTACTTGAAGACCAGAGAGAATGCACGACAAAGTGTGGTTGTGCGATCTTGGTGGCGGCGGTGGTAGCCCTTGGTGGCGACGACGACGACTCAAAGGAGGGGGAGGGTGGCCAAAATTTGGCTCTCTCTCTTTCTCTTTTGTGTTGTGATGTCTAGGTATTCTGAATTATAAGGTTTGATCCTTATTTACAGACTAAGCTGATAGGATAATTATATCAGCTAAGTCCATTTGAATCAAACCATAATAACTTAAATAAATGGTTTATTAAGTTATTCAAAATTCAAAATAATATATATCTTATATATAAGATTTCGAAAATCTTATATATATATTTTTTGACATTTGATATATATATATATATATATATATATATATATATCAACCAATTTTGATTATCACATAATTAACTTTATCGACACCAAATCAGTTATCACATAATTAATTTTATCCATGTTTTATAAAACGTCCACCACTTTTTTTTTTCGTTTAATATTATGAAATGTTAATTAAATTAACATTCTTGTTCGTTTCTCAAAGTGTAACATTTTTGTATCATACCCCTGATAGTTACTTTAATATTATCCGACGATCGGACATTATAATCCAACAGAAAGGAAATTGGAATTGAGTGGATTTTGAATTAATTCTGTCCTAAATTTTAAATGAGTTTGGTTGGTTTATTGGAATAAGGAAATAGAATATTAAAAGATAAAATAACAAAGTTACCCTTCTTAGCACCTACTTCATCATTTTCCCCATTTCTTACTAACCTAATTTTCTTAGCAACCATTTGAAAATCAATCTGCTATAAACAAACGAGCGGTTTTCATATAAACCATTTTTTAGGATTAAGATTTCTGGCTTTGATTATCGATTATCTTTATCTTCATTTGCATCTTCTTTATTTTTAACTTCTGGGCTTTAATTTCTTGGTTTTGTTTTTTGTGCTCAGCTTGGAAAAACATGATGAATTTGTAATGCAAATGGATGATTTCAGACCAGTTGGTGGTTTCGTCTGAGCTCTGAGGAAACGACACTGGGTGCTTTCACCTTCTTGGTTTATACTGTCTTTATCAAGGAATTTTCTTTAATGAGTTAGAGTACATGACCCTTTTAAAGAAGGTGTTGAACAATTTTTTTTGGGGTAAAAAAATCCATATGTTGGTCGATGATGTTGGTTTATTGATGCACACTGTAACACCCCAAAATTTCATGACTTAAGATATATACGTGTGCTATATTTGTTAAGTAGCTAAAATGCATGTAAAGTAATATTTACATAGAATAGAGAAACGCCATGATTCGCGTATGAATATTCGACATGACATTCGAGGAAACGTCAAGAGGCGAAATTATAGAATATAATAGATAATGAAAACTAAAGACCGTGGGCGCAGACGGATCTCAAATCCGAGTTATAACGAAGCGAGAAAACGCAAAATAGCGATTTAAGCCCGGTTTGTAATAAACAGTATTTAAGTACGAATGTCACTATAATAGCACCGAGGCGAAAGTAGAATATCAGGTATTGCTAAATACTTGATTTATAATCGTTATAAAATATATTTGCGATGTTCGGCACGAAAAATGATGGAATTGGTAACCGTTGCTGTTACGCGATAATAACCGAAATCAATTCGGGTAACCATTCGAGATGATTTTAGTGACTCGGCAAAGTATAAATAATTATTATAATAATAGTTAAGTATTTCAGTCAAAACGACATACTCGGTTTATGAAACGGTCGTGATCGCTACACGCGCTTATACCGCATAATTAAATAAATATTCACCGGTTTGCGTTTCAACCGAAGAATAAGTATAATAATTATATTTTTTTGACTCCCGTAATATTTTGAACATTCGAGAATTTTTATGAACCATTTGCAAAATATTAAATTTAGTAGGTTCAGAATACGTGGTGTTATACCTGCTTATTAAAAAGTATACCCTATTAAAAGAAAATATCTAGTTACTTGATGCTTATTTTTCTCAAAACTATATCTGTCGAATTGATGGTATGACTCAGCTTTCAAATTGAATTGTCATTGTACATACGTGTCTATTGTATGTTGAAGTAATTATGAGTATAAATACATACACTACACAAATTGAAATCTCACATTCAAACTCAATATACGACAAAAAAAAAGAATAGAGAGAGAGAGAGAGAGAGAGAGAGAGAGAGAGAGAGAGAGAGAGAGTCGTACGCCCCTCTCCCCATCGTTTCTCCGGCAGTCCAAGCAACCCTCTCTCTTCAATTTTCCGGCGGAAAGAACCCACACCCCCACCGTTCGTTTTTCCCGACCAACGGATCAAGTTCTTCCATTCAAAACCAACAGTAGCGGGAACGGCTCCTACCGGAGAGACCGGCGAACCAAGCACCACTTCAGCAACCGTCCTCGGCGACCTCCTGCGTCGTTGAACGCCGGCGACCTGCTGTCCTTCGCCACTCCTCCTCTGGCTGGCGACCTTCTGCCGGTGCGCTACTCTGCTTAGCGGCGATCCACGACGGCAGCTCCGACGACTTGCAATACCCGGCGAGCCAGCGGCAAACAAAGTAGCAGCAGCTCCGCCGGCAACCCCTTCTCGTTCCATCCGACTACGCCGATGACACCACCACCTTCTCCGATCGATTTCCATGGCGACATGCTGTCCTCCGATCTCCCTCTGTCTAAACCTCCGGCGAGCCAAGCAGAAACCGAAGATGTAGCTCCACCCCATTTCCGTCTAGCCGGCGACCTCACCATGCTATCCTTCTTCCTCGCCGGGCAGAAGAAAACCCAGAAGAAGCAGCGGAGCTGCTGTGCTACCCGTAACCCCGACGATTCGATGAACCCAGACCCTGTTCACTCGTCTTTTCCGGTGGCAAACCACCAGGACGTAGGTTAGTGGCGTTAAAGGTGGTGGTTACGTTTAAACAAGATGAACCGGGATTAAACCCGGTAAAACCCGACACCACCGTCCCCTCTTTCAGTTGATTTTCGGTGACCTACGGTTAACGACGGGTGATGATGACAACTATAGTGAACACCCGGGATAGCGGAGAATGGTGGCGGTGATTGGCGGTTGTTAACGGTACACAAACGTGGACGTAATTCGAGTTAGAAGAAGGGGCGTCGAGTTAACCCGTTTACACTTTTGGACGATTTTTCGGTGGCGTAACTCGGTCCAAACGACAAACCGATAACGGGGAAATGCTTGTGGCGAGAAACTAGTCGGGAAGTTCATGCGGACCAGAAGGATAAGCGCCTGTACATTGGGGTTTCTGGCAAAGCGAGGGTGTCACATAAATCCTAACTGGGAACTGAAATACCTCACTAGGCGATCCCAGAGTGAGTGTTTACTTATAGTAATGCGCGTCTTCGTATTATCGTTAAAAGAAAAAGAATAACTGCCTAAAGGGCATTTTGGTCATTTTGACATTTTAAAAGGATTGAACTTAATAATTTAATATTACTAAGATAATGAAGTATTAAAATAAACATAGAAAGTGTTTAATATTAAACCTTGCGTTAACGCCATACAATACGCAATTAGGTTTAATTGGAAGGCATTGCGAAGACTTTTTCTGAATTAACTACCTAAGAGAATAAGGTGAGTTCTATGAGCACACTTTTAAATATTTTAAAAATGTTTTACTATTTTCGGGCTGATAAACCTACAAAATTATTACTTTTAAAGTATTTGAAATAACGCTTGCCTGTTTTGTGTTAATACACATACGTTGAAATGTGATAATGCTTATGACTATTTTAAGGTTGTTATTACCTGCTATGAACTCTTTTCGGGAAGGTTATAATGCACGGGTAATAAAGATATTAAACTTTTTTCAAGTAAAGTTTAAAAAGGGAAATTTAGTTTTCCGGATAAAGAAAATAACCTTTGGGGTTAGTTATAACATCTAAGCAAAAGATTGGTATGTATGAAGGAAGAATGTGGTTGTACAATTAGAAGCGGGGAATGACGGTTCCCCGGGGTAACGACTGTTACTCTATGAAAAGGTTTCGGGTGGCAACGGTTGCCCGATGAGCTAACGTGGTTCCAATAGACAATGCTTGGTTGAATGAATGATTTGGTATAATTCTGTTATGTCTTATACCTGATAAAGGATGAATGGTTATATGTTTTGGTATAATTCTGTTATGTTTTATACCTGATAAATGATAAATGATTAAATGTTTTGGTATAATTCTGTGATGTCTTGTACCTGATAAAGGTTTAAATGTTAATTGTTTTGGTATAAATCTGTGAAAAACCACGAAACGGATCTTACTATCACATGATTCGGTTAATCGATAAACACGGATGTAAATAAAGCTTTGATTTATTGATTCACTAAGAGTTACAAGCTAGAGAGAGAAACACACTCAGTTTACATACACTTAAGAAGATGAAACTCTCAGAACTACTAAGCTCTCTCTAACATGAAGTATTTATAGTCACTTACATACTGGCCGGCGTACCCACTGGCGGACCATATGGTACGGCCATATTGGTATGTTGACTATATGACTCACACAGACGCTCTAGACTAGTTACAATACACGAGACACACAGTAGCATAGGAATATGCTCTAACAAACTCCCCCTTAACGTGTAGTGTATCTAGCTATCTGTCTATCTTACAAAACTTTAGTCTTTATTCTTCAGCAACGTTGCGTCCGATCCTCAACTTGAACTTTTACCAGAAATAGAGCTTGCATGGCTGGATCAATCTTGAACAATCTTTGAACTTCAAGATCTACTTGTAAAAGATATAACATACTCTCCCTTACACCATGCTTGAGTCTTGTCACACAGAACCTGCAATTTCAGAAGACAGAAACGCGACTTTCTTTTTCTTTTGAAAAATTAATTTAATCTTGGTGCAAAACTTCTCTTCGAGAATCCAAGATATAGTTTTGAAAATTTGATTTTGTATCGTGTATCGATCGGCCGAAAATAAATAAGAAACAAAATCTTTTTGGCTTTTTAAAACTTTATATCAAAACTCACCGAAAATCTTTTTGATTTTTCTAAATTTATGCTAAAACACACCTAAAATATTTTTGAATTTTATCAGTTTTGAAACATAAATGCAATACACAATCATACACTATTATTGTCTATTTTGAGAAAGATCACAACTTGGGATCATATTGGACATAACATGCTGAACTTGTAGGTCCGGAATCAACAACCGTTCACGATATTCTAATCACAAACGAGTGCGGAATCCTCGTTTATGATTGATTCAAGATAGAGAAGAAAAGAAACACGAAGAATACGATGATTAAACGTTAAAAACTTGATATTGCACACAAGATGAACTTGTCGGGTACAAAATCATAATCGTAAACTAGCTCCTCTCGGGTTCACGATCGTAATCAGCTCCCTCTCTCACTCAGAATCGTAAACCAGCCCCACTAAGCAAGGAGGTCTAGAGGGGTATATATAGCCCCCCATTGGGTTTACTATTGGGCCCCTTGTGGATCATAAACCCAATAGTAAACCCAAGCCCAACCATAAACTAGCCTACATAAAATAACCAAACTAGTCTACTAAACTAATGAAACCCTCTAAGCCCAGCCCAACATATTTAATATTACAAGCCTCATAATCTAGCCTCTACAATCTTCCCCTAGGCTTGTGATATTAAATGTCTTCGATCTTTGAAAATCTTCTTCTTGACTGGCTGGCAAAGACGTTGATGAAGATTCTTTCCGCAGAAATCTTCATTGGGTTTCATAACGGGCACTTGGGACTACTCTTGATCAGCATCAGCTAGAACTTCTTGAAATGAACAAGTCAATGAGATGGAGGATTCTCATTGACTTGCTTCTTTTGAAAGAACTGGTTCTTGCTGAATCTTCGGTAACTGTCTTGAATCTCCAAAAATTAGAGGGTAAAAATGAACTTAAAACCCTTAACTTTGGAGAACTTGATTGTTGATCTTGGATCTTCATGATCTCTAACTGCTCTCTGCATCATTTTCTTCATCAAGGATCGACTTGAAATCTTCAGCTTCCCCTAAACATGTGAACATCTTCTTTGAAGTTCTTTTGAAGCTTTTGAAAACTTGTAAAGACACCAACAACTTCCCCTGAACAGTTGCTTTTCAGATGGAAGTCTTGTCCGGCTGGTTCTTTAACTTGAGCAGTAGCAACACCTTTCTATCATCAACCTGTCTGACACACATTTGAAATAAAATATACTCCACCAGACATTTGATGACTGGTCTTTGGGTTAGAAGGTAATTATCATTTGTTCAGTTGATTCAAATTAACATAATTTTAACCAAAAACCCTAATATAGATTACGGGTTTTCTATAAAACTTCCCCTGAACCAAGACCTCTAAAGACTTCCCCTTAGCTGATAACTTCCCCTCAGCTAAGGACTTCCCCTGAGATAATACATATTATCTTCGAGTTCCCTTCAGATACTTATTATCCTCCCTCCTTCCCCTAAAAATTTGTCAAGATCTGACGGAGGAAGTCTTTTCCCTTAGATAATAAGTATCATCCTCGAGTTCCCTTCGGATAATACTTATTATCCCATACTCCTTCCCCTAAAAATTTGGCAAGATCTGTCGGGGGCATATTGTCATGCATTAAAACCCATGAAAAACACATTTTGACTTCTCAAATCAACCTGGCCAAGACGAAAACACACCAAAAAGAACTTAACGACTCACACACGAAAGATATAAACTAAACAAATACTTACCAAACCAAACATGAGAAAGTTTATAAGGGATCAAACCATATGAATCTGACTGAGGAACCCTTTTCAGCTTCAGTTACTCAACTAGTCCAGGTGATTGCCGGTATGTTTGTCCGCTTTAAACTCAAACCCGTTTAATCCCAACCGAATGCGTCATGTTTAATATAGTACAATATTACAATCATGTTTAATTATCCCCACACCCAAGCGTACACAGCAAAACCTACCCAACCTCAGAGTTTATTGAGGATTCACAAACCCCTAGCTTAAGGAACCATGCAACACCGTTATGACTACCACTTATTTCATTAACCATCAGTTGGTGATCAGGTCGGCCGCTAAGCACACAAAGAAGACCAACTGAGTGATTATCTATTCTCTTTTTTTTTTCATTTCTTTTTCATTTCTTTTTATTATGTGGTGTAGTCATGACAGCAGAGACATGGCGTGTGAGAGAGTGAATACTAGGTAATTACCACTCTCAACCCATTTTTGCCAGGAATTAGTCTTTTAAACCATGCAACCTGGGATGGGAAACTAAACATATATATCTTTTAAGTTCACTGCACTTTCAATGGAGGTCATAAGTTTAGGTCGAGCCTACCGAGCATATCACCGTGGAGCTTGCCTTTCACTTCCGCCTTACGTGTGTCAGCCATCTCCAACCCGGACATTCATTTTACTTCTCCTAAACTTCTCAAAAAACAAGACACAAACAATTAAAAATTGAAAAGCACACTATTTTTGAGGGGTCAACTTTTTCTTCATCTTTACATTTCTTCCCCTTGCTTTTTGATTTTTCTTCATCTTTTTTTTTTAATTTTTTTTAAATAAAAAAAAATAAAACACACAAACACACTTAAAAGAACAAAACACAAAATTTTGAAGATATCTGGCCAAGCTAACTTTCAAAGTATTGATTTGAAAATTTTAGAAAATTGGGTTTCATGACATGCACACTTCATTGCATTTGAAGTCAAACACATAATCAATCAACAACTTAATTGAAACTTTAATGAAATAGGTTTGACTCAAAAGACCCTTTGCCGCTTCATCAAACAAACAACCAAGTTAAGAAAAGTACCTTTCATGCTGAATTTGACCTTTTACCTCTCAAGGAAACATATCCTCCATAAAAAAATTGCTTGTCATGACATGAAGATACGTCTCCTAAACTGTGCCTGGAACAATCACTTATCAACAAACAAATTAATAATAAAAATGTTAGTGATAATCCTCCTTGACTGTTCCTGCACATAGTGAGAGATTAGTTAGCTAATGGTACCCAGGCCATTGTTTTTCTGGGTACACCTGAGGAATCAATAAAAGATACTTCTCGTAAGAACATCCCCTTTGGGAAATCAGGAAGTTGGGATGGAACTGCCTTAATTTTTGGTTTCCAAGTTCCAGGTGATTTAACATTTGTATTAGTCACCTTTGGAGTTGTGACTTTAGGTATTTCAACCTTCTTCGTTTTAGATTCATTTGTTAAAACAGTTTTAGATACCTTGGGAGGGGTAACTTTGGGTTTTTCAAGTTTTGATTGCTATGAAAATGGTTTCTTCACCTTTTTATGAAAATTTTGGAAACTTGGAAAGCAGTTATTTTGATTTAAAGATTTTCTTTCAGCTTTGGTAGCACCCCAATGTTGATTAGAGGGTTTAACCTTAGGAGTAACAGTCTTCATTGCCTTAGGTGTTTACACCATCATTGGCTTAGACTTTAGACTCCTGAGATGAAGCCCTTTGACTTTTCGGAAAATAGGGTTCATAGGGGCGATAAAGACAGTTTCTAGCAATATGACCAGCGAAGCCACAATTAAAGCAAGTCTGCTTCTTTAGATAGAAGTCAGACGTGTACCCATTCATCTTTGGTGGCTGATATGGAGCTGATTTGCCTTGTGTCTGCTTCCTTGGTTTGACTGCAGCTTCATATTTGACTTTCTGCTGGTTTGTCGAAGCCTGTGTCGAACCTGTCTTTACTGTCTTTGTGCTTCCTTGATTCTTTGACGTTGAAGCATCATTCTTGCAATTACAGCGGCAACTGCGTGATCCAACTGAAGAAATGGGAGACACAGCTACTCCCTTGAGTTTTTCATTCTTCACTCCAGCTGTTGGTTTCATACTCGGATGCTTGATGGTGATCTTTGGCCTCTCAACTGCAGCTTTACTTTTTACTCCATTAGTTATTCCCTTGAACTTGGAGGAGAAGGATGGTAATTCATATCCTACATCTGGTTCTTGGTCAAACATTGATCCAGATGTCACAAAGATCTTCCCCTCAGGCTGTGTCGTCAAGATCACCTTTTCCCGTTTCACTTCATCAACAACCTTGAAGTATGGAGTCTCAATTTTAGGATTCTGTTTCAGCTTTATCTCCGACACAGGAGCTTTGGCCTCATTCTTGGTCACATCATTAACTCCACTTTTACTTGTACCAGCATCATCATGCTTGGAGCTATGAAGTCTGTTGTACTCATGGCACTCAGCATCATCTCTTGATACGTCCTCTATTCTCCCTTCACCATATGTCATGTTTGGCTCGTTGTTTATTTCCTCTTGAGTCAATGGTGTAGTTCCAATCAAGACACTATCAATAGGAGGAGCAGCTTCTTTATAATCAGATTTGGTTCGTTCAACTTGATCCTCATTAAGAAGTATTCCTATAATGTCTCTGGGAACTGGTGGAGGAATGATGCTGTTCATTGCCAAAGATTTATCAGTTTTCTCTGACCCAAACCTAGATGTGTCTTTCCCAACTTGACCAGTGTAAGACCTATATTAGGTTGGTGGCAACTCAAACATTACACCTTAGGAGTTGGTTTCATCCTTCACTTGGGTTTTGCTAATAACACTAAGTGATTTCATAATAACAACCCTTAGCGATCCCATAATGATTCCTAGAGTTTTGGGATTGTTCTTAGTGATTTCCAGATAGTCTTGGTGATTTGGACACTGGTCTTGGAGATCTGGTTTTGTTCTTGGAGATCTTGTTTGTTCTTGGAGATCTCGCTGATAAGCCTTGGAGATCTCGCTGCTAAGCCTTGGAGACCTCACTAACCTTGGCGACCTCACCAAGATCCTGGTGATCTGGGAGTTGATCTTGGCGACCTCACCAAGCTTTGGTGATCTGGATTTCCTTCTTGGCGACCTCACCAAGTGTTCTTGGCGATTTCACAGTTGTTCTTGGCGATCTCGTCATTCTGATGACATAAAATTCACTAACTTCAATAACATTCTCTTGATTTCAGTGCAATCACGACCTATGCTCTCTCCAGTATAAATAGCCACTCTAGAATAACCCTAGATACACTCTTGGACGGCTGTTTTGAAGATAGAGAGCACTTGTGTGTGAAAACCCTCAAGTTCTTGAGTTTCAGAGGCGAAATCTAAGGATTTCAACAAGCAAACACTATGATTTGATCATGGATTCATGATTTCCACACTTGAATCTGTGTATTGGATGAGTAAAGGCTCAAATTTGGTCCTGACAAATGGTATCAGAGCCATTGTTCTTCATGTTCTTGAGCTTTCTCAAAAACTTGAAGAATCACTCATTCAAGTCATCAAATCTAGGTGTTTGTGTGATTCCTTGAACCATTTTGAACGAAATTTCATAAGGAATCTGTTGAAATGCTTAGATTTCATCAATAATCACAATAAATGGGTCAATTTTTGAGATTTCCAGATTTATGCGAACACATAGCATACGTGCTGTGCGTTTTTTTTTTTGAAATTAAAAGTCCATCTTCCTCTGATTTTGAGTCAAAATTGAACATGCATACATGTTAGACTCATGATTTAGGGATGATAGCAACTTGAATCACTCAAAAACATCAAGTATTGAAGATTTTAGAGCAAAAATTGTGTTCTTGGATATTTTTCATAAGAATCACTGTTTGATCCGATTTCACATAGATTAAGTGGTTTTTGGAGTTTGTTGTAGTTAACAAATCTGTTCCTAAGCAAATTCCTAAACTATTGGTGCAATAAACACTTGATTTTCTGAAATTTGATTTTGACCTAGTGATTATGCTCAAGAACATGGCTGGAAAATTTTCTCAGTCTTGAAAATATGAAAATTTCAAATTTGACTTTATTGCTTGATTGATTCAAACTAAATAAGCTTCAAGATGTTTGTTTTGTAGGTTCTGAGCAATTAACCTCAATCTTAGCATCCGTTGAAGCAATTTCTGAGATCTCGACCCGTTTGACCCATTAAGCTCTTTTGTGAAGAAACACAACTTGTTTCACCATGTCTGACTTTAACTCTGGAAATCAAATGTTCCAAGCGAATAACATGCCTCCAAAACAACTACGGGGGTTGCAACATGGATCGGAAGTCAACCACCGGAGGAGCTCAATCTTGGGAATCGATTGGTTTCGTGGCAATGCAAGAAGCAGTCAACCATGTCTACTTCACCTGCTGAAGCGGAATACATTGTAGCTGCCTCCTGCTGTTCTCAAGTCATCTGGATCCAGAATCAGCTTCTGGACTACGGTTTGAATCTCATGTCCACCCCTATTAACATAGATAATATTGCTGCCATGTTCATTGTTAAGAACCTTGTTCAACACTCTAAGAGCAAACACATAGAGATTAGGCATCACTTTATTAGGGACTGTCATGAGAAAAAGCTTATTACCTTAGTTCATGTTTCCTATATAAATCAACTTGCAGATCTCTTTACCAAGGGATTTGATGTTTCTAGGTTTAATTTCCTAGTTCAATAAGTAGGAATGATTAACTTTGAGTAAGCTCATCTTTAGGTTCCTTTTAGAAAAATGCTTTAGTCTTAGGTTGTGTAGGTTTTAGAGGTATTGTCTCTGTTTGCTCCATGACCTTGCAATAATTTGAACTTGAAAACACAAAAAAATTTTAACTTGTTTTCTATTTTTTCAGATCCCAACATGAAAAACCAAAAAGACTTTATCTTTCAATTTTTTCTCTTTTTCTGAAAAACGCAAAAAAAAAAAAAAATTTAACTTTAAATTTTCTTTTTCTTGGTCATCCTTCATGACTAAATAAGATATTTCATAAGAGTCAATCCTATATCCAGAAAATACCAAAAATATTTTTTCTTGTTTTATTTTGAGTCTTTGTGTCAGTCGGTCTGGCCTAAACCGACTCACGGTTGAAAAAATTAGAGAAAATCACAAAAATTTGAAAAAATAAATAAAAATCACTAAAAATAGAATCGGGTCATTTCAAACAACTTTTGTGAAGACACTTGTTGAATACCTGATGTCAAAGTCAAAATCTTGAATTTTTAGTGATGCTTCAATAAATACTGAAAAATTGAAGAAAATTCCAAAAATTTGAAAAAATAAATAAAAATCATGTAAATTAGAATCGAGTAATTCCCAACAACTTTTGTAAAGGCACTTGATGGGTACTTGAGTCTAAGCACAAGATTTTTGCAATTCTGCAATGCCTAAAATAAACTTTGAGAAAGAAAACCAGAAAATTTTGGTTTTGGATGGGCAAACTATGAAGAACATGATATAATTCTGGTCTTGTGATCTGACCATAGGATATGATCCAATCGATCAGTAATTCTATCATTCGATGTGTCGGTAGGCTCAGCAAATTAAGAATTAGGCAAATCCTGTGATTAAACACTTAAAACCATGAAATTGTGGACTTTAAGTCAAAACAGTTAGCAAAATCCTTTAAACTTGCTCTAGTCTGTGCTAAGTAAGTTAACCAACACACTCGAGTATTTCTTTTGCGGAAAGTGCTGATTTCAAACCATACAATAAGTGTGAAGCATCACACATCACTCAATAAGTGAGAAATATCTCACATCCACCCATTGACCGTGACACATCTGCTGAGGAAACTCTGACCTTGTGTTCACGCGTCCCATCATTATCATTGAAAACATACCGTGACACATCTGCTGAGGAAACTCTGACCTTGTGTTCACGCGTACTTTCCGTGACACATCTGCTGAGGGAACTCTGACCTTGTGTTCACGCGAACCAAAAATACTCACCTATCTTGAAATCAGTACTTACCTCTAAAGAAATAGGGGGAAGAAATTCCATATGTGTGTTGTGCATGAATGAAGTGCTAAATAGACAAAGCTAGGATAACTGTTTGACTTTGTTGAATAAGAAGTCAACACAATTGTCATTAAATCAAACTAAAACATGATAAATGACATCACAGTGATTTTGCTGAAAATTGCCTTGCTTGAGCTTAAGTGGATAACAATACCGACAATCTGACTTAGGTTACTGAATCTGAGAGGGAATTTGATTTGTAAGTGTCTATGATCACGTAATTGACCGGTTTGATTCCTAACATAGTCCAACCATTACCGAGCAAAAATATGCAAAATTAAGCAAATTACTGGAAATTACCAGAAAATAAGGATTTAACGGTGCAAATGAAAGCACTATGCTTTGATATAACCAAATTTGTTATAAAATGTGAATTTGGGTGCTTTGTGCTTAAAAACATCAAGTTTGGGAGAAATTTGTCAAATTTGAGGTCCATTTGCATTCTAAGTCAAAATCAACCGTTTTGGTAAGTTTGGGCTGGTCTGACTCAAGTTGTTTTGATTCAATAAGGTTTTTGGTCATGTTTGTGAATTTTAAATGTTCTGAGTCAATATGGTGTTTTTTAACATGTCATACACTTAGAATTTTTTAAATATTCCCAAATTGCCCTTAATGAGTTCATTTATAGTTTTTGCAAATCACTTGTTCTCATTTGAGAATTGTTAATGCTTTTGCTTCGAAAGTTCTCATTTTGGTTGAAAATGCATCTTAAACCAAAAGGTTTTTTTTCATAAAAACAACTTGCTGTCAAATCTTCCTAATGAAAGATCTTTTTTTCTGCTGTTGGCGATCTCGAAACTCCCCTTTGGCGATCTCGGGGTACCTTAGCTATTTATTAAAAATAACCGAGAGTTTAAGCTTGGCGATCTCGCCATAAAATCAGTTGGCGATCTCAGCAAACCAACTCATTGGCGATCTCGCCTGACTCTTGAGTCACCTTTGGCGATCTCGCCAAAAAGGATGCTCTGCTTTGGCGATTTCGCTAAGTTTACTCTTGGCGATTTCGCTGAGGTTAACGATTGGCGATCTTTTTTGGTCCAAGATTCTTCTTAGCGATTTCGCTAAGTCAATAATAACCTTAGCGATCTCTGACTTCCTTGGCGATCTCGTTTACCTCAAATTTAAACCCTAAGTTTGTTTACGACCTCGCCTGTTTTAATAAAAGGGGGAGTCAATTTCATTACTCTCATTCAAATATAAGAACACTCACTGCCCGCTCCTCTCTCTCTCGGCGAAACCTCGACACCTCAAACTCTCTCCTCCGACCGCGATTCCTCCAATAATCGATCCTCAAATCAAGAACGGTTGATTCGCACACTGTTCTTGAACATAGAGGTCAGTTTTGCTTTAAGGTTTTACACGGGATTGAACCTATTCTCCCTCATCGAACCATAGCTCAATCGCGACCGTATGTACACAATTTCTCACAAATGTTGTTGGTTTTTGCACAGATTGAGACCTGTTTAGTGCTAGGAATCATAGTGTGCACCATTACAAGGTACCAATTTCGTGTCTTGATTTGATAATTGTGTTTTGGGTTAATTTGTGGTTCAAGAACCGCCCCTGTGAATAAATTTTTGAGGTTTAGGGCTTGCAATTTGTGTTGTTTTGGATTCAAAAGAATTAGAGTTAGACAGTAGTGACATAAACATGTTGATTGATTAAAATTTCAGCTAGTTTTAGGCTATTGCTTTGAATTTGGTCATTACAAATTGTGTCTACAATAACTCACTATTACTTTCTCTGTTTTTGGATGAATTCTGAAATATGAATGGGATGGATTGAATAATGATATGTCTTGGTTATGGATGTTTCAAAACATCAATGCGTTGCATTTGGTTGCTTCTAAATGCAATCCGGGCTTCAAAAGCTTCAAAATTGATGCTAAAACTAGACATGGTCTTAGTTTGACCCGTTAAGGTAATAAGTTGATTTTTGGAACAATTCATGTCAAAATTCTAAAATTTTTTTTGAAAAAGAAACAAAATGATGAGTTTAGTAAATAAGTTAAGTCCTCAATGAGATAAACTTGATGTAAATCTCATCCTTTTGGTCAAAATGGTAAATTTTTATCAAACTTTACTAGTTTGACCCAAATTGGACTTTAAAAGATCTAAACTCATATCAATAAGAGTCATTTGACTCAAATAACTTCAGGAATGAAATCTTTGACCTAAAATGGTAACATTGGTCGTTTTTATGTTGCTTTAAATAAAAGTAACCAAATAATACAACATAAAGGCTACTTATGACCATTTTATTGGGTTTCTCATTCTCAATTGAAATTCACTGGATATGCAACCTAACTTGTTAAAATAAGTCAAGTTGAGGACTTCAAATTGTCTAACATAGGTTTGAACTTAATTTAGGACAAATCTGCAATGTTTAACTTGTCTTGACTTGGTTTTTGATGAATGCTTGCATAGTTGACTTTTTAAGTCAAGTCTGGTGTATTTCACTCCTGTTTAATGATTCTGACCCTAATTTGGCTATGTGTGGCTATCAATCAATTGCTTAACAAATTTTGCCAAATTTAATAACAGATTTCTGTCAAGAAACATTCCAAGACATTCTTGTCTCTTAAATTGATCTTAGCTCATTGTAGATCATCAAAGAGGTATGTGTCTTAAATTTATGGCAATTCTTGATATACAACTATTGAGCTACACAGGGGCTATTCATTAAACTCACTCAATCAATTTGAATCACATTAGTCAAATTCTAATCAATTCATGATTAATCACAAACAGGATCAAGCATTGAACCTGTTGATTTCTAGAAATATCTGAATTAGATCTTAGTAAACATTAGATCTTCTTCGAGGTATGTCTTCTGATCTCTAATAAAGTATTGGAAATTTGACTTCTGACCATTCAGGTGGATTGTTCTACTTATTATGCAATAACTCAATAAATTTCATGAAATATGACTTAGCATGCTAAATTTCTGCAATTCTGAGTAAGGTTTAAAACTATACTTGATTTAATGAAATTACATGCATATTAGTCATTGTTTTATGAGTCTTTATCTATTATTCTAAATAAATGGTTAGGTTAGGAACTATTGAAGCTCATATCACACTTATAAGAAAATAAATGCTAGCAAGGTTAGAATTTAGGGTTGATTGATCCTATTTGTCTCTGACCTTGATGTTGATGCTCATGTTAGATATTGAATGCTTCTTGTTCTTTTACTTGACTTTATTTGACTTTGGTTATGTGATTTAAGCATGTCAGAACTTCATACATGTATCCTGATTCATCATTTAACATCTTGTATATGCATAAGTGAAAAATTTTCATATTACTCCCGTACAAGTAGTTAAATAGAATATAAGTGTCTGTAAGTGTCTCAAATTGCTCAAATCATGTTGGATTAGGAATACTTGGTTCAAGAATCTTGTTTGACCCCAAAATCAATAATCCAAATTGTGAAAAACTCAAGTATAGGGGGAATCACTTCTTGATTCCTTCTTAAGCTTTTTGAGTCATTTGAGTCAAAATGTTGACTTTTTAACAAGAGTCTCCTCATTTGAGTGAAATTTTACACAAATTTCTCAAATTCTATCATAACTTGCCATTACTTGTGTTTTTCATCAAATAAACATCAAACGGCATTCTTGAGTCAAAATTCACCTTGTCCTTCGCCAAAGTCAACATTTACAATAAAAGTTACTATTTCAAGGGAAATTACTGGAATTTGGGTCATGTCTACTGACATCCTCTGTTAAACTGAATTGATTGTTTTTGAGGAAATTTGAGCCTATGTCTTAAGTAAACTTCTTTTATGTCTTTGTAAGTTAATTGAAAAGCTCTGTCACTATCACGAATCTAGTGTGCCATGACATTCAGTTAACTTGTCAAATTTGATGTAATCATGTTGTTTCTTATGTGCAGATGGCTCCCAGACAGGAAAGAGCAGCCAATGCCCCTCTGGATTTCTCCAAGGCTCATAATCAATTCTGTGAATTTAACAGAAGCTGGACAGATGCCAGTCTATATGAACAGGCTTTCAGAATTATGGAAAACTCAAGTTGGATCACTAAAGACAGAGCCATACTTGGTTTCTAGGAGAATGATGCCCGGTTCTTACACGCATTACCGGCTGGGTCAGTATGATGGACCCGAAGTTCCATTTTTCCTGAACATGATTGAGGGAATTGGTGTGGATGAAGATTAAGGAAATAACAATGATGATGATGATATGTCAGATGTCAATGCTGCTGATCCTGATAATAATGCAGCAAATCTACAAGATGATCATCCAATCAACTCTCCCATTCATGATGACCCTATGCATTCAGAACCTGAAGACAGAGCTTCAACCAAAGATGCAACTGAATCAGACAAATCAGAAGATGAAGATGAAGAGTCTGGTATTGAAGCTGATGCGTCTGGCAATGATGCTAACAATAACTCAAATAAATCTGGATCCAAACCCGAATCTGGGTCAAGATTCCAACCTGGATCAGAATCAAGTTCTGACTCTACCAGTTCTGATACTAGGGGTCCAAAAAAGGAAAGAAACTGAAAGCAAGAGAAAAAGCCAAAGTTAGTGAATAACCTATGGCTCGTGACATGAAGAGCAATAGGAGAATAAAGACCATGCAAGATCAAAATGACCACTGAAGCCTGAGTACCTTGAAGAACTGGATCATGGTTAGCCAAAGGATTTGGAGCTGTGGAACTATTCTGATTTGAATAAATTTGCGCGGGAAGACCTCTGTAGATTATATTCCGAACTGAGCATTTGCTTAGATGATCATTATATGTATCTTTCTAGGAAGTACTCGAGGTTCTTGCTGATGCTACTCGGACAACTCAGATAGTTTGTCAGTCTCACATGTTTGTATTGCCACCAAAGGGGGAATTTGTAAGACCTATATTAGGTTGGTGGCAACTCAAACATTACACCTTAGGAGTTGGTTTCATCCTTCACTTGGGTTTTGCTAATAACACTAAGTGATTTCATAATAACAACCCTTAGCGATCCCATAATGATTCCTAGAGTTTTGGGATTGTTCTTAGTGATTTCCAGATAGTCTTGGTGATTTGGACACTGGTCTTGGAGATCTGGTTTTGTTCTTGGAGATCTCGTTTTTCTTGGAGATCTCGCTGATAAGCCTTGGAGATCTCGTTTGTTCTTGGAGATCTCGCTGCTAAGCCTTGGAGACCTCACCAACCTTGGCGACCTCACCAAGATCCTGGTGATCTGGGAGTTGATCTTGGCGACCTCACCAAGCTTTGGTGATCTGGATTTCCTTCTTGGCGACCTCACCAAGTGTTCTTGGCGATTTCACAGTTGTTCTTGGCGATCTCGTCATTCTGATGACATAAAATTCACTAACTTCAATAACATTCTCTTGATTTCAGTGCAATCACGACCTATGCTCTCTCCAGTATAAATAGCCACTCTAGAATAACCCTAGATACACTCTTGGACGGCTGTTTTGAAGATAGAGAGCACTTGTGTGTGAAAACCCTCAAGTTCTTGAGTTTCAGAGGCGAAATCTAAGGATTTCAACAAGCAAACACTATGATTTGATCATGGATTCATGATTTCTGCACTTGAATCTGTGTATTGGATGAGTAAAGGCTCAAATTTGGTCCTGACAACCAGTCACAACAGCATGTGACAATTTCTTTCCAGCATCGAGCATTCTTTTGCTTCTCATTTGATTCACATCTAGTTTCACTTGCAACTCATTGTTCTTATGTGTGAGCTCATCTACCTGCATTGTCATACAGGAGAGTTTTCTCAGTTGCCAGTTTTTGATATTTCACAATGTCTGGGTTTTGAGCTTTTACCTTCTCCTCATTCTTTTGCCATCTACCCTTAAAAGAACTCCTCTCGCATTTTATCTCAAATAATTCTATCTGATAATTTATACAAATTTGCCTAAGTCCAGGAATTATACGAGCACAAGTGGGATTGGGGCATATCTCAGTTTTGTCAACTTCATCTGCGAAATCATCTTTGTCCTCAACTATATTCTTTTCTTCAACCACTGAACTCATTTTCTTTCTTTAGATATGCAGCCTTTGAAGATTTTGAAGAATCGGCAAAAACGGGAAAAGTACTATTCAAAGAATAATGTCAAAAACTTAAAACTAAAAAACGGAGGCCTTCGGAGTGGAATTTTAGGGTCCAAACGAGCTCCCCTAGACGTTAGTCTGGGGTAATTCTGGGGCAAGGTGTCACGAATGTCGTGTTAAAATTTGAGCTTCTAACTCCAAACGAGTCAAAAGTTACGTCCGTTTCCGTGAAAGTGTGAAATAGTGACTTTTTGCCGCAAATCCTATTTTCGATCGAAAACCCTATTTCCGATCGTAATCACCTGTTTATGATCGACAGACAGCTGAATCGTAAACACCTGATCGAGAACACCTGATTCCGATAAACCTCAGTCGTAAACACGTTTCCGATAACTGCCAATCGTAAACACGTTTCCGGCTGGTAAAATCGTAAACCCCGTTCCGGTAAGAAAAAGTCGTAAACACGAAACTTTGGATCGTAAACTGATAAAAATCGCGTCTTGAAGTCGTAAACACGTTTCCGATGAAGATCTTCAAGAACACCCAGTCGTAAACCCATGAAAACCCCAGAAAATAATCGTAAACCTTCAAACCCAGCAGCAAACCGATCGTAAACCCGAAGAACACCTTCAAATCTTCAAAAACTCGAACCTTTTTCCAGAAAACCTCGAATCCAATACCGTGAGAACCTCGAATCAGTGATTCTTGGCTCTGATACCAATTGTAGGTCCGGAATCAACAACCGTTCACGATATTCTAATCACAAACGAGTGCGGAATCCTCGTTTATGATTGATTCAAGATAGAGAAGAGAAGAAACACGAAGAATACGATGATTAAACGTTAAAAACTTGATATTGCACACAAGATGAACTTGTCGGGTACAAAATCGTAATCGTAAACTAGCTCCTCTCGGGTTCACGATCATAATCAGCTCCCTCTCTCACTCAGAATCGTAAACCAGCCCCACTAAGCAAGGAGGTCTAGAGGGGTATATATAGCCCCCCATTGGGTTTACTATTGGGCCCCTTGTGGATCATAAACCCAATAGTAAACCCAAGCCCAACCATAGATTAGCCTACATACAATAACCAAACTAGTCTACTAAACTAATGAAACTCTCTAAGCCCAGCCCAACATATTTAATATTACAAGCCTCATACTCTAGCCTCTACATAACTACACTTCAATTTCAATTACTTCAGCACACAATCGATTGCTGGTATAATTTGTCCATCTTAAACCCAGGCACAATCATACTCATAACATCTGGATATGTTATTGTATTGATTAGATTTGCTTTGACCAGTGTACCCCACACTATCAGACATACTCAGATATGCATTTGCTTATCACACTTTGTGATTTCATTTGTGAATTAATCACATAATGATTGTATTTATGATATAGTCAACTGTGTTCCATGCAAAAAGAAATAAGAACGTTAAATCGTCTATCTTAAGGTCGATCTTTTGATACGCAAGTAAGGCCTCAGATTTAACAAAAAATAAAATAAAACAAGTTGAAATTGTATAACCCAACAACAACCAGGTCGGTACTCCCGTACACGCAGAGAAAGTCCGATGAGTTATACGAAACACCAAAGAAAATAAAGCAGAACGTCAAACGAACAACAATCAGGTCAGTCTTGTGGACACGCAGAGAAAATTCGGTCGTTTGACAAAATAAAGAAAATCAAACAAGTTTAAATCTTTGCAAAATGAAGACATGTATACACAATGACTTCTCATTTTTCTTTTCCACATATCTTTTCTTTAATATCTTGAGATACACATCAAGATGTTGTCCACTTGGTCAAGCATTTGTATTTAATGTGTTTGTCACATTTGAATACTTTCTGATTTAATGTCGAGCCTACTAAGCACATCAAACAATGATGTGACAGTCCGTCTTTTCAGGTCTTTCTTGATTTAAATTAACTTAAACTGGTATAAATATCGTGAGAACATTAATTTTACCGATATAAATGTTGTGTGAACATTTATGTGATTGACTGGTGTTGACCTTAGCAGTTAGGGTTTCGTATAACCACCACTACACGAGCATGCACTTAAAGTCTAGACGTCTGATATTCTATAATTTTATATAAATCGTACGTGGTAATTTCATTTGAACGTATCGTCATTTCATGTGACAAGTTAACTCATTATTTTATGTGATATATATGTATATACATTCACATAATTTATTCTGTGAATTTATGTGACAACGTGTCATGTAGTTACACATAAACTATTATGATTTTATGTGAGTTAATACGCATCGCTAGGGTTTCTAAGTTTACCATTTTATGTGAACTTAAAATAAATAATTATGGATTATTATTTATGACTTTATGGAATAATCTGAGGCTTATAATTTTATAAACGTCACGCGTTAATCATGTGTTTGACATATATTCGTATTGTCGTCATCTAAGTTAGCGTCGTTAACTCCGTTAGAGTTCGTTAACATTTCCTAAACTTTGAGGGACCTATTTTGAAAATTCTAGAACTTGTTTTAGTTAAACTAAACCTTGAGGGACTGCATTTATCATTTTCCAAACTTGTGTACCATTGTGTAATAAGGGGAGGGGCCAATTCTGCCAATGTTTCAAACTCGATTTCAAGGAACATTAAGTCGTGAGTGTCTGATCACCGCTCCCATATTGAAATCGGTATAATTTCTTATCAGTTACACATCGATCCATCTTTTGACCCAAACTTTACTTGTGATCGATCAACACAAACAGCACACACACCCTCTCGTTCCTCTTCTCTCTCTCCCTCGTGTTATGTTTCCGGTGAAGCAAAAACCCATCAAAACCACCACCATTCGCCGCTATTACACACCATCCGATCACTATTCCACCACTAACCGACCACCACTGTGACCGTCGCCCTCCCTTGAGCAATCTGGAGATATCATTTGCGTGAAAGGAGCATAAACAGAGAGTTCGGGTTTGAGTTTTGTTTGAGTAACGGATTCGTTTCGGCGTTTAAAACTCATCGTGTCTCATCTCCAATTCGAGGTAACTACTTCTTTGTGTTAATCGAACGTTCCCCTTCTGTTTGTGGTTAGTTTTTCGTTTTTCCGGTGACCAGGATAAAACACCGGCCACTGGAGTTCTAAGGAAGAAGAAAGTGACTGTTGTAGTAACAGTTAAAAATATAAGAATCTGATTAGAAACAAAAACGCCGCGCTAGCCTAGTGGCTAAGGCGCGCGCCTGCTAACCACGAGGTTCCAAGTTCGAAACCCGTCCTCTACATTTCTTTTTCTGTTGTTTTTCTTTGTAATCATGTTCTGGCATGGCTGACACATAAAAGAATTCCGATCGGGTTTTTGACATGAACAGGCCCCTTGACCGAGTGGTATGCACAGTGTGTTGTAACATAGAGGTCACGGGTTCGAACCCGGTTACCTCTATGTTTCCTGTTTTTATTATTTTTTGTGTTCCTTTGAGTATTTGATCACTAGAACCCATACCTAAGCCGTCCCTTATTATATTTTAAAACCCGTAAATTTATAACTTGGATTATTAGATCCGGTAAACTATATTTTGAACTTTAAACACGTTTAAGTTGTCGTTTTTTTACATTAAAAATATATTTCTAATATGTATACAAAAATATATATTTATTGATCTAAAAATTAGGAGTTTTACCAAAAATGATAAAATATATATTTTGTGTAGACTAATATAAATAAACATGTATCGTTGATTTATTGAGTCAATTGGATACTTTACGTAAACTTTTAAAATACGCTTCTTGTTTTCGCAAACTCGTTATCTACGTCATTTGCACGTTTGGTTTAAATGTACATGTTATATATATATATATATTTTTTGAAATCTTTGAACTTAGAAAATATATAATATTGATATATATTGTATTTTCTCGCGTTATTTCGATAATCGCTCGGATTTGGCAAACGTGCCATCCTCGACTCATTCCGGACTTCACGATCTTTCGTTTTCGTCATTTACTTTAGACTTAGTTGTTTGGTTGAACACACACTTGCATTCGTATGCTCGTTAGGTGATTGATTGCTTTCGCAAGACCCGTTTTTGCTACTTGATTTAACTGTTTATCTGGAACCTTGTTGTGCAACCTAAGGTGAGTTTCACGACCCTATTTTACTATTTAAATCCTGTTGGGGGAGATTAACATGCATGATTTACAAAACTGAGATAATTAGACTTTTATATATCACACAATTATTGATTACTGAGGCACACTAGACAACAAAATCCTTCTCATGGTACCGTTAGTATTTGTTGATGATAGCGGGAAATAAATTGTAGTACTACTGGGTTTGACAAACCCCACCCATGTCAGTCACGCTAGCACGATTGGATATCGAACGGGTGTTATATTTGTCCTCAATGTAACAAGGCAAACTATAAACAACTGTCAGTTTCGGTGACCATCACGTGCAAAGTTTCATATATATAGCCTAGCTAGCTATCTGATATATATTAGTGATTATGTTCACATAACTTGTATTGTTTTGAGAATACTAAACCTGTGAACTCACCAACCTTTGTGTTGACACTTTTTAGCATGTTATTTCTCAGGTTGCGGATGTTCAAGTATCACGAGTAGTACGCATGCATGAGTCTTTGAAACACTTTTAGTGTCTTTGTACAAGTCACGTCACCTTGGATGATGATGTTTTTACTAGAATTTTTATTTGTATTTACGCTTCCGCATTTGTAAAACTCTGAGTTTATATTTTAATGAATTATGAAATGTTTTTATTAATTATTGGTCGTTTGGTGTAGCTAATGGACAACGATCCTGGTTTGTCACGCTCCCTGTGGTACGTTACCGCGCGTGGGATATTTGGGGGTGTGACAAATGATCTTATGGCTTTTTCATCTAATTTATCCACGAGTCAGACATGTAAGCCAATGTACCATCATTTCCCAAATATGTCGGATACAATTTCTCATTTTTCAATGTTTTTGTACTTTCTGTTTTTCAATGTTTTTGTATTTTTCCATTTTCTCCCCCTTAAAATGAAAACTCTATTTTTGGATTTTCATTTTAATAGAAACACAAAGACACTATTTTTGGTTTTTCAATTTTCTCCCTCTAAACTACATACGAAATATAACAGCAAGAAAATTGACCAATCGATACTAATACCTTTCGGTTTTTAGCTTTCAGAAAAACTTTCATTTTTGAAATATGAAGCATTTAATTTAAGTTAAGCAGGAGACTCCACTATCAGTAACTGCTTGAACAATCACCGACGGGTCTTCTTGAAGAAACCTGCACACTGGTTTTAAATGATTAGTATTCAAATGACCTGAAGCACACAGCTTCTGGTCGACCAGTGTCTTCCACAAAATCAGTTGCAGCGTTGCTGACCAATTTAGGTCGCCACTGCATCTTTGCTTTTTCATTTGTAACTGAGTCATCATCATGTGATGAACCATCAACACTTGAATCAAATTTGAAAAATTGTTCCGTTTTAGATTTTGATTTGGAAGGTGTAGACTCAGTAAAAATCCTGCCTGATTCATCAATAAATGTGGCAGACTTTTTACAGTTTTAGGACAATCCCGTGCCATGTGTCCCTTTTGGCGACATTGATAGCACAAACGATAGGATCGTTGAGATTGGGATTTTTCCTGAACTGAAGGACATCTATCAATGAACTCAGAACCATTAGACATATCATCAAAAATTTGAAATCGGTTACAATGTACCCATTTCTATGTAGGACTTCGAGGTGTGGAATTAGATCCAGATGATGAAGAAGCCTTAATTTTTTTAGCATCCCGAGAAGAACTTTTAGACGAAGCCTTCTTCTGAATCTTACCTCCGAATCCCTTTTCCATTGTTGTCATGAACACTTGAGCTAAATGATAAATTTGCTCCAAGCTTGTGTCTTTCTTTTCCTTTGGAACTTTCTTGGGACTATTCTTCTTGACATTCTTCTCCAACTTCTTACCCTCACTACCCAAACCTGAATATTTGTAACCTGGTAGCTTTGATAAATCAATTTTAGAACCAGAAGGACCAGCTTTAGCAGCTTGATTGAATGCCGCTTTAATCTCCTTCAACTTGTTAGCTTCTACCAAGTTAGCAGCAACTTGTGCTTCACTCAACAAACCCTCATTTTTCTCAATCACCTTGTCAGCAGAAATGATTCCTCATCAGATATAAACCCACCAGACACAAATTTAGAAGTAGATTTGTCAATTACACTTTCCTCCATTTTTACTTTCTTGTTTGAAACCATTGATGTCTTCTTATCTGTTTTCTTAGGATCAAATTTAGAATAATCACCAACTGTTTCAGAAGATTTGACATCAACCAGAGTATCAGTTTGAACCAATGGAGGTGGTAATTGATTGAAATCTTCACCGCCAAACACACTTTTGCAAATTTTGGTCGTTGCACAAATAACTTGTGAAAGAATGTGAATTCTTCAAGTTATTTAGTTGACGATTCAAATCCAGAATTTGAACGTTTAAATCTGCTATCTTTTTCCGAGCTTCACCCAAAGCCTTTTCTGATTCTATTAACTGTTCTGAAACTCTGTTAGACAAATACTTTTATCTTCTCACTTTATCATGGGCATCAAACATTTCCTGTGTAACCTTTTCCACCTTTCCTTGATAAATCTCTACATTTCTTGTCAACTATTTGTTTTTTTTTTGTCAGATCGGTGACTTTATCTTGTAATTTTGATTGGAGGACTTGATAATCATTATTGGAAACCATGATTTCATCATAAGCTTTCAGAAGTTCAAAATTGGTAAGCAGAAGTGATTCCACTCTTGCTTTAGATTTCTTATGCAAGGCATCAAAATCTCCAATAGCACCCTTTGCTTAACTCTGTTTAAACTGAAAAAGAAAAAAAATGCAGTGGCGACCTAAAGTGCTCCGCACGGCTGTAACTGATTTTGTTGAAGATACTGGTCGACCAGAAGCTGTGTGCTTCGGGTCATTTGAATACTAATCATTTAAATCCAGTGTGCAGGTTTCTTCAAGAAGACATGTCGGTGATTGTGAAGTTCAAGCTTCAAACAGTTACTGATAGTGGAGTCTCCTGTGTAACTTAAATTTAATGCTTCATATTACACAACTGAAAGTTTTTCTGAAAGCTAAAAACTATAAAAGGTATCAGTATCGATTGGTCAATTTTCTTTCTTTTACATTCCGTATGTAGTTTAGAGGGAGAAAATTGAAAACCCAAAAATAGTGTTTTTGTGTTTTTGTTAAAATAAAAAATCCAAAAATAGAGTTTTCATTTTAAGGGGGAGAAAATGAGAAAAATACAAAAACATTGAGTAATGAGAAATTGTATCCGACATAATTGGGAAATGATGATACATTGGTTTACGTGTCTGACTCATGGATAAATTAGATGAATACGCCATAAGATCATTGTTTGACGTGCTTGGTAGGCTCGACATTAAATCAGAAAGTATTCATATGTGATATATACATTAAATACTAATGCTTGACCAAGTGGACAACATCTTGAAGCCTATTTCAAGATATCAAGAAAAAGATATGTGAAAAAAAAATTAGAAGTCACTCTTTATACATGTGTTCATTTTGCAAAGATTTAAACTTGTTTGATTTTCTTTATTTTCTCAAACTATCGGACTTTCTTTGTGTATCGAAAGATCAACCTGATTGTTGTTCGTTTGACGTTCTGCTTTATTTTCTTTGGTGTTTCGTATAACTCATCGTACTTTCTCTGCGTGTACGGGAGTACCTAGTAAGTGACCATAAATAGTTCGTTAGAGAGAGAGCTAGTTAGAAGTTCTGTCATTTCTACATCTTGAGTGTTTGTAACTAAGTGTGTAACTCTCTCTCTCTAGACTTTGTGTAATCCTCTTTGTGAATCAATAAAGCGAAGCTTTATTTACATCGTGTTCATCATCGAATTACCGAATCATGCAGTAGTAAGATCGTCTCGTGGTTTTACAATTGATTCAGCAGAAATATGCACAAGAGTATGGTCAATTTCTAGAGCTTCTAAAGCAACTTAGGATCACATTGCCTTTCACTGAAGTCTTAATACAAATGGCTAAGTATGCTAACTTCCTAAAAGATATGCTATTTAATAAAAAGAAGGTAGGGGCCATTTCTGATGTAAGTTTAGACGCTAATTATTCTACAATAGTACATAGGAAATTTCCTGAGAAATTAAACGACCCAGGGACATTTAATATTCCTTGCATTTTTGTAATTCTTCTGTTACACATGCTTTAGCTGAACTAGGTGCTTACATTAATGTGATGCCTTATTTTGTTTTTCAACACCTAGGATTAGGAGTTTTAGCCCCAACTTGCATGAACATATAATTGGCCGACCGATCTCTTATGAGACCCAAAGGGATAATGAAAAATGTGTTAGTCAATATTGATAAATTATTGTTTCCTATTGACTTTGTGGTTGTAGATACTGAATATGATGTTAGTTGCCCTCTCATTCTAGGTAGACCTTTCCTTAGGACTTCTAGAGCGTTAGCTGATATGTTTAAGGGTACAATAACTTTGACGGTTGATAGTGAGAGTGTGACATTTAAGGTTGGCAAGTCGAGTGATAGTGGGAAAGAATCGGTGTGCTTATTAGAATCATTTTTCTTTTTCATTGATTTAGTAGTGATTGGTAATAGGCTAGAGGATGAGGATGTAGTTGAGGATGAGTGTGTGTGAGGGAGGGGATCCTAGGGGTTAGATGATTTGGTTGACATAGTTAAATTAGATGACCCAATAAGAGATCCTGGTAAGGTGGAAGTTGAAACTAAGGTTGTGGAAAGTGAGATAGAGAGTACGGTGGAGCCCAAATGTGGGGAGGATACCGGGGTAGTTGAGGTAGTCGATGAGGTCTTAGATGACCCACAGGTTGAACCCGGTGAGGTAGTAGCTGAGTAGCAGTGAATAGGGTGGTTAGAAAGGCCACACTTGGCGATTTTATAGGCTGTGCTGATATGTTACTATTTAGGCCAAGTGTAGGGAGATTGGTAGTTAGTTGTGTCACTGACCCGGGAATAAGCTTATTAGATGAGATTAGATTTCTTCCGGGTAGATACAAGCATTGGAAAGTTAAAAGTTGTTGAGTTTGGTGAGTTTTAGTGGTTTGGTAGTTAGGAAAATAAGTTTGGTGCTTAAAATGAGAAACCGAGTCATTACCGGTGTTTTGATTTTGAAAGATGTGAAATCGAAGCCTCCGGATAGTTGAATTGGAGGATGTTTGGTGTTGAGGAGCTGAATGCATAGTGGCCAGGCTGTAAAGTTTGTAAATTTAGTTGATTTTGATTTTTGTGTTTTTGTGTTTTTTGATTTTCGGTTTGTGTCTTTAGTGATTGCAGGAAATTCGAGGAATTCATGATGATGGAATTGAGGTTGAAGGTGTCTAGGTATGTTTTGTTGGTTGTATGTGCAGGTTGATAGAGGAGTTTTGGTCATAATGATGATTTGGTGAAAAGGAGATAGAAAATTTTTGGCCAATTTTCGGACTTGGATCCCTAGAATTTCTGTTGTACGCATATCGCCTGGAGGGTGTGCTTCTCTAAGCAATACACATGGAGTTGTTAGGGGCCGGCTATTTTATGTTCTAGGCGTATAGCCTGGAACTCCCATTATATGGTAGGTTATATGCCTAGAAGTAGTGTCTAGAAAAAAAATTAATTATTTTATTTTTAAGTTTTGTTCACCCATTTGGTTTCATGTCGATTACGTTTCATATCTTGAATCCTTGAGTTTCCGGGTAATCACGTTCCAAAATGTTTTTCATTTATTTTCACACCTATTCATTTTTGTTTTTCGTGACTAATTGTTTCGTTGAGTCGTTTGTTTTGTTTTTGTTTGTGTGTAGCAGGTTCGATGAAATTCACTTGTTGACGATAAGTAGATTTCAATGGAGGACATGTGGAACTAAACTCGCTTTCCATTATCCAAAATCAATTTCATGGTTGTGTTATACCTTAAATCTTCGGCTGGTAATCCATGGTACATCCATAGACCAGGGGCAGGTATGACCCAGGAATCGTATGACCCTGAATTTGGCAGGTAATGTTCGGTGACCCTGAATGTGTCAATAGTAAAGTGATGACCCAAGATGACGACTTCATACAGGGAAGTTCACATTCATTTTATTCTATGTTAATATGATCTAAAATGTGCATAATCCAAGGTTACCCTTATTTTATAGATGACCCAGCATGTGGAAATGACTCTGCATGCTAGGGCATTGTCGCTAACAGTTTGTGTGCCTGTATTTGATCAAGGACAGGTTGACGAAGTCTACTAACGGTCGCATAAAACAAGCTAAAGACTTATTTCGCACGTGGTCAAAGTCAGTTAGCTGGAAACTCGGTCAACCAACTGAAAGAGACGTTGAAGAGGAGATCCCTGGAATATCGGACAAGTTGTTGAAGATCTAGGAGTATATATAGGACACTTAGACTTAGTTTTCAGCTCATTCGAGCTTTACTCATTGTATTCTCGTACTGATTTCTCTACATACTCATTGTACTCAAACATTTACGTGATCAATAAATTGGTAGCGTGTGTTATCGCTACCCGAGGTTTTTATACCGGCGGCGCCTTAGAGACATCTAAGGGCTAAGGGCTTTTCCCTAGTAAAATTCTCGGTGTTCCTACTTGCATTCAAGGCTTCATTTGTGTTATTTACTTTCTAAATCGATTTCGCAACTAAACTTACATTTTAACCCAGGATTCCGGCTTTTGTCCCTGGAATTAAGTTATTGTCCCAGGATTTTTACAAACAGTTTTCGTATCTTAATCCTAGGCACCAAACCTCACAATCTTATTTGGTTCAAGTTTTACTAATTTTGCTTAAGTAATTTTTAGCCAAAACAATTTGGCGCCCACCGTGGGGCAATTGGTGTCAATTTTTTGTCAAACTCTTTTCAGATTTGTCCTAAACTTGATTTTTGCCAAAATCCATCAAAAAATGTCAACACAAATGAACACCTCGAATGTCTCGGTTTCTGCTGTAACTGCTTCAACAACTGGAGTTACCCAACCAGGTCCAAGGACCAGTATTTCGACAAGTGGAGTCACTTCATCGGCTCCAGGGTTTAATGCCTCAACTTCAGCTACGCGCAGTGACGGACCGATAGTCAACCATGAAGTGATCGAAACTGAAAACATCCCAGAAGACCCTGTCTTAATATCTGACACTGATATCCTAGCCACATTCGGTAAATTGGAGCGCCACATGGAACTCCAACAGAAGGTGAACCAGGAATTCATGGCTCAATTGACCAGCTTGAGATCAGAGTTACCCAGGGCCACGACGGCTCAGCCGTCGCCACTCGACCCCAGAATTCTTGAATTTCAGTACCCCCTGGAAGCAATTCCAGGGTACACGAAGGTGTCACCTCACTGAACGGGAGATCAATATTCTTCCCTACTCAAACGGCCCATGCTGATTTATCCAGAATGACTACCATCAGAGAACCAGTCATTAATCCTGGGACAAACGTACCCCAGGATGTCGGTAACACTCCTCAAACTTTCACTCATTATGCTAATACTAATAATTCAGTGCAGGATTCAGGGATCAGCCCATCAGTGGAGCGAGAAATCCAAAAACTCAAGAGAATGATTTCAAGCGTCCCAGGAGTTGTGCAGCCTATCCCTGAAGTTGGACCAGCAAGTCATAGAGTGTCCAGGTTTGCTCCACCAATTTGTGACGTGGAGATACCCAAAAGGTTTCAAACTCCCAGCATGAAACCTTACGATGGCACAACAGACCCTGAAGAACATGTGGCACAGTATCGTGAAAGAATGGAAGTTATTTATATGCCCCCTGAAATTAAGGAGGCATGCCTATGCAAAGGATTCGGATCTACCTTGACAGGAGCAGCCTTGAAATGGCTCTTGAATGTTCCTCCTTACTCTATTACCTCATTTTCGCATTTAATCAATTTATTTAACAATCAGTTCTCTTGCAGCCACAACTTTGAAAAACTAACAAGTGATTTGTATAGGGTGACCCAGAATGCAGGTGAAACCATAAGGAATTTCGTTAGCAGGTTTAGCAGAGAAGCCTTGGAGATACCAAACATGGACATGGCGACTGCAGTCCAGGCCTTCAAGATGGGACTTAACAAAGATTCACCATTCTATCAAGATCTAGTCATGAACCCATGTCACAACATGGACGAAGTCCGTCACAGGGCCATACGCTTCATTAGGCTGGAGGAGGACAAGAAAATCCTGGGAAAGGGCGAATCCTCCCCAGGAATCAATAGCTCTAACAGAAAATCAGAATCCTCACATCCTAGGTCACAGCGATCTAAGCCATACTCAAGGCCCGATGAACGACGAGTGAATAGTGTGGACCAGGATGAAGAGGAAGAAGAATATCCTTCCCTTAATGATTATTGCTTTACTACTGATGTTTCTGGTGTTATGTTTGCTATGCAGGACCTTGGAGACAAAGCAAGATGGCCCAAGAAGAACGATAAACCGTCTACTTGGAAGGATAAGTCCAAATGGTGTGCCTACCATGAAGACTTTGGTCACCAGACCGAGGATTGCATGGCCTTGAGAAGAGAAATAAGCTATCTACTTGGCAAAGGCTAATTGAAGGAGCTTCTGGGAAAGAAGAAGGATAAGTCCAGGGAACAGAACCCAAAATCCAGGGATAGTGGTGCAAGGTCCCAGGATTTTGGACATTCTGATGGCCATCTTGAAAGAGCATCCTCACCGCCTCCAGATGCCAAGGTAATACACTTTATTTCTGGTGGTTCTGACATTTGTGGTACCTCCTATTCTGCAGCAAAAAGACATGCCAAGGAATCCAAGTCAGAGAGAGAGGGAAGACCCAGGAAGAGCTCTGTTCAACCTGATGTCAAGGAAATCACGTTCGGCGAAGACGACAGACGCGATATCATAGACCCTCATCATGATGGGTTGGTGATAACGCTTCACATCGCTAACAACATTGTGAAAAGAATCTTGATCGATGGAGGCAGTTCAGTAAATATAATCCAGTTGGAGGCCTTGCAAAAAAGGGGAATTCCACATTCAGAGATCATCTCGAAATCCACGGTACTCGTGGGTTTCAGTGGTGAAACGAAGAATACCCTGGGTGAAATCAAGCTTCCGGTCCACATAGAAGGGCTCAATTCAGTTCAGCGTTTCTGTGTGATGGATGCACCATCAGGGTACAATGTAATCCTGGGTAGACCCTGGATTCACGACAACAGAGCTGTACCCTCGACATACCATCAATGCGTGAAGCTGCCAACACCCTGGGGTGTGATCACAGTCCACAGCGACCAGCAAGAAGCCAAGGAATGTTACACTACATCAATGAAAATATCCTCCAAACAAAGACAAGGATAGCAATTAAAGAAAAAGGCCCGGGAAGCCCTGGAAGCGAGGGAGCAAGACGTCAAAGCTGTTGAATTGGATCCTTCAAATCCAGGGAAGAAAGTCTATATTGGAACAAATATTCCAGGGCCAATAGAAGAACAGTTAATACATCTGCTCAGGACCAGGATGTCAACCTTCGCTTGGTCCCATGACGACATGACAGGTATTTCTAAATCCGTAATTACACATAAGCTTGGAATTGATAACTCTTCCAGGTCCATACACCAAAAGAGAAGAAAATTTGCACCAGAAAAGAACGTCATAATCCAGGAGGAGGTCGATAGACTTCTAAAGGCTAGAATGATCAGAGAAGTGAAGTTTCCCAGATGGTTAGCCAACGTGGTGGTAGTAAGTAAGAAAAACGGTAAATGGAGGGTATGCGTAGATTACACGGACCTGAACCGTGCATGCCCGAAAGATCCATTCCCACTACCTCACATAGATTCCATGGTCGACGAAACGGCAGGCCATGAGATGTTGACTTTCATGGATGCTACCTCAGGATTTCAACAGATCCAGATGGAACCCCAGGATCAGTAAGATACGGCATTCATAACACCAACAGGTGTATATTGTTATATAGTTATGCCCTTTGGACTAAAAAATGCAGGGGCAACGTACCAGAGATTGGTTAACATGATGTTCAAAGAAAAACTGGGGGACACGATGGAGGTGTATATCGACGACATGGTGGTGAAATCCAGGGTCACCAATGACCATGTCCAGGATGTTAAGGATTCCTTCGACATCCTGGATAAATACAACATGAAGCTAAATCCAGAAAAATGTCATTTCGGGGTCGGAGCAGGCAAATTCCTGGGATACATGGTAACCAAGAGAGGCATAGAGGCAAGTCCAGAGCAAATCAGAGCAATTACCAATCTACAATCACCATCCAGCACCAAAGACGTTCAAAGACTTACAGGTAGAATTGCTGCCCTAAACAGATTTATATCAAAATCCTCCGAAAGATGCAGGGAATTCTATGACATCCTAAAGAAGAACAAGAAATTCGAGTGGAAAGAAGAGCACGAGAAGGCGTTCCAGGATTTAAAGACATATTTGTCCACGGCACCCTTGTTGATGAAGCCTAATCCAGGGGAGCCCTTGTCCCTGTACTTAGCCGTTTCTAGGAATACGGTAAGCGCAGTCCTGACCAAGGATGCAGAAGGTCAGCAACACCCTGTCTATTACGTAAGTAAAAGTTTACTTGATGCTGAATCCGGGTACTCACACCTTGAAAAACTTATATTAGCCCTAAGTATGGCATCTACTAAACTTAGACACTATTTTGAAACTCATACAATTCATGTTAGAACTAACTATCCTATAAAGTCTGTTTTGAGAAAACCAGAAATGTCAGGACGAATGGCTAAGTGGTCGGTGAAACTAAGTGCATATGATCTGATCTACGAGGCCAGAACAGCTATAAAATCCCAGGCTCTAGCTGATTTTGTGGCTGATTTCAGTACTGACATACAACAAGAAGCGGACCATGAATTTCAGCAGCTTCAACAGGAAGGAATTTCAGGGTCATGGACCTTGTTCACTGATGGAGCATCAAATATCAGGGGGACAGGCCTAGGAATCGTACTGAAATCGCCATAGGGGGACATGATACCCCAGGCTATCAGATGTGGATTTCAAGCAACTAACAATGAAGCTGAGTATGAGGCCCTAATTGCTGGGTTACACTTAGCATTACACTTGGGAATTCAGCACATCCAGGTATACGTTGATTCTCTTCTTTTAGCTAACCATTTTAATGGGTCTTATGCAGCTAAAGGAGAGAAATTAATCAAATACTTGGAGGTGGTAAAAAGAATGTCCCAGGATTTTCAAAATTTTAATATCCAACAAGTACCAAGGAAGGAGAATGCTGAAGCAGATGCATTGGCAAACTTAGGTTCAGCATTCAAGGCTCTTGAAGACACCCATATCCCTATAATTCATGTACTAACACCATCTATAGACCAGGGTACAGATACCCAGGATTCTGACACAGCAGCTAAAATCCTGGTATCCAGTACCCAGGATTCTTCAACCCAAGAAGAATCCTGGACCAGACCAATTATTCAATATTTGCAGGATGGTACTATTCCAAGGAATGAGAAGGATGCCCGTGCATTCAGAGTAAGAGTAGCCAGGTATGTGATTATAAAGAATATATTGTATAGAAAATCTTTTGCAGGTGTATATTTGAGGTGCTTGGAAAAGGACGAGACCCAGGAAGTTCTTAAAGATATCCACGAGGGTGATTGCGGAAACCACACAGGGGGCAGGTCCTTAATGTCCAAGATCCTTAGAACAGGGTACTATTGGCCCACCATGAGGAAAGATTCCCAGGATTTCTCCCAGAAATGTGACGCCTGTCAAAGACATGCCAATGTCCCTCACCAACCTGCAGAACCATTGTATCCCATTCCAGCATCCTGGCCCTTCATGAAATGGGGAATGGACATTGTCGGGAAATTACCCAAGGCCCCTGGAGGAAAGGAATTCATGCTAGCTATGACAGATTATTTCTCAAAATGGATTGAAGCCGAGGCATACGTTCAAGTCAGGGAGAAAGAAGTCATATCCTTTATTAAAAGAAACATTTTGACAAGATTTGGGGTGCCATCCGAGATTGTTTGTGATAACGGGTCCCAATTCATCGGAAGAAGAACCACAGGATTCTGTGAATCCTAGGGCATAAAGATGATAACATCAACACCAATACATCCCCAGGCTAATGGCCAAGCTGAATCAAGCAACACGATTATAATAAACAACTTGAAAAAGAGATTGAAAGAGAAGAAGGGAAGATGGGCAGAAGAGCTACCCTTGACACTATGGGCAGATAGGACCACATCTAAGAACGCCACAGGCCAAACCCCATTTTCCTTGGTCTTTGGTACCGAAGCAGTTATCCCAACCGAAATGGTGGTCCCAACATTCAGGGTCAGTACTCAGACCCAGGATTCGAATGATCAGTCCCTGGTTGAAGACTTGGATACCTTGGATGAACTAAGAGATCAAGCAGCTTGGAGGATGGCAGCTTATCAACAAAGAATTTCCAAGACTTACAACAAACATGTGAGGATCAGAAGGTTTAAAGTGGGAGATCTAGTCCTTAGAAAAGCATTTCAGAACACAACAAATCCAGGGGATGGAAAGTTGGTTCCTAAATGGGAGGGTCCCTACCTGATTGACTCTGAGGCTGGTAAGGGGGCATATTGGCTAGCTAATATGGAAGGAGAACTACTACCACGACCTTGGAATGCGATACACTTGAAGGCATATTTCATGTAAGGCTTCCTGTCCCAGGATTCAGCTACCCAGGTATGTGTTTGATTTTAAATTAATGCTGGAAATTCAGGTCAGTTCCTCTCACTTAATTTATTTCGTTTATTCCTCTATATGTTTCACCTTCATTATTTATTTATTAACATCAGTGACGTATTACATTTTATTTTGAAATTGTTATTCAACATCTCGAATTCGCTAAGATCTATGTTTCGCCCGGAATCCAGGGTATCCCAGGATTCAGGGTACCGAACATGCAGGATATTTAAAAATTCAAGACACATGGAACAAAGCCTACTCGAGATACCCTAACTCGACAACAATCAGCGTATATCTCCTAAGTTTGAGATTGGCCATCTCACTTCCGTATGGGTAAGGCCTAAACCCATTCCTAAGGTTTGAGGATTGAGCATCCTCCAATCGAATATGGGTCTACCACGCCTCGCCCGGGACGCACGTGGCAATTTTTGCCTCGCCCGAGACGCACGTGATCCAAGTATGAAACCCTGGGATTGTGGGATCATCCGTGTTAACAGCATTGGTGGCAACCTCCCAATCCAGGGACATATGAGGATCTCCTAAGGTTTAAAACGATTAACGCGTTTTCGAGATGGATTGGTACTAACGTACCAACTTAAGACTCCGAGGACATGCCCTAGCCAGTCAGTACGACTAAGAGGAAATCCCTAGTTCGCCAGTACGGCACCGGGCATGACCCCAGAAATAACTCAAGAGACTGCCTAGTGGCCCAGGATTATTATTCCAGGGTCATGACGGTTAAAACCTAAGCAAATTAACTACTTGGCTAGTTAATTCTAATCTTTGTGTTCATATGACAGGGGAACATTCACAAGTCTACCAAAGCTACGAGGAATCCTAAATCCTGGGGGCAACCCAGGAATACTAAGGTAAACCCTAGTATGATTTCACACATCAGCAAATGTGTTTCAAATATCTCAAACACAATCATAAAAGCAAAAGCAGTTATATTCAAAAACCACCCTGGGTCCGGGAAAGACTCCGGCCACCCCAGGGCGGGGGCATGTCAAAGCCCTGGATTTCAAATCCAAGGGTGGGGCATATTGTTTTAAAACCGGGAAACATCATCCGGTATACCATCACAAACAAAAAATTAAAATTGTTTTAAAAAACAAACATAAGAACAGGAAAAAGACGACCAGCAACCTTCAAGCATCATCCTGGGTCGTCTCCTTCGCTTCCTCCTCCTCCGCTGCCTTCTCCGCTGCCTTGGGATCCTGGGCCGGCTGCTCTCCTCCCTTGGGCTGGTCGATGTCCATGGCATGACCAGCGGAGCCCTTGGATGGGGTGCTTTTGCTGGATCCAGGGCCAGCTTCAGGGTCACACCCTGCGGGGATGGTAGCGCCTAGGTTGCGCAGCTTGTTTGCCCAGTCGGACACATCCCAATTGGGGTTCTGAAACCCCAGGTCCCTGGCCTCCTTCGCCATCTTTAACCTGCACTGGAGGAGCGAGATGCGGGCTATCAACCTACCCTCATCACCCTTTGCAACCAGCGCAGCCTCATGATCAGCCCGTGCATCCACCGCCTTCTTCTCCAGGTCCTGCACCAGCCCCAGGTTCTTATCAGCAACGATCTTGGTCATGCCCAATTCCTTCTTCAGGGTGGCGACCTCCTTCCTGGCCAAGGATTCAGCATCCTGGGCACGCCTCTCAGCGGCCTGGACCAGCTCAAAGAATCGCCCAGCAATCTGCATGCAAAGGTAAGTTAACTAACAATTTAAACTCTGAATGGACTAACTATGCAGGAAAATTCAGGGGTACCCAGGATTTACTTACTTGGCGAGAAGAAGCCTCAGCATGTGAGAGTAGCCCAGCAGCATCCATGTTCTCCAGGGGCTGCAGTGATATGGCGGAGCTGGTGGCCCTGGTTTTGCGCTTGGTGCCCGAGGTCTTGGAGGGAGGAGCTTTGGGAACTGATGGAGGCTCGGATTTTACTGTGGCCAGGACTTGGAAGTCATCATCACTCAGCAGATAGGCATCCAGATCCACCTCTTCAAGGTTCACAGCAGCAGCAGCTAAGAAACAAAACGCATAAAAAGTTAGCAGAATCTAGGGAAAATCCTAGGTCTAAAAGGCAGGGTCCCAGGATACTTACAACTAGACATGCTATGGGAGCAGGAAGAAGCAACTTGATCAGGGTCAACCTTGAACTCGCGATCCTCTTCAGTGATGATCAAGAAGGTCTCGAACCTCTCGAACGTCCTTGGATTCACAGGGCCAATGGAACTCAAGCTGGGCACTGCAAAACAGAAAAATTCAAGGTCAGTATTCATTAAACATGTATATTGAAAATTGAAACCCTAATTCCTAATGCAGGTGAGGACCTACCCTCTACTCTCCATCTAATCGGAAGATCTATTCCTCCCGGGATGGTCGACCTCTTCACAAAGAAGAACCTCCCCTTCCATTCTTCATGGTATGAAGCCTGAGGAATCATCTGAGTACCCTTGTTCAGAGCCTTGAACAAGTATCGGTTGCTGCCATGGGACTTCAGTTCATAGCCCAGGGACAGCTCAGGCAACCCAACCAGGGAATCAAACTCCCTGTTCAGGCGGTCAAGGGTACCCAAAATTCTCCATGCAATAGGAAGAGTCTGGGCGTAGGCAAGGCCGGTAGCTTCGAAGAATTCAGCCACTAACCTAGTGAAAGGATATGAAAGCCCCATGGAGAAAGGAGTGAAAGGAAAGCAGACCTAGGTTGCGGAACAGAAATCCGACCTAAGTCTCCTGTCAAAGGGCCTAACCTCGGCACCATCAGGAAGAAGACCGGACGCCAACAAACAGGTAATGTCGGCGTCGGAGAAACTGCATGTTTCCGTTTCTGGAGCTTGCAGATACTTCTGATTGAGGAAATCCTCGATCCCGGTCTGTATGGCCGCCGTTTCCGACCGGATTTTCTTACGAGTCATAGCAACGTAAGAAGAAAAGAAAGAAATCAGGGGAAAAATTACCTGATCGGAAAGGAGTGAAGGCCGGAGGTGTCGATGAAAAGCTTTGCTCTCGAAAAAACTGATATGAAAAAAAGGAAAGGTTAATGGCGCATTTAAAGGAGGGTAGAAGTTGCAGAGATTATGGGAAGTTACCCGCGACGTGGCATCATGGATCCTTAATCAACGGACATGATCAAAATGGGGGTGGATTAGGCTTCGAATTTGAAATTTTCACAGTTGTAATCTCTATCTACAACTTGCGAAAATTTGGGGGCAATTGTTATACCCTAAATCTTCGGCTGGTAATCCAGGGTACAGCCATAGACCAGGGGCAGGTATGACCCAGGAATCGTATGACCCTGAATTTGGCAGGTAATGTTCGGTGAGCCTGAATGTGTCAATAGTAAAGTGATGACCCAAGATGGCGACTTCATACAGGGAAGTTCACATTCATTTTATTCTATGTTAGTATGATCTAAAATGTGCATAATCCAGGGTTACCCTTATTTTATAGATGACCCAGCATGTGGAAATGACTCTGCATGCTAGGGCATTGTCGCTAACAGTTTGTGTGCCTGTATTTGATCAAGGACAGGTTGACGAAGTCTACTAACGGTCGCATAAAACAAGCTAAAGACTTATTTCGCATGTGGTGAAAGTCAGGTAGCTGGAAACTCGGTCAACCAACTGAAAGAGACGTTGAAGAGGAGATCCCTGGAATATCGGACAAGTTGTTGAAGATCTAGGAGTATATATAGGACACTTAGACTTAGTTTTCAGCTCATTCGAGCTTTACTCATTGTATTCTCGTACTGATTTCTCTGCATACTCATTGTACTCAAACATTTACGTGATCAATAAATTGGTAGCGTGTGTTATCGCTACCCGAGGTTTTTATGCCGGCGGCGCCTTAGAGACATCTAAGGGCTAAGGGCTTTTCCATAGTAAAATTCTCGGTATTCCTACTTGCATTCAAGGCTTCATTTGTGTTATTTACTTTCTAAATCGATTTCGCAACTAAACTTACATTTTAACCCAGGATTCCGGCTTTTGTCCCTGGAATTAAGTTAATGTCTCAGGATTTTTACAAACAGTTTTCGTATCTTAATCCTAGGCACCAAACCTCACAATCTTATTTGGTTCAAGTTTTACTAATTTTGCTTAAATAATTTTTAGCCAAAACAGGGAGGTTGTCTATTTTATTTTTATTTTCTTTTGCATTTTTTTCTTATCTCTCATTGTGGTGCATTTTATTTTTATTATCATCTCACATTGGGGACAGTGTGTCGTTTAAGTGTGGGATTGGAAGTCTTGCGTCTTATTTTATTTTTGGTGTGTTTTGTCTTAAAAAAAGAGAAAAAATTATTCTAAAAATAAAAAAAATTGAAAAATTCAGAAAATGTTTATGATTTATGCTTCAATAGAATGGGAAAAGATGGTACAATCGGGGTTCAATTTTCTAATTAATTGTGCTTAACTGTAATATTATGAATAATTGGTCGTTTGGTAGCTAGTTTTGATGTATTGGTAGGCCCAACCGATCGTAAAAGCTTAAATATCCTTATGTGTTAATTGTTGAATAAATTAAATAAAAATAAAATAGGATGCTTTTAGTGGGTTCCCGCCTTAATTTGATCGATGTGACTGATACTGTCAAAAATAGATGATAGGTACCTTAATATTTTCATGTATATGCTGTCTCTTAAAAATTAACGCGCCTCTGTCTTTTTATGAAAATAAATTCGATATTGGTGGAGCTTCCATTTGCATTTCCATTTGTTTAAGCTTGCTATAGTATATATATAAAATACGAAAGCCTATGTGTTAGCCTTTGGGATGGCGACTTGAAGGTTTTTCACCTCTAGGTTAGGTAATGAACTAAATACCGTATGTGCTACCCATTGGGCTCACCACTTGGTGGATGCGCCTCTAGGTGAAGTTCAAACGAAAAAAAACTAATAAATAGCTCAAATAAATACTTCATTCGTGCATCCATTAATTGCACTATTTTTAAGACATTTATATACTTAAATATTAGGGTAGGAAAACCTATACCGTTTAACCTAGGCCTTGAAATCTTGAGACGGGATTAGGGTAAAGTTGTGATTTTTGAATGTGGGACCCATTAGGTTGATCAATGCCATATAACACATGAACAATACTAATTGATGCATTTGGGGCCAAGGATCGGTGGTTGGGTTTAATCGGACCGATATACCGGTATCGAGCTAGGCTATATGTGACATAAATAATTGAGATGTGATATTAAATTTGAATAACTGAAAGTATTGGAAGTTGAGTCCCTGGTTCTGATTCCATTGCGGTATTTTTCAAGGACGGAAAAAGAGTAAGTTTGTGGATGTTTGATGTGTGCTAAACACATCTATATTTCCCGTGTAAATTGTGTAATAATTGAGTCGAGTTGGAGTCATTTTTATTTGGTTTTTATCTATTTTATAGTTTTTGAGTCTTATTGTGGTATTAAGTCATCTTTATATATTTTGGTATGAGTTTAGATAATTATTAGAATCTTGTATTTAATTATTTCAATATGCTCAAAATTATTCAAATATATTTGATTGTAGATTGAAATAAGAGTTCAGGGAGATAGTATGACATTACATCTAAGTCGAAAGGTTGAAGGAATTAATTAATAAGCATTAGAGCCTAGCGTAGAATTCTTATAATATGAAGTCAAGTGACTTAAGTGTAACGATAGGAAATTAACATGATTTAATATGAATTCAAGAGGAGCTAATTTATATTTTTTTTATAGGTTCACTAAAAAAGAAAAGAAAAAAAATATATAAACCTACTAAAAACGGGGTTGTACGTGGACACCACCCAAACAAAAAGAAATGTTTTTATAGGTATTGGTCAAAAGATTTAGCAATGGAGAGAAGCTGGGAAGAAGAAAAGTCAGGCTGGAGGAAAGTCAACCAGAGCCGCCGTAGGAATGGAAGGAGGACAATTGATTTCGGGGAGGTCGTCTCCTATTAAATCTCTAATCTGCCGGAGGGATGTAGGAAAGAAAGGATCTATGAGGAATGCAAGAGTATGGGCAAGGTGGTCGATGTTTTCATCTCTCGCAGAAAGAGTAGAGCCGGGGATACTTTTGGCTTCGTCAAGTTTGAAGAAGTCAGTGATAAATGGAAACTTGAGGATAAACTCGCTAACATCCGTTTCGATAACATGAAGATCTCCGCTAACCTGGAGAAATTCAACAGGGACGGGCTTAGGATCGTGCGGGATGTTCCTCCGGAAAGATACCCTAGACACGGGGGTAAGGCTTCGTCGTCTCGCCTGCCGGGGTTAAGGGCGGTGCCGGCGGCCAGGACCTTTCCTGGTGTGTCCTATGCTTTGATTATCCAAGGCCCTATCGGTACTGGGAAACATAAAACGTTAGACTTGGGTGATAAAATCACATCCACGTCATGTGAATGGGAGAAGAAGGCCCTTATTGGTTGTACTCGCGATTTCCCTCATCTCTGTAATATGGACAAGTTGGCCAACACTATTGACGTCCTATCTTGCAAGCCAAGATATGTGGGGGGTCTAACCGTGATCCTTATATTCCCGATTGAGGATGCTGCGAACCTTTTTCTTGAGTATCATGACATTTGGAAGAATTGGTTTTCTAAGTTGGAGAAATGGGGCGGCTAATCGTGTGCACCGGAAAGGATTGCATGGGTGAGCATACGTGGAATCCCTCCACAGCTCTGGGAAGGAGAGGTGTTTGATTCCATTGGTAGAATCTTTGGTAAGGTGATCCAATCTTCCGACGCTGATGTTCTTGATTGCAATCTTTCGAGTAATCGGGTCGGGGTTCTGGTCAGCTCCCCCGTTGATATTCATGATACGGTCAATGTGATTTGGAAAGGGAGACGATTCATGTGTGAAGTTAGAGAGGTCTTCGAGGATTGGGAACCCGATTTCGTTAGCAAGCTTTCCGGTGGGGGGGGGGGGAAGCTTCGAAGACAGCTTCTGCGGCGTCGGAGAAAGGTGATGTGGTGGTGGAAGCTGAAAGAGCGGAAGGAGCGAGCTCCTCGAGTCCTGTCCCATTGCAGGAGGTGGGTGGCGTTGACCCCCTCCTTGGGCTCATCTAAGTTGGTAGCGGTAGGGATTTCGCCCGTTTCCAAGGGGGAGAACTTTGAGCCGGTTGGTCCTGATGGTGTCCTGGCCCAAAAAAGGAAAATGTCCAAAAGTGCATCCCCAATTTCTAATCCCTTACCTTCTCATCCTGACCATGAAATATCCATTGCCTCTGTTCCTTCTGTGGAGAGCTCCCATAGCCTTAACCTCAATATCCCCCCAGAGCCAGATATAATGGATCAAATTTAAAGAGAAGAAAGAAAGGGAGTGTGCGCCCGGATGTTCCTCCTTCGGGTGAGCTGCCAGAGATTCATGAAGGAGAGATGGTTCATGAGCAGGAGACGCTCAACTCTCAGGAGCGCTGTGATATTGCGCTGGTTGGCGAGGTCCAGGACACAATTAGGATCAATGCGTGTGTTGGGATTAATTTGGAGGGTCACAATAACCTGGTTTCGGGCATTATTTTGGGAGGTGGTGATGACTTATGTGCCTAATGGATATTCTTTCTGTCAACATACGTGGGGCTGGGGACCGAAACAAAGGGACCTGGATCAAAGAGATCAGAGCTTCAAACAAGATTAGTTTTTTGTGTTTTCAAGAAACCCAATTTAGGGATGGTTCTAAAATCCCGTTCAACAATTTTGGGGCAGATCGGGGGCTTTTAATGTGTGGGTTGACGCTTCCGGGAGGTCGAGGGGGGGGGGGGGGGCTTGGATGTTCTTGGAACCCCTCTATTTTCAGACACTCGAGCATCCTCAAAGAGAACAATTTCATTGTGGTTAAAGGTAGGGTTCTTGGCTTGTCTGACCCCCTGAATATTATAAATGTCTATGCCCCTCAGGGCTCTTCTGCGAAAAAAAGACTTTGGGACAGGCTCGCTGCCATCATTGATCCGAATGGCCTTTGGATTGTGGCTGGAGACTTCAACGAGGTGCGGGTGCAAGAGGACCGTCTCCACTCGGAATTTCATCCTTCAGGGGCCCTCACTTTCATGATTTTATTTACAACTCCAATTTCTTGGAGTATGGCATGGGCGGCATGAAGTATACGTACTCTCATGGTAACGAAATCAAGAATGCGGTTTGGATGTATGGCAACGATAAGGCCCCCGGCCCGGATGGGTTCAATTTTGGCTTTATCAAGAAGTTTTGGGATCTTTTTGAAGATGATTTTTTTGAGGTGCTTGATTGCTTTCATTCGGATGGTGTGATTGGCAAAGGATGTGGCTCCTCTTTCATTCACCCCATCCCTAAATGTGAGGATCCCTTGACCTTCAACGACTACCTCCCCATTAGCCTTATTGGTTGCATTCAAAAGGTTATTTCTAAGGTCTTGGCGAACCATCTCAAGCTTGTGGTGAACAAAGTCATCTCGGAGACGCAAATGGGTTTTTTGGCCAATAGAAACATCATCGACAGTCCTCTTATTCTCAATGAGTTGGTTTCTTGGGCCAAGAAGAATAAGTCTCCTTTAATGCTTTTCAAAATAGATTTTGAGAAGGCCTTTGACTCTTTACCGTGGAGCTTTCTTGATGACATCCTTTCGCAAATGAATTTCCCCCCTCGGTGGAGACTTTGGATCTCGGGATGCCTTAATTCTTCTAGGGCCTCGGTTATTATTAACGGGGCTCCTTCCTTTGAGTTTCAATGCTTTAGAGGTGTTAGGCAAGGGGACCCACTTTCCCCCTTCCTTTTCATCCTTGCTATGGAGGCCTTTCATTCCATGCTCAATAAAGCTCTCTCGCTTGGAATCTTTCATGGTTTCCACGTGCCTAGATTGGATTTGGTTATATCCCACTTGCTCTACGCCGATGATACTATTGTTATTGGAGATTGGTCTTTGCCTAATGTTTTAAACCTTCTCCGCCTTCTTAGAGGTTATTTCCTTGTCTCCGGCCTAAAGGTCAACTTAAAAAAATGTGGCATCTTCGGTGTTAATGTCGTTCCCGAGGAGATTTCGGATTTTGCCTCTCTTTGTGGCTGCGGGGGAAATGATCTCCCCTTTAAATACTTGGGACTCATGGTTGGTGATAACATGAATAGAATTAATGCTTGGAAGCTGGTGGTGGATGTTTTTCAAGCTAGGCTCTCCCGGTGGAAAGCTAAGCACTTATCGATGGGGAGTAGACTTGTTCTTATCAAATCGGTCTTGGATAGTCTCCCCCTTTATTTCTTCTCGTTATACAAAGCTCCGGTTAAAGTCCTTCAAAAATTGGAGAGCATCCGTTTCAATTTCCTTTGGGGGGGCGGGGACCCCTCTCTTGGTTCAGAAAGGAAGATTCATTGGGTGAGTAAAGCCGACATATGTAAGCCTAAAGAGGTGGGAAGGCTTGGGCTGGACTCTCTCGAAAATATCAACTTAACCCTCCTGGCGAAGTGGTTTCGGAGATACATGGTTGAACCGGATAGGCTTTGGAGGAAGGTTATCTTAGGTATTCATGGTTCTGCCAACTCGAACCTTTGGGTGCCTTGTTATGCAGGTGTTTGGAAGAACCTCTTTAAGGTTAAAAGATGCCTGGCCACTCGCAATGCCATCTTAAAGGAGCTTCTGGTCTTTGAGAACAACAATTAGAGATGGACTGCTGATTCAAGTGGGCTTTTTCGGCGATCTCCTTGCGGAAACTGCTGGGCTCTTCGGCTGGGCCTGCTGATCAAATTCCTCTTTCTTGGCCCAAGTGCATCCCTTTGAAAGTTAATCTGCTTGTTTGGAGGGCCATTTTGGGGAGGTTACCAACGAAGGACGGGCTAATTCGGCGCAATATCAACGTTTCGAGTTGTTGTCCACTCTGTTTAGAGGCTGAGGAATCCGCTGAGCACTTATTCACAGGGTGTCGGTTTGCTTTGGAGTTATGGTCAAAAATTTCTATTTGGTGTAGAATTCCCCAAATTTTGTGTTTCTCCGTGAAGGACCTCACCCAAGTCTCTTAGAACATTCGAGGGGTTAAAGGAAAAGATTTTTTGGTCCAAGCTATCATCCATTCGGCTTGTTGGTTTATTTGGTGGGCTAGAAATGATGCCATCTCCAATAAAAGAAGAGTCCCGGTTCAAAACATCTTCCTCGAAGTCAAGTCCTCAAGCTTCCTTTAGGTTTCCAATAGATCCAAGAATTGGAATATTAGTTGGTGTGATTGGTGTAGTAGTGACTTCGCTATGTAATTCCCGTTGTTGTTTTTGTGCCCTCTCCTAGCGTCTTGCTAGTTGTTGGGTTGTTTTAATGAAATCGCCGTTCAAAAAAAAGGTATTGGTCAACGCATGGGACAATAAAATAGAAAAAGTGGGTTGTTTGGGATGATTTGGGTTACTCAAGAAAAAAAATAGAGCATGACCCTATGGGCTGACTTGTGGCTCGAGAAAGTAGCAAAGGAAAATGGGTAAACGAATTAAAAGAAAGAGAACTGACTTGGGACGGAAGCAATCATTACGACGGCGGAAGTGAAAAAAATAAATAGAGGAATTCTCAAAAGGAGGGCAGAAGCAAGAATTCTTCGGACGACGATTTTTTCTAAGGGGAGTCCCCACAATCAATTAGCAGCCGACAAAGAAGATCACAAGGGACGTATTTTGAAGCTAAGAAAGAGTGGGGATCGAGTACGAACATTATGTTTAGATCATTTGACAACGTTTAATCGTTTAGGTTCGTTTCTTTAATTGTTTTCTTGATTAACTGTTTGTCTAAAACTATGTTCTTGACAAAAGTTATGATATTATTATGATTTTTGTATTAGACATGATCCTAGGCTAAGCAATTAGTACCGTCTAGGTCGTTATGATGAATATTTGACAATTGTGATTTTGCTTGGTTTACGGATTTCTTATGGATGGATTAATGTTTTAGTAAAAGATTGCTACTTTTCTGTTTTAATGCATATGAGTACTGATTTTGGATTATGAAATGATTATATGTTCCTCATGTTGCTCTCTGAAAGTCTTTCAAAGTAGGGTTGCATGCTAGACTGCTTACATATATTGTTATACCCTGAATTTTCAGCTGGTAATCCAGGGTATAGTTATAGGCTTAGGGCAGGATTGACCCAGGAATCATATGACCCAGAATTTAACAGGTAACGTTGAATAACCCTGAATGTATCAGGACTGAGGTAATGTCTCAGGACGTCAACATAATTCAGGGAAGTTCATATTTACTTTATTTTTGTTATATGTTATTATGACCCTGGATGAGTCTAATCCAGGGTCACCCTTATTTTACGAATGACCCAGCATGTGGAAATGACCCTACATGCTAGGACATTGTTACTAACGTGTTTTGTGCCTATATCTGATCAAGGACAGGTTGACAAAGTCTACCAACGGTCGAATAAGAGAAGCTAGAGACTTACTTCGCACGTGGTCAAAGGTTGTTAGCTGAGAACTCGGTCAACCAACTGAAAAAGACGTTGAAGAGAAGATCTCTGGAATATCGGACAAGTTGTTGAAGAGCTAGGAGTATAAATAGGGCATTTAGACTTATTTTTCAGCTCACTCGAGCTTTACTAATTGTATTCTCGTACTCATTTCTCCGCAAACTCATTGTACTCAGATATTTACGTGATCAATAAATTGGTAGCGTGTGTTATCCCTACCCGGGGTTTTTATGCCGGCGGCGCCTTAGAGACATCTAAGGGCTAAGGGCTTTTCCCTAGTAAAATTCTCGGTGTTCCTACTCCCATTTAAGGTTTCATTTGTGTTATCTGAATTATCAACCAATTTCCTGATTTAACTTACATTTTTACCCAGGATTTTATCTTTTGTCCCTGGAATTTAACTATTGTCCCAGGATTTCTGCAAACTGTTTTCATATATTAATCCTAGGCACCAAACCTCACAATCTTATTTGGTTCAATTCTTACTAGTTTTGTTTAAGTAATTTTTAGCCAAAACAATTTGGCGCCCACCGTGGGGCAATTGGTGTCAGTTTTTTGTCAAACTCTTTTCAGATTTGTCCTAAACTTGATTTTTGCCAAAATCTATCAAAAAATGTCGACACAAATGAACACCTCGAATGTTCAGATGCTCGTGACAACTAATTAAAGAATCCTCACACCCCAAATAAACTCAAATAACGGCGGAATACAATCCTCATGCCCCAACTAATGTCGACACAAATAAACTCACTATCAATCCTCACAATCCTCACAATCCTCATGCCACGTCGACACAAATGAACACCTCGAATGTTTCGGTTTCTGTTGTAACTGCTTCAACAACTGGAGTTGCCCAACCGGGTCAAGGACCAGTATTTCGACAAGTGGAGTCACTTCATCAGCTCCAGGGTTTAATGCCTCAACTTCAGCTACGCGCAGTGACGAACCAATAGTCAACCATGAAGTGATCGAAACTGAAAACATCCCAGATGACCCTGTCTTGATATCTGACACTGATATCCTAGCCACATTCGGTAAGTTGGAGCGCCACATGGAACTCCAACAGAAGGTGAACCAGGAATTCATGGCCCAATTGACGAGCTTAAGATCAGAGTTACCCAGGGCCACATCGGTTCAGCCGTCACTACTCGACCACAGAATTCTGAACTTCAATACCCCTGGAAGCAATTCCAGGGTACATGAAGGTGTCACCCCACTGGACAGGAGATCAACATCCTATGCTGCTCAGATGATCCAAGCTGATTTACCCAGGATGTCCACCATCAGGGAATCACTCGTTAATCCTGGGACAAATGCGATCCGGGATGTCGGTAACACTCCTCTAACTTTCGTCCATTATGCTAATACTAACAGTTCAGCGCAGGATCCAGGGATCAGCCCATCAATGGAACGAGAAATACAAAAGCTCAAGCAGATGATCTCGAGTTTCCCAGGAGTTGTGAAACCTATCCCTGAAGTTGGACCAGCGAGTCATAGATTGTACATGTTTGCTCCACCAATCTGTGACGTGGAGATACCCAAAAGGTTTCAAACACCCAGCATGAAACCTTATGACGGCACGACAGACCCTGAAGAACATGTGGCGCAGTACCGTGAAAGAATGGAGGTTATCTACATGCCCCCTGAAATTAAGGAGGCATGCTTATGTAAAGGATTCGGGTCCACCCTAACAGGGGCAGCCTTGAAATGGCTCCTGAATGTTCCCCCTTACTCTATTACTTCATTTTCACACTTAATTAATTTATTTAACAACCAGTTCTCTTGCGGTCGTAGCTTTGAAAAACTAACAAGTGATTTGTATAGGGTAACCCAGAATGCAGGTGAAACTCTAAGGAATTACGTCAGCAGGTTCAGCAGAGAAGCCTTGGAAATCCCAAACATGGACATGGCGGCTGCAGTCCAGGCTTTCAAGATGGGACTTAGCAAAGACTCACCATTCTATGAAGACCTGGTCATGAACCCATGCAACAGGATGGATGAAGTTCGTCATAGGGCTCTACGCTTCATCAGGCTGGAAGAAGACAAGCAAACCCTGGGAAACGGTGAACCCTCCTCAGGATTCAACAGCTCCAACAGGAAATCAGAGTCCTCACATCCTAGGTCACAGCGATCTAAGCCATACTCAAGGCCTGACGAACGTCGGGTGAACAATGTGGACCAGGATGAGGGAAGAAGAATATCCTTCCCTTAATGATTATTGCTTTACTACTGATGTTTCTGGTGTAATGTTTGCTATGCAGGACCTTGGAGACAAAGCAAGGTGGCCCAAGAAGAACGATAGGCCCTCTACTTGGAAAGACAAGTCCAAGTGGTGTGCCTACCATGAAGACTTTGGTCACCAGACCGTGGATTGCATGGCCCTGAGGAGAGAAATCAGCTATCTACTTAGCAAAGGTTACTTGAAGGAGCTCCTAGGAAAGAAGAAGGATAAATCCAGGGAGCAGAACCTAAAATCCAGGGAAAATGGTGCAAGGCCCCAGGATTCTGGACACGTCGATGTTACGCCTTGAGAGAGCATCCTCACCGCCCCCAGATGATAAGGTAATCCACTTCATTTCTGGTGGTTCTGATATTTGTGGCACCTCTTATTCTGCAGCGAAAAGACATGCCAAAGAATCCAAGTCAGATAGAGAGGGAAGACCCAGGAAGAGTTCTGTTCAACCCGATGTCAAGGAAATTAAATTCGGGGAAGATGATAGGCGCGATATCATAGACCCTCATCATGATGGATTGGTAATAACACTTCACATCGCTAACAATATTGTGAAGAGGATACTGATCGATGGGGGCAGCTCAGTGAATATAATCCAGTTGGAGGCTATGCAAAAGATGGGGATTCCACATTCAGAGATCATATCAAAATCCACGATACTCGTGGGTTTCAGTGGCGAGACAAAGAATACCCTGGGAGAAATCAAGCTTCCAGTCTATGTAGAAGGGCTCAATTCGGTTCAACGTTTCTGTGTGATGGATGCACCTTCAGGGTACAACGTAATCCTGGGTAGACCCTGGGTTCATGATAACAGGGCTATACCCTCAACGTACCATCAATGCGTAAAGCTGCCAACACCCTGGGGTGTGATCACAGTCCACAGCGACCAGCAAGAGGCAAAGGAATGTTACACTACATCAATGAAAATATCCTCCAAACAAAGACAAGGATAGCAATTAAAGAAAAAGGCCCGGGAAACCCTGGAAGCGAGGGAGCAAGACGTCAAATCTATTGAGCTAGATCCTTCAAATCCAGGGAAGAAAGACTATATTGGAACTAATATTCCAGGGCCAATAGAGGAACAATTAGTGCACCTGCTCAAGACCAGGATGTCAACCTTTGCTTGGTCCCACGACGACATGACAGGTATTTCTAAATCCATTATTACACATAAACTTGGAATTGATAACTCTTTCAGGCCCATACACCAAAAAAGGAGAAATTTTGCGCCAGAAAAGAACGCCATAATCCAGGACGAGGTGGACAGACTACTGAAAGAAAGGATGATCAGAGAAGTGAAATATCCAAGGTGGTTAGCTAACGTGGTGGTGGTAAGTAAGAAAAACGGTAAATGGAGGGTATGCGTAGATTACACGGACCTGAACCGTGCATGCCCGAAAGATCCATTCCCTCTACCACACATAGATTCCATGGTTGACGCAACGGCAGGCCATGAAATGTTGACTTTCATGGATGCCACCTCAGGATTTCAGCAGATTCAAATGGAGCCCCAGGATCAAGAAGACACAGCATTCATAACACCAACAGGTATATATTGCTATATAGTTATGCCCTTTGGACTGAAAAATGCAGGGGCAACGTACCAAAGATTGGTTAACATGATGTTCAAAGAAAAACTGGGGGACACGATGGAGGTGTATATCTACGACATGGTGGTGAAATCCAGGGTCATCAATGACCATATCCAGGATGTTAAGGATACCTTCGACATCCTGGATAAATACAACATGAAGCTAAATCCAGAAAAGTGTCATTTCGGGGTCGGAGCAAGCAAATTCCTGGGCTATATGGTAACTAAGAAAGGTATAGAGGCGAGTCTAGAGCAAATCAGGGCAATTGCCAACCTACAATCACCATCCAGCACCAAGCTAAGTATGAGGCCCTAATTGTTGGGTTACACTTAGCATTACACTTAGGAATTCAGCACATCCAGGTATATGTTGACTCTCTTCTTTTAGCTAACCATTTTAATGGGACCTGCGCAGCTAAAGGAGAGAAATTAATCAAATACTTGGAGGTGGTAAAAAGAATGTCCCAGGATTTTCAAAATTTTAATATTCAACAAGTACCAAGGGAGGAGAATGCTGAAGCAGATGGCGAACCTAGGCTCAGCATTCAAGGCACTTGAAGACACTCATGTTCATATAATTCATATACTAACACCAGCTATAGACCAAGGTACAGATACCCAGGATTCTGATACAGCAGATAAAATCCTGGTATCCAGTACCCAGGATTCTTCTACCCAGAATGAATCCTGGACCAGACCAATTATTTAATATTTGCAGGATGGTACTATTCCAGGGAACGAGAAGGATGCCCGTGCATTCAGAATAAGAGTAGCCAGGTATGTGATTATTAAGAACATATTGTATAGAAAATCTTTTGCAGGTGCGTATCTGAGGTGCTTGGAGAAGGATGAGGCCCAAGAAGTGCTCAAGGATATCCACGAGGGTGATTGTCGAAACCATACAGGGGGCAGGTCCTTAATGTCCAAGATTCTTAGAACAGGGTATTATTGGCCCACCATGAGGAAAGACTCCCAGGATTTCTCCCAGAAATGTGACGCTTGTCAAAGACGCGCCAATGTCCCTCACCAGCCTGCAGAACCATTGTACCCTAATCCAGCATCCTGGCCCTTCATAAAATGGGGAATAGATATTGTTGGAAAACTATCCAAGGCCCCTAGAGGGAAGGTATTCATGCTGGCTATGACGGATTACTTCTCAAAATGGATTGAAGCCGAGGCATACGTTCAAGTCAGGGAGAAAGAAGTTATATCCTTTATTAAAAGAAACATTTTAACAAGATTTGGGGTACCATCAGAGATTGTTTGTGATAACGGCTCCCAATTTATCAGAAGCAGAACCACGGGATTCTGTGAATCCTGGGGCATAAAGATGATAACATCCACACCAGTGCATCCTCAAGCTAATGGCCAGGCTGAATCAAGCAACAAGATCATAATAAATAACTTGAAGAAAAGATTGAAAGAGAAGAAGGGAAGATGGGCACAAGAGCTACCCTTGGCATTATGGGCAGACAGGACCACATCCAAGAACGCCACAGGCCAAACCCCGTTTTCCTTAGTCTTTGGTACTGAAGCGGTCATCCCAACAAAAATGGTGGTCCCAACATTCAGGGTCAGTGGTCAGACCCAGGATTCCAATGATCAGTCCCTGATTGAAGACTTAGATACCCTTGATGAACTGAGAGATCAAGCGACTTGCAGGATGGCAGCGTATCAACAAAGAATTTCTAAGACTTACAACAAGCATGTGAGGATTAGAAGGTTTAAAGTGGGAGATCTAGTCCTTAGAAAGGCATTTCAAAACACAACAAATCCAGGAGATGGAAAGTTGGCTCCCAAATGGGAAGGTCCCTACCTGATTGATTCTGAGGCTGGTAAGGGGGCATATTGGCTAGCTAATATGGAAGGAGAACTACTACCACGACCTTGGAATGCAATACACTTGAAGGCATATTTCATGTAAGGCTTCCTATCCCAGGATTCGGCTACCCAGGTATGTGTTTGATTTTAAAATTCATGCTGCAAATCCAGATCAGTCCCTCTCGCTTAATTTATTTCATTTATTTCTTTATATGTTTACCTTCATTATTTATCTATTAACATCAGTTACATGTTACATGTTGTTGGTACTAGAATTCAGGAGATTATGAGCAGCTCGAATCAGCTCGCAAGCACATCATTGTAAGAATCCTGAATTATATTTCTTAACTAACCATTGCTTTTCCTTTTTTGTTTATTGTTCGCAGGATAACTCGAGCATGGATCACGTGTCCTAAAGACTCGGTCAACTAACAGAAACGTGGACCAAATGGACTTCAAACGGCTAGTTGGAGAACGTGGAGTTAGTTGCTAATTTTTAGGGGATGTTGTTATGATGTAATTCGTATTTAATGGAGCTCTAGGCTTACACAGACACACACACACTTTTTTCGATTACGATTCTCCGCTACACTTAGATTACGAGCTCATTTCTTTTGTAATAAGAACGTTCATTATATAAAAGTTTTAGGAGGCAGGTACTTTGAACCGGCCCCCGAGGTTTTTTGCTAGGCTCCTTGAGGATACTCAAGGATTCCTGGATTTTCCCTCGTTACATCCTCGTGTCAATCTTCGTAATTACATTCTCATCTTTATTTACATCAAACACGCTACCTCACATACGAAGTTTGATCAACTAATTACTTAGGCAGTTTTTGACCAAAACAATTTGGCGCCCACCGTGGGGCAAACGGTGTTTGAATTCAGCTAAGAGCCTTGATCTTCTTCCCATAATCGATTCTTGAAAGTGTCGAGCCAACAAAAGATTACTTCGAAATCTGTTTCATCCACTAAACCGGCTGTCGACACTGGTCTCCCCCCAATGATGAAGAAAGTGACCGGCACCGACGCTAAAAGAGTGGAATATCCTACTTTTCAGGGATCTCAAGGTACGTCCACTGACTCTGCTATTTCTAATAATGATCTCTATGTTTTGATCAGGAAAATGAAGTCTCATGTGGATGAGCAAGCCAAAACCAACGAGAAAATGATGAAGGAGATCATGGAATTGAAGAAGTCAAAGAAACCAGTAGAGGAAATTAGCCCTTTGATGCCAAGATCATTCGGGTTCGACTCTCCGGAAATATCGGAGCAGCCAAAACAGAAAGCGAATCCCTCTACTGTTCCAAAGCCAGGTATTGCAACAACTACTACTGCAAGATTCTCAGGCTCTCAGCATCAGAAGACTTCCAGGGTGACAGATCTGGAATACTCTGGGTTCTACTCCGAGCAACCCCCAGAATCTTACTATAGTGGATATGGAAGTCAGCAGCTGCCGAGATGCTCGAGTCAGCAACCGGCCGGGTTTTTAAGCCATCAAATGCCAACGGTATCAATGCAACAACCTGTATCTCAACCACAGCGGTTTGCTACGACGAACCTTCATGAGCCTTGGAACCAGCAGTCAGCAGCACCTACTCCTCAAATGCTTCAGGGATCTTCATCTCAGCCATTCCAACAATATCGGAGCCGCTTCCGAGCTGCTCAGGATCCTCAAGGATCCTTATTTTCTTATCCTACTGTCTCTGCAGGCACAATCCCAGGTTCATCTCAAGAGATGCATGAGGGAGACTTCATCCCCATGCAAGTGGGAACTACAACTGAGCCAACCGTCCTTAGAGATGCTGAATATGGACCTCAGATCCATCTCCAAACTTCCAGGGCTGGTAACAACTTTGATAATTTTTATGCTAACCCTAACCAAGGAATTGTGCAGGATGCAGGTATCAACCCGACCATCGCTAGGGAACTTCAGAGGTTAAAAGACATGATCTCAAGTGGTCCCGGTGTTATACGTCTAATTCCTGAAGTGCCAGCAGGCAGCCACAGGGTTTCTAGATTTGCATGGCCCATCGGTGACGTAGAGATACCAAAAAGATTTCAGACCCCCAACATGAAACTCTATGATGGGACCACAGATCCTGAGGAGCACGTGGCACAATACAGGGAACGAATGGAAATCAACCCCATTCTTGCAAACATCAAAGAAGCTTGCTTATGCAAGGGATTTGGCTCAACATTGACAGGACCAGCCTTGAAATGGTTGCTCAGCATTCCTCCTAATACCATTACTTATTTTCCCCATTTAGTTAACTTGTTTAATAACCAGTTTTCTTGCAGCAGGAGCTTTGAGAAGCTCACTGGTGATTTGTACAGAATAGTTCAGAAGCCTAACGAATCCCTGAGGGATTATGTGGCCAGATTCGGTCGAGAAGCTCTGGATATTCCCAACCTAGATATGGCTGCCGCTGTAGAGGCTTTCAAAATGGGGATCAGAGGAGATTCCCGCTTTTATGATGATTTGGTTATGACTCCTTGCAGGAGCCTTGATGAAGTTAGAACAAGGGCATTAAGGTTCATCAGGCTAGAGGATGATAAGAAGATCCAAAAAAGAGGTGACGAACCATCAGGAAGAAGGACAGATTCTCCCGAAAAACAACAACGAAACAAACCCTATTATCGAAACGATAATCCTAGGGTTAACGAAGTTGAAGAAGAGGACGACGAAGAAAACCTCCCAAAGGTATCTGATTATTGCTTTTCAACTGACATGGGTGGTTTGTTATGTGCCTTGCAGGATCTAGGTGATAAAGCTAGGTGGCCAAGAAAATCAGAAAAACCAGGATCGTGGAAGGATAAGTCTAAGTGGTGTGCTTACCACGAAGACTTCGGGCACATAACGGATGACTGCATAGCACTTCGGAAAGAAATCAGTTACCTGCTCAGCAAAGGGCACCTCAAAGAATTGTTTGGCAGGAAGAGAAGTAAAACTCAAGAAGCTGCTGAGCTGCCCAAAAGAGCTCAGTCGCCACCAGCAGATGCAAAGGTGATCAACTTCATCTCAGGAGGATCTGACATATGCGGAGCCTCCTTCTCATCAGCAAAAAGACATGCAAAGGAGGCCAAGATGGATCAAGGCAGTCGGCCAAAGAAGAATGCGATATTGACTGAAGGCAAAGTCATCTCTTTTGACGAAACTGATAAGCTGGACATCCAGGATCCTCACCACGACAGTCTGGTAATTACATTATGTATTGCTAACCATTATGTTCGCAGGATTCTGATAGACAATGGCAGTTCGGTCAATATTATACAATTGGACGTGCTTAAAAAGATGAGCATTCGAGAAGAAGAGATAATCCCAAGATCCTCGGTGTTAGTAGGATTCAGCGGAGAAACCAAGCATACGGTTGGAGACATCAGACTTCCTGTTTACATTGAAGGAGTCAACTCCATGCAGAAATTCTGCGTTATTGACTCCCTTCCCTGTTGCAATGTAATCTTGGGAAGGCCATGGATCCATGACATGAAAGCGGTTCCATCTACCTATCATCAATGTGTGAAGCTTCCCACACCTTGGGGAGTTGTAAGAATACTAAGTGATCAACAAGAAGCCAAAGACTGTTATACTTCTGCGATGAAGATCACCATCAAGTCCAAGCCAGCATAGCAATTAAAGAAACCAGCACGAAGAATTCAGATGACAAAGGAGTTGGAAATCAAAGAAGTTCAACTTAATCCTGAAGATCCTGAAATCAAAGTGCTGGTAGGAACCAATATTCCCGAGGATACTGAGGAGCAGCTCGTGAGCCTCTTGAAGTCCCGAGTCACAACATTTGCATGGAAACATGAAGACATGACAGGTATATCTAAAGATATTATTACTCATAAACTTGGTATAGATGATTCTTTCAGGCCAATACATCAGAAAAGAAGGAAGTTCGCTCCTGAGAGAAACATCATAATCCAAGAAGAAGTTGACAGGCTGCTCAAGTCAAAAATGATTAGGGAAGTTAAATATCCTCGATGGCTGGCTAATGTGGTGGTAGTCCAGAAGAAAAACGGTAAGTGGAGGGTATGTGTAGACTACACAGACCTAAACAAGGCTTGTCCAAAAGACCCATTCCCTCTACCACACATTGATTCTATGGTGGACGCGACTGCTGGGCATGAGATGCTGACTTTTATGGATGCATCTTCGGGCTTTCAACAAATTCAAATGGAACCATCAGATCAGGAAGACACGGCCTTCATGACACCCACAGGTATTTATTGTTATATTGCAATGCCTTTTGGTTTACGAAATGCAGGTGCCACATACCAAAGGCTAGTCAACATGATGTTTAAAGACAAACTGGGGGACACCATGGAAGTATACATAGATGATATGGTGGTGAAATCGAAAAAAGCAAAAGATCATCCTAGAGATCTTGAAGCTGCTTTTGATATATTGGACCAGTTCAATATGAAATTAAATCCTTCCAAATGCCATTTTGGAGTAAACGCCGGCAAGTTCCTGGGTTTCATGGTTACTGAAAGAGGAATAGAAGCCAGCCCTGAACGAGATTCAAGCGATTATAAATTTGAAATCTCCGACGAATGTCAAGGAAGTTCAAAGATTAACTGGAAGAGTAGCAGCACTTAACAGATTCATATCAAGATCATCGGAGAAGAGCAAAGAATTTTATGACATATTGAAGAAGAACAAAAAGTTCGAATGGGGTGAAAAGCATGAAGCAGCTCTGAGCTCCTTGAAAGAATATTTATCATCTGCTCCACTTCTAATGCAACCAGTCAAGGGCGAACCACTATCTCTCTATTTAGCACTTTCAAGCAGCTTGGCGAGTGCTGTACTTGTGAAAGATCATGAGGGACAACAGCATCCGGTATACTATGTAAGCAAAACATTATTAGACGCCGAAACCAGGTATTCTTATTTAGAAAAATTAATCTTAGCCCTTGTCATGGCTTCTCAAAAATTAAGACATTACTTTTAAACCCATGTTATTTACGTAAAAACTAACTATCCCATTAAGTGTGTCTTAACAAAACCAGAAATGTCTGGAAGAATGGCGAAATGGGCAGTTAAATTAAGTGCCTATGACATCATATACGAGCCAAGAACAGCGATCAAGTCACAGGCCCTAGCAGACTTTGTGGCTGATTTCAGCAGCGATATACTGCCAGAAGTTGAACTAGAGGTCAAGCAGCTCGAAGAAGCTTCAGGCAGCTGGGTCTTGTACACAAATGGAGCATCTAATGTTAGAGGAACAGGATTGGGTGCGCTACTGAAATCGCCACAGGGGGACATTATCCCTCTATCTATCCATTTTGAATTCAAGGCTACTAATAATGAAGCCGAATACGAAGCTTTAATTGCATGATTACAACTCGCTAAAGATATGGGTATTCAACACATTCAAGTTTTTATTGACTCCTTGTTATTAACTAACCAATTTAATGGATCCTATGCAGTGAAAGGCGAAAGGCTAACCAAATATCTAGACCTTGTAAAACAATTAGCATTATCCTTTGAAAATTGCAGCATATCACAGGTACCTAGAGAAGAAAACGCGGAAGCTGATGCTTTGGCAAATTTAGCATCATCCTTAAGGATCCCAGAGGGTGTCAAGATTCCCATAACTCACATCCTGATGCCAGCAATCGAAGAACAAGAAGTTAATGATGTCACAACAGATAAAGATCAAGAAATGATAGACTCTCAGGATCCTCAGGAATCCTGGACTTACCCTATCAGGAGATTTATCCAAGAAGGAGAAATCCCCAAAAACAAGAACTCCAGACTCTTCCGAACAAAGGTAATCCCATATTCAATAATAAATGGTATCTTATACAAGAAATCTCTTGCAGGACCATACTTGAGATGCCTCGAGCAGCCTGAAGCACTTACGGTACTCCAGGATATTCATGAAGGTGATTGTGGCAATCACACTGGGGGCAGATCACTATATTCAAAAGTATTGAGAACAGGATACTACTGGCCTACTATGAAGAGGGATGCTATGGCCTTTGTTCAGAAGTGTGATGCATGTCAGCGGCACGACAATATCCTCTATTAGCCTGCTGAGCCACTCCATTCAATATCATCTCCATGGCCGTTTATGAAATGGGGCATGGATATAGTTGGTAAACTGCCTGTAGCACCTGGAGGAAAAGTCTTCATGCTGGCTATGACGGATTATTTTTCTAAGTGGATTGAAGCCGAAGCTTTTGTTCAAGTTAGAGAAAAGGAAGTGATTTCCTTCATCAAAAGGAATATTTTGACAAGATTTGGAATCCCATCTGAAATAGTGTGCGACAATGGATCTCAATTTATCGGAAAAAGGACGACAAGTTTTTGTGAAGCATGGGGGATAAAGATGGTAACTTCAACTCCCATACATCCACAAGCTAATGGCCAAGCAGAATCGTGCAATAAAATCATCATCAATAATTTCAAGAAGAAGCTAGGAGACAAGAAAGGAAAATGGGCTGAAGAGCTACCTTTTGTATTGTGGGCTGATAGAACGACCTCTAAAAATGCTACTGGTCAAACACCATTTTCCTTAGTATTTGGATCCGAAGCTGTGATACCCACTGAAATGGTGATGCCAACTGCAAGAACAAGCTGCCGGAATTTTGAAGCAAACAAGCAAGAGCTCCTTAAAGATCTTGAAACAATCAATGAAATTAGAGATCTCGCAAAATTTAGGATGACAGCATACCAGCAAAGGATAGCCAAGTCTTACAATAGGAATCTAAGGGTCAGAAGATTTCGAGTAGGAGATCTGGTACTCAGGAAAGCTTTTCAAAACACTACCAATCCGGCACATGGGAAACTCGCACCTAAATGGGAAGGACCTTACCTAATAGATTCAGAAGCTGGAAAGGGGGCGTACAGGCTAGCTACTATGGAAGGTGAGTTGCTTCCAAGAGCTTGGAATGCAATTCATTTGAAGTTATATTTTATGTAAGCGCTCTCTAGATCCTCTGAGCATATCAAAAGAATTCTTGTTTAGACTTCGAAAACCTCAGGTATGATTTTTGACCCTTATTTCAATTTCATATTATTATATTTGTGGAATGATTACTGACTTAGGCATCGGAAGGGTGTTAGCCAAGCTAACACCCACCCCTCACCAAGCCTTGAAGTGTTTTGTAGGTGCTCCGAGCGTCCTACCTTAAGCTAGAGGCTGATCACCTCTTCTAAGTCTAAAGCATTCTGAATGCTGTCAAAAGGTTTAGGAGGTTTTCACCTTCTCGTTCACTAATGGGAATCGCCAGGAGCGCAAGACCCTCGCCAGGAGCGCACGGTGGTGGCCTATGGTTCAAGGTGGTGCGACCAGTCCATCTGAGGGTGGCTGATAATTTCATCACTGTTGGCCATAGAGTGCACTTCAAAATGGGTGGCAGACGTGTCATCTCGAAAAGATTCTAAGGTTTTTGGCATTTTCATGTCAACCAAGGTTTAGGCACTTTCGTGTCTCTCAAGTTTATGGGCTTGACCCCAGTTGGCTTAGTCCCAAGTGTTTTTGAGCTTGTCCTCAGTTTAACAAAGGTTTCTAATGTTTTCGCATTAACTAAGGTATGGGCACTTTCGTGTCTCTCAAGTTTATGGGCTTGACCCCAGTTGGCATAGACCCAAGATTTGTAAGGTACATCACGCCTCAAAAGGCAGATTGGGCTTGACCCCTGTTTAACTCATTTTTAAGTGCTCAAGGTTTACTCTCAGTTCCGTCGAACCTGCCTTGAGGATCCTTAAGAGTCCGCAAGAATCTTGACTATTTTGAAGAATGGAATCCACTTGAACAGGTGACATCAGTATTGTTATAAATTTTTTATTATTAACTAAGTATTGGCAAGCATCATGGTCTGTTAACATTGGTAAAGTCTTATAGACTTTTAAGTTTTTATACTAAACTATGTTATTGAGCATCCTGTAGGATCCTCGTTTAAGTATTTTTCCAAATAATTAAAACATACACAACACACCATGATGATCAAGATACTACTAAGTTATATTTATGCAGGGAATTAGAAAGGTTGACCCCAGGCTTCGTCTTGGAACCCAAGATCCCTCCACCTGAGGCCAACTACATTGTCTAAAGAGCTTGGACTTCGCCTTGAAACTCAAGGTCCCTCCATCCAAGCCCCAAAAGTTAAGTCACCATTGTTTTTGTTTCACCACAACCGTTGTTCAAAAACCACAAACCATTAAAACAAACAAACTAAAGAAGTGGGCTCCGACCTAGTCAAGAATGCCTTCATCGCCCAACTTATCACCAGCACCAGCCCTCCCTTCTCAGCTTCCTTCTCGACCTCCCGCTCAACCTCCTTCTCAGCTTTTTCTGGAGCATCTCCTCTCTCAGTCAACAGCTTCTTGAGGCTTACCTCCCAGTCCTTAACCGGCCAGCTCTCTGAGGTAAAGCCTTCAGCCTGAGCAGCAGTCGCCATCTCAATCATGCACTCCAACACGCTGATGGCGGCTGAGGATTGAGCATTCTGTTCAGCCAGGTTTATAGCTTCAGCAGCTGCAGCATCTCTTTCTTTGAGCTGCTTCTCGTAATGGCGTGTGTTGCTGGCTGCTGCCTTACTCACCTTCTCAAAACGAAGCGTGGCCTGGTCAAGTTTAAGCTCAGAGGCTTCAAGTTTCTGCTCAGCTGCTTCAAGCTTCTGCTCCATAGCCTCCAGTTTGCCTTCGAGATCAATCACCTCGTGGCTCAGCTTGTCGATACCCTGCACCAAAGCATAACGCATCAGAATCAACAAGGGAAGTATTATAATTATAATTTTACCATACTTCTCTATTATTGTGCTATTACTTACAATATTCACCACAGCTTGCAGCGAGAGCAGCTTGTTAGCAGCTGCAACAGGAGGGAGATCATCGAAGCTGTCCACGTTGATAGTAGAATCTGGAGCCTTGCGCTTCTTTGCAGAAGAGGTCTTGGACCGAGTGCTGGGAGCTCGAAACTTGGCGGCTGAAGGGTCAGTGGGAGCCTTGCTACTGGTCTCTTCGGGTTTTTCTTTCTTTGCGATGAGCAGCTTGAGGTCCTTGAAGGAGAAGTTGGAAGCCGAACCTGGAGCTTCATCATATATAGAAAAAGATCAGTTTCCAGATATCATAAGGTATAACTTAAGACAAAAGGGGAGAGTTCTCATACGAATACCTGTTGACATGGTTCTTGAGGGGCTGAGAGACTGCTGAGTGATGCTTCTGGCACTTGAAACTTCTTCGGGCTGACAGCTTCTTTCTGCCACTGGGATGCTGAAGAGATCTTTGAGCTTCTTGGAGGATTAACGGGTCGGCTTGATCAGAGCTTCAAACTTGTAAGTCAAGAAACAAACATATCAGTCATATGAAATTGAAGAGTGTTTGGAATTAAAATGTTACAAAACTCTTCCTACCCTTGACAACCCACTGGGTAGGAAGGTTCACACAACCAACAAGGCTACTCCTTTTTACAAAGAAGAATTGACGCTTCCAATCGTGGTCATTGTGGGAAATCCTAGGGATCATCTGAGCTTCTCCGGTTCTAACCTTCAACACAAACCTGCTGTTGCCATGTGTGGCCAATCGGTACACTTTACAGATTTCGGCAACCCCAATGTTGAGGTTACGAGTCTGGTTCAAATGATGAAGAGAAAGAAGAATTCGCCACACCATGGGCATCACTTGAGAGTAGGCGAGGTTGGTGATGGAAAAGAAATCGGTGAGCAAGTCCGGGAAAGGAAATGACATTCCGAGCAGAAAGGGGTAGTAAAGGAAACAGGCCCAATCGTCGGAGATATGGTCAGCTTTTAAAGACGGATCGAAGGGACGGAATTCAGCTCCGGCGGGAAAGCTTGCAGAACGCTGCAACACTGCAATTTTCTGATCATCAAAGTTGCAGGTCTCCTCCGCCGTCGCCGGGAGGAGTCCTTGATCAATAAATTCGTCGGCCATTTGGTCGGAGACCATGGCCGATGATCGCAACAGCTTTTTTCCCATTATCGGAAAAGAAAACGAGAAAAAAGATAGAGGAAACTAACCTGGAGAAGATGGGAGAAGCTCTAGGGTTTTTCGCCAAGAGATAGCTATGAGCGATAATGAAACTGGAGAAAGGATTATAAAGGAGAAATCAAACGGGAACTTCGCCTAGGAAGTTGGGGCTAACTAATTCCTCTCAAATCACAATTAGTTAGCGATAAGGTCTAATTTCAAATTTTCGACAGCTGGCTCGCATGTGCCATCTGCCAAAAATTTGGGGGCAATTGTTGGTACTAGAATTCAGGAGATTATGAGCAGCTCGAATCAGCTCGCAAGCACATCATTGTAAGAATCCTGAATTATATTTCTTAATTAACCATTGCTTTTCCCTTTTTGTTTATTGTTCGCAGGATAACTCGAGCATGGATCACGTGTCCTAAAGACTCGGTCAACTAACAGAAACGTGGACCAAATGGACTTCAAACGGCTAGTTGGAGAACGTGGAGTTAGTTGCTAATTTTTAGGGGATGTTGTTATGATGTAATTCGTATTTAATGGAGCTCTAGGCTTACACACACACACACACACTTTTTTCGATTACGATTCTCCGCTATACTTAGATTACGAGCTCATTTCTTTTGTACTAAGAACGTTCATTATATAAAAGTTTTAGTAGGCAGGTACTTTGAACCGGCCCCCGAGGTTTTTTGCTAGGCTCCTTGAGGATACTCAAGGATTCCTGGATTTTCCCTCGTTACATCCTCGTGTCAATCTTCGTAATTACATTCTCATCTTTATTTACATCAAAAACGCTACCTCACATACAAAGTTTGATCAACTAATTGCTTAGGCAGTTTTTGACCAAAACACATGTTATTTGAAATTGTTATTCAATACCCTGAATTCGCTAAGATCTATGTTTCGTCAAATGGGTTGCTCAGAATCCAGGATATCCTAGGATTCGGAGTACCCAAGATGCAGGATATTCAAAAGTTCAAGGTACATAGAACGAAGCATACTCAAAATACTCCAAGTCAGCAACAATCAGCGTATATCTCCTAAGTTTGAGATTGGCCATCTCACTTCCGTATTGGGTAAGGCCTAAACCCATTCCTAAGGTTTGAGGACTAAGCTTCCTCCATTCGAATATAGGCTATCACGCCTCGCCCGGGATGCACGTGGCAGTTTTTGCCTCGCCCGAGACGCACATGATCTAAGTATGAAACCCTAGGATTGTGGGATCATCCGTGTTGATAGCATTGGTGGCAACCTCCCAATCCAGGGACATATGCGGATCCCTTAAGGTTTAAAACGATTAACGCATTTTCAAGATGGATTGGTGCTGAGGTACCAACTTAACTCTCCGAGGACATGCCCTAGTCAGTCAGTACGACTAAGAGGAAATCCCTAGTTCGCCAGTACGGCACCGGGCATGACCCCAGGAATATCTTAAAGGTTACCTAATAACCCAGGATTATTATCCTAATCCAGGGTCATAACGGTTAAAACCCAAGTAAATTAACTACTTGGCTAGTTAATCCTAATTGTTATGTTCATATGACAGGAGACATTCACAAGACTACTAAAGCTGCGAGGAATCCTAAAATCCTGGGGGCAACCCAGGATTACTAAGGTAAACCCTAGAATGATTTCTTACATCAGCAAATATATTTCAAATATTTCAAACATAAGCATGTAACTAAAAACAGTTATATTAAAAAGCTCATCCTGGGTCCGGAAAAGCTCCGGCCACCCCAGGATGGGGGCATATTGTCTTTAACAAAAACCGGGAAACATCAACTGGTATTACATCACAAACAGGAAATTAAAATTGTTTTTAAACAAAGAACCACAAAAAACAAGAAGATGACCCCCAACCTTCAAGCTTCATCCTGGGTCGTCTTCTTAGCTTCCTTCACCGGCACTGCTGCCTTGGGCTCCTGGGCTGGCACACTTCCCCCTTGGGCTGGTCGATATCCATGGCATGGTCGGCAGAACCCTTGGATGGAGTACCCTTGCTGGTCCCAGGATCAACTTCGGGGTCGCACCCAGCGGGGAGGGTTGCGCCTAGTTCGCGCAGTTTGGTTACCCATCTGGTCACATCCCAGTTAGGGTTCTGGAACCCCAGGTCCCTGGCCTCCTTTGCCATCTTCAACCTGCACTGAAAGAGTGAAATGCGGGCTATTAGCCTACCCTCATCACCCTTTGCAGCCAGAGCAGCCTCATGATCCGCCCGTGCGTCCACAGCCTTCTTCTCCAGGTCCTGCACCAGCCCCAGGTTCTTGTTGGCCATCATCCTGGCTATGTTCAGCTCCTTGTTCAGGGCGGCGACCTCCCTTTTGGCCGAGGACTCAGCATCATGGGTACGCTTATCAGCAGCCCGGACCAGCTCAAAGAATCGCCCAGCAATCTACAAGAAAGGGTAATTTAATTAAACATTTGTACCTTGAATTGTTTAACTGTATAGAAAATTCAGGGGTTCCCAGGATTATCTTACTTTGCGAGAAGAGGCTTCAGCATGTGTGAGCAGCTCAGCGGCATCCATGTTCTCCAGGGGTTGCAGGGCAGGAGCAGCGGCAGTATTGGCCCTGGTTTTGCGTTTGGTGCCAGAGGCCCTTGAAGAAGGAGCCTTGGGGGCGGACATGGGCTCAGCCTTCACAGAGGTCAGGACTTGGATGTCCTGTTCAGGTCCATCCAGCAGGAAGGCATCAAGGTCAACGTTCTCAAGATTGATGGGGGTAGCGGCAGCTGAATGAGAAAAGAAATAAAAATCAACGAAATTCAGGGTTCAAAAGGCAGGGTACCAAGAAACTTACAACTAGACATGCTGTGAGAAGAGAATGAAGCAGCTTGGTGGGGATCAGCCTTGAACTCTCGATCTTGCTCGGTGATGGTCAGAAATGTTTCGAACCTCTCAAATGCCCCTGGATTCGCTGGGCCGATTGCACTCAAGCTAGGCACTACAAAACAATAAAATTCAAGGTCAGTGTTTGAATAATATGTAATCATATGAAAACCCTACCATCTACTCTCCACCTAATCGGAAGACCTATCCCTCCCGAGATGGTTGATCTCTTGACAAAGAAAACTTCTGTTAGTGCATGAACCTTGTGTGGTCGTTATTGTTCGAATTGACGAACAGGCAAATTTGAGAATGGACAAGATCTGGGGTCCGAACCCTAGCCGAACTCCAAGTTCGGGGGTGTCCGAAGGTGGTCCGAACTCCAGGTTCGGAGCCGGTTCGGACCGGGTTCGGAGGTACCCCAGTTCAGACAAAAAGTTTAGTATAAATAGTGTTATCTTTGTATTTCTGTGTAAGTTTCTATCTAGTGTCTGTGTGATTGAGAGGGGAGGTTCTGTCCAACCTCCCCCAGAACTTAAACGTTTGTATACTCCTTCGATCATGTAATCATTCGACACGAATCAATGACAAAACTTCCGTCTCATCCATAGAATCGATTCGTATACGGTTTTTCAGTTGGTATCAGAGCTGTTGTCTCTTTCTATGGTCGATATCTATCATTTTTCTTCATTTCGAGACGTTAAGCCTTCGGTTAGGGGTGATTGAAAGTGTTTCTGATTGATTTTTATTCAATCGAGTCTTTCTGAGTCATGTTGTTACCTAACAGAAGCCTCTAGATGTCAAAATTCGATCAAATTCTGAGTCTGGTTCGCTTTTAAAAATTTCCAGTTCGAGTTCAGACAAGGTTCGGCCGAAGAACAGATCTGAAAAATAACCGCTCCGAACTCCAGGTTCGGACGTCCGAAGGTCAGGTTCGGAGGAGGTTCCGTAGGTCAGGTTCGGATGAGGTCCGAAGGTCAGTTTCGGAGAGGGTTCGAAGGATCAGGTTCAGAGGTAGTTCGGACAAGGCTCTGCCCCTTGGACATCGCCAGGGGCTGCCTCCCCTTGGACCCCGCTTCTCAGGGGCGCTGCCCCCGAACCCCCGTTAGGTGGGAATTTCAAAGAAGCGGATCAGCTATCGAGTTTACCCTTGATTCGGTAGTTGTGGGGTGTTATGTTTGAAGAAAATCCAGATCACGATATTTGTAACGAGTTAGTGATCGAATTTCAAGAAATGAGTTTGTGGGTAGTCATTGTTCTTGATGATGGACAGAGATTCAAGAATACGTGTTTCTGATTATGGACAGAGATTCGGAGACATGGTTATGATTACTTGGGAACGTTTGTCGGAGATTATCTTTCTACATAAACTGAAGATTGAATGAGATTTTAGATTCCGTTGTGGGCCACTTGAGTTTATCATTCCACTACAAGAATGCGGGGTTGGAATCATAAGAAATTGAAGATTTGAATATGTCACTTGTTTAGGGGGAAATTGGGGACCCTAAAAACTTTCAAAGTTTCATAATTGAAAAAGTGAATATTCAAAAGCAATCAGTTCAGGGATGATGGTGGTATTTGATCTTCATGTAAAGGTGGTATATTCTGATGTTCGTGCGAACCGATATGTCAAAGTTTTCAATTATGGTTTGGAACTCTCTGTCATATGCCCGATACTTTCTTGAGTTGTGGGAAGACTTGGTCAGATTCCATTCTGCAACGAGATATACGTTTACCGGAGTAATATATTGGGATGGGGGGAATTTTATTAGTTGTGGAGATTGTACAAGATTCGAACCGTTTCCTGCATACCTGAAGTTTCAGTCCAAGGGGAGTTTGCTGATAATCAAGATTCAAGATGTAGCAGACTGACTGATGAAGATTGCTAGAAGATCAATGTCTAGATTCGACAGTAACGTCCAAGGGGGAATTTGTTAGTGCATGAACCTTGTGTGGTCGTTACTGTTCGAATTGACGAACAGGCAGATTTGAGAATGGACAAGATCTGGGGTCCGAACCCTAGCCGAACTCCAAGTTCGGGGGTGTTCGAAGGTGGTCCGAACTCCAGGTTCGGAGCCGCTTCGGACCGGGTTCGGAGGTACCCAAGTTTGGACAGAAAGTTTAGTATAAATAGTGTTATCTTTGTATTTCTATGTAAGTTTCTGTCTAGTGTCTGTGTGATTGAGAGGGGAGGTTCTGTCCAACCTCCCCCAGAGCTTAAACGTTTGTATACTCCTTCGGTCATGTAATCATTTGACACGAATCAATGACAAAACTTCCGTCTCATCCATAGAATCGATCCGTATACGGTTTTTCAACTTCCCCTTCCACTCCTCGTGAAATGAAGCTCAGGGAACCATTTGAACCTCCTTGTTCAGTTGTTCAGAGCCTTGAACAAAAACCGGATGCTACCATGGGATTTGAGTTCATAACCCAGGGCTAGTTCAGATAACCCAACCAGAGAGTTAAATTCCTTGTTGAGACGGTCAAGGGTGCCTAGGATTCGCCATATGATAGGGAGAGTTTGGGCATAAGCCAGGCCGGTAGCTTCAAAGAACTCGGCCAGAAGACCAGTGAAAGGAAAAGACAATCCCATGGAGAAGGGTAAATGGGAAGCAAACCCAAGTCTTAGAGCAAAAATCCGATCGAACCCTCCTGTCGAAGGGTCTGATTTCAGCGGATTCAGGAAAAGACCGGACGACAACAGCGCCGCGATGTCATCGTCGGTGAAGGTACAGGTCTCTAACCCTTGATTTTGCAGGTAGCTTTGATCGAGGAAATCCTCGATCCCTGTCTTTCTAGCCAGAGTTTCCGACCGGATTCTCTTTCGAGTCATGATCGGAATGAAAAGGAAGGACGAGAAGAAGAATATTACCTGGTCAGAAGAGGAAAGAAGCTGGAGATCCTAACGATAAGCTCTGCTCTCGGAAACGGTAATGGTGCAGAAGGAGGAAGTTAAGGCTCGTATATAAGGAGAAGGGAAGTTGCAGGGGTGATGGGATGTTACCCCACGACATGGCGCGCTAGGTCCTTGATTAACGGACACGATTAAAACGAATGTGGATTAGACCTCAAATTTGAAATTTTCACAGCTGTAATCTTTATCTACAACTTGTGAAAATTTGGGGGCAATTGTTATACCCTGAATTTAACAGGTAACGTTGAATAACCCTGAATGTATCAGGACTGAGGTAATGTCTCAGGACGTCAACATAATTCAGGGAAGTTCATATTTACTTTATTTTTGTTATATATTATTATGACCCAGGATGAGTCTAATCCAGGGTCACCCTTATTTTACGAATGACCCAGCATGTGGAAATGACCCTGCATGCTAGGACATTGTTACTAACGTGTTTTGTGCCTATATCTGATCAAGGACAGGTTGACAAAGTCTACCAACGGTCGAATAAGAGAAGCTAGAGACTTACTTCGCATGTGGTCAAAGGTTGTTAGCTGAGAACTCGGTCAACCAACTGAAAAAGACGTTGAAGAGAAGATCCCTGGAATATCGGACAAGTTGTTGAAGAGCTAGGAGTATAAATAGGGCATTTAGACTTATTTTTCAGCTCACTCGAGCTTTACTAATTGTATTCTCGTACTCATTTCTCCGCAAACTCATTGTACTCAGATATTTACGTGATCAATAAATTGGTAGCATGTGTTATCGCTACCCGGGGTTTTTATGCCGGCGGCGCCTTAGAGTCATCTAAGGGCTAAGGGCTTTTCCCTAGTAAAATTCTCGGTGTTCCTACTCCCATTTAAGGTTTCATTTGTGTTATCTGAATTATCAACCAATTTCCTGATTTAACTTACATTTTTATCCAGGATTTTATCTTTTGTCCCTAGAATTTAACTATTATCCCAGGATTTCTGCAAACTGTTTTCATATATTAATCCTAGGCACCAAACCTCACAATCTTATTTGGTTCAATTCTTACTAATTTTGTTTAAGTAATTTTTAGCCAAAACAATTTGGCGCCGACTTTATCAAGAAGTTTTGGGATCTTTTTGAAGATGATTTTTTTAAGGTGCTTGATTGCTTTCATTCGGATGGTGTGATTGGAAAAGGATGTGGCTCCTCTTTCATTCACCCTATCCCTAAATGTGAGGATCCCTTGACCTTCAACGACTACCGCCCGATTAGCCTTATTGGTTGCATTCAAAAGGTTATTTCTAAGGTCTTGGCGAACCGTCTCAAGCTTGTGGTGAACAAAGTCATCTCGGAGACGCAATGATGACTCCTATATGTTTGACATCTGGGACCTGATTCCAATCTGTCACACCCCGTTCGGGAAGTCTCGCTTGGAGTCAACTGATTAGTACACGTAGTACCAATAATTTGAGGTGCGAGCGCACGGACAAGTTATCAAACGTCTACTTCATTAAAATTAGAAGTTTTTCACCCTGTGGGGTGAACGTGTCTTTGGTCGTGTTGGCCTTAATACATGTTAATTGTTTCAGCGGGGCACATATCCCCGGAATACTAAAAGAAAATAAAAATAAATTCTTTTTAAAAAACAAATTTAGAAGCGAAAGAATGCCATTGGTGACAGGATATGAATCTTCCATGCCCATTACACCGAACCTACTCCAAGATCCTCCATAATCCTATGCGCCTGAAATATACGATAAAAAAGGGTCACGTATAAAGTTGGTGAGATCACGGTTTAACACATACACAAAAAGGTTTTAAGAAGAATAATAATAAGTGCATGGAATGTAATCTAATAAATGTAACAGATTTTTTCCACAATCAACCATCCCCTATTTGTCATGGTCCTTACCCGTTTGCTTTGCACAGGACCATACAACCATAGGGTCTTCCCGTTTAAAACATAGTTTAGTGGACCCAACCATGGGATCTCGATGTGCCAAGAGTACTAAGACATCAATGTGAGGGAGTCCCATACTTGGGCATGTGGACGTGGGGGCATTATCCCCAAATAGCGCTAACCATGTTACTTACGGTTCCTTTATGAGGAATTAAGATTGTGTACATGCAAGTCTAATGGGGGCAAAGGTTACTAGACTGACAACAATAATGTGTAAACAATAGTATCAATAAATTAGGCATTCTGGTTTTTAGGTTGCGTATATTCCACACCAAAAGTAATAAAAGTAAAGTGGGGGAAAATAAGTGAACTCACATTTGGTTGCGTTAGTGGTCTCGAGTTTATGGCATGGGACCTAAATTATAGCATTAAAATAAATAACATGTCCAAAGAGCATAGTGGCTCGTGGTCCATGTTTCTAAGTATCCATTGAGTATCTGTAAGGAACTTCAACTTTGAAGAATTCCGGCTGAACTTCAGTTTTGTCAATTCCGGTCGAAGTTGAAGCGGAACTCCCACTTCAAGCGGAACAGCAAGTTCAAGCGGAAAGAAGCAGTTTTGTCACTTAGTGAATATTCCGGGTGAACTCGATTATCCATCAGATAATGACTTCAACTTGACTTTTCCTTAGATGTCTTTTCAGCAGTCCCATCCTGCAAAAGCTTCTCGTATGCTTCTATATCTGCCCAAGCCGCTCTCCTAAAGTAGATTGGTGCTGTCAACATGCAAGTCATTTCAAATGTCGAAGTTTATTATTTTGGTAGCTTAGATTTGACTTTGTAATGTACGATCTAGATTAGATCACATGAGATCAATGGCTGTGATTGATCTCATCTGCACTATATATAGCTTGTTACCTCTTAGTTTACACGGCGTGGTTATCACTTGTAATAGTGTAGCTTTGAGTTAATGCAAATAGTGCCGAGTATTTGATACTTTGCTGTTATTACTATTCTGCAAATCAAGCATTTACATTATACACGAATTCGACTTTGCTTAAGTTAAGTGAAATATAACTTAATTCCGCAGGGTTATATTTGCAAGTAAAGGGCTTTGTTTAGGTTTAACTTTGACTTATAACGATCCTACAATTGGTATCAGAGCTTTGGCTCTCTACTTTGAAGACTTCTAGTGCTTCAAAGTTGATACTTTACTTGCTTACTTAATTTTTAAGCTTTTTCTGTTTTACAAAATTGTTTTTCACAATGACTGATTTAACTCTTGGTTCACTTAATGGTAGCTCTAACAAACCACCAATTTTCACTCCTGATGACTTTGATACTTGGAAACTCAGGATGGAAGGTTTTTTTAGAAGCCTAGACAGACGCATTTGGAACAGGTTGACTGTAGGTCCTTACAATCCAACTGTTCAATCTGCTGACGATGCTCAAGTGCAAATACCAAAACCACTAGACAAATATGTTGAAGCTGATTATACTGAGCTTGAATATGATCACAAGGCCTACTAGACACTCCAGGCTGCATTACCCAACTCTATACTAGTAGGGTTCAAGGGATATAAGACAGCACATGGCTTGTGGAATGCTCTCAGTGAAATGTATGAAGGGTCTAGTGAAGTTAAGGAAAAGAAGAAAGATGTTTTGAAACAAAGATATGAAAACTTTACTTACAAAACTGGTGAATCTATGACCAACCAGTATCTTAGATTTGTTTCACTTCTTGATGAATTGTAAAAGGTAGAAGTAAAAACTGAACAGATTGATGCCAACAGAAAGTTCTTGAGATCATTACCTCCAGCTTGGACTGTCTACACAGTCAGCATCAGGGAGTGCAAGGATCTCAAAAAGCTTAAACTAAGTGAACTCCATGGAGTCCTTAGTGCTTATGAAATGGAGCTTAATTTTAAGCAGAACAACTTTCCTGAAGCATCACCACAGTTGCAAACCACTGCTTTGGTTACAACTGATTTTCAAAAGATATCAAATTCATCTCAATATCACTCACCCTCAGTCAGTTTCATTGAGTCACCTAGAGGCTCAGAGAGTTCTTCAACACTGTTTGACAACTCTCACTCTGCCTATGTGGCAACTGACTCATCTCAAGGCTTCACACGTGAAGACTTGGAATGCATAGGGGCAGATGATCTAGAAGAGATGGACATTTTAACTCAATTAGCTATGGTTTCTGTAAGGGCCCAAAGATTTTATAAAAGAACTGGAAGAACTTATAAAGGGTCAAAGGGATCATCAATTGGGTTGGATAAATCTATAGCTAAATGTTATAATTGTCACCAACTTGGCCATTTTGCCAGGGAATGCAAGCAGCCAAGGAGAGATGGACAGAACAATAACAACAATGTCCAACAGAGATCAAACCATGGAAGCAACAACAGCAGCAGTCAACAAAACAACAACAATAGCAACCAGCAGCCAACTCAACCAAAACCACTTGGAAATCAAAATGTGGTGGCAGCTGTAGCTAACCAGACTGAATGCTATGAGTGGGATGACTTTATCACTGAGTTTGAGCCAATCAACCATGCTTTGATGGCTAAAGAAGATTCAACTGAACAGGTAAATGAGATTCCTGAAAATGTTTTGGAAAATCTGTGCAGTCCTGCCTGCATAGAACAAGTGGCAAAATACAGGAAACATAACACTGATCTGATTGATGAAGTTTTCAACTTGAATGAGTTAAAGAATTGCTTTAAGAAAACTGAAACTGCATACATCACCGAAATTGAAAATTTAAACAAAGAATTTGATGTTTTGAAGCAAACTAACTCTATTTTGGAAACACAATTAGAGGATTTGTTGAACAAGCTAACTATTTCAAGACAAGAAACAAAAGATGCAAAAGCAGAAAATGATGTTCTTGAAATTAAGCTAAAAGATGCCTTGTTCACCTGTGACAAATTCCAAACAGCTAACAAGAAAGCTGAGAAACTTTGGAATGGGACAATGCATGGGAAAACAGGTATTGGGTACAACAATGTTGAACCACCCAAGGAATACTCACCTGCTATTGCTCCAATCCAAGAACTTCAGAAGGAGTGCAGTGTGAGTCTAATTGTTGACAGCAATGCATCTTCCTCATCTGAATCAAAATCTGTTGAACCATCTTCAAACTGTGAAGTGAAAGATGCTAGCACTTCAGCATCTGTTGACCAATCCAGGGTTTTAAAACCAAAAGTTGCTTTTCCACCACCAACTATTTATGAGCCAAAAGACTCAAAAGTTGGAGGCAAAGTACCTGAGCAGCCAAAACCAAGTGAAACTGAAAGAATGGGTGAGCTTACTTACCACCAGGTCACTAATGAAAAAATAACCAAAAACACAGATTCTTACCAAAGAAATATGTTTGAATGTGTTTTCTGTGGTGAAAAAGGACACGTGGCTGCAACATGCAAATTCAACCCATTAAGCAAAGGTCAAAACTTGTTAAAACCCAAAAATGTTTTTACTCAGAAAAGATCTACAGGTAGAATCTCACCAGTAAGAAGTAACACAATGAAGTATTTTGATACTGAGTCAAACAAAATTTTAATTGGGAATAACAAAAATGGAAGTTTTTCAGTCTTAAAATCAAACAGAGTTCCGGCTGAACTTCAACCGGAAAAATTTTCAACTGGACAACGACCCAGGGTTCAGTTCACTGATGAGTTACTGCACCTAGACAACGACCCAGGGTTCAGTTCACTGATGAGTATGACCATTTTGATGGTCAAGATAGGAGAAACCCATCTAGAGGAAAAACCTTCTCTAGAGAAAATTTTGTGAAAAACAAGCAAAACTCTCAACCGAAAGTTCCTTCTTGCTCACATGGAAGTGCAACTGCTGCATTACATAGTGAGAGATCTAGCCAAACCAAAAAAGATTCAAACTTTAATGCTAGAATCTCACCAGTGACTAGAGTTGATCAGACCTACATCTCACCCAGTGAGTTGCCAAAGGTTTTGACCAATAAACAAAAGAAGTATAGGGAATATAGAGAGAGGAAAATTGCTGAAAGAAGGCTTAGCAAAACTGACAAGCAATGTCAATCAAGTGCACAGTATGAACACTTGAATATTGACCAAGATGACCTGTTGAATGAGGATCCAATATCAAATACTTTAGTACTTAAAGAATACAAGTATTATGATGCTTCTGGCAAGCCCAATACCTCAAAGGCTTGGGTTACCTTTAGAAATTAATTAATTTCCTTTGTGTGTAGGTGCATAATAAAGGCCAACAGAGCCTATGGGTAGTTGATAGTGGATGCACTTGCCACATGACAGGAAATAAGCATGTATCGGAAAACCCCAAAAACATAAATGGAGGTCCTGTAGCCTTTGGGAGTGCGAAAGGACACATTACTGCACAAGGTGCTGTCAGTAATGGGATGCTTACCTTTGACAAGGTAAATTTTATTGACACATTAAATTTTAATTTACTTAGTGTCTCACAAATGTGTGACAAGAATTTGAATTTGATTTTACTGAGAAAGAGGGCATAGTCTTGAAACCTGGTGTTAAAATGCCTGAGGAACTTGTATTGCTCAGAGCACCTATGAGAGAAGGACTATATATTTTGGATCTGTCTGCTGCCACTCCAGCCAGTGGAATTGCATGCTTTATATCCAAAGCCTCAGTGGATGAGTCTGATTTGTGGCATAGGAGGTTATGTCATGTTAATTACAAGAACATGAACAGAATAGTGAATCTCAGCTTGGTTAAGGGTCTTCCTAACAAGCAGTTCAACTGTTCTGAACACTGTGTTTCTTGCCTCAAGGGTAAGCAACACAAGACCTCTTTCAAGCCCAAAACTGATTCTTCTATCACTCAACCTCTAGAACTTTTGCATATGGATCTGTTTGGTCCAACTAGAGTGATGAGCATAGGGAAAAGGTCATACTGCTTTGTCATAATAGATGATTACACTAGATATACATGGGTGTTTTTCTTAAAAACAAAAGATGAAACTGGTGAGTTGTTGAAAACACTAATTGTATCTTTAGAAAATCAAGCAAAACTGAAAGTCAGGACAATCAGAAATGATAATGGCACTGAGTTTAAAAATCATGTTTTGAACTCATTTTGTGAGGAAAAAGGAATCCTTAGACAATTCAGTGCTCCTAGAACTCCACAACAAAATGGCGTTGCTGAAAGGAGAAATAGGACATTGATAGAGGCTGCTAGAGCAATGCTAGCAGATTCTAAGTTACCTGTGATATTTTGGGCAGAAGCAGTAAACACTGCCTGCTATGTCCAAAATAGGACTTTGATTGTTAAGGGTAAAAATAAAACTGCTTATGAGCTTTGGAGAGGTAGAAAACCTAACATTTACTTCTTTAAATCTTTCGGCTGTCCTGTTACTATTTTGATAACTAATAGGTTGTTGCCTAAATTTGCTGAAAAGGCAGATGAAGGATATTTTGTTGGATATTCTGGTATGTCAAAAGCATTCAGGATATACAATAAAAGTACTAAAATTGTTGAGGAAACCATTAATGTAACTTTTAATGAGAAATCTAAATGCACTAACCACTGCTTTCAATTTTACCATTGAGAAGCCACTGAGTTCAACAGTGCAGGAACAGGAACATAAGCAAAATCACATAAGATCAGCTGATGAGATCTGGCAGATAAGCGCCAAGGAACTGCAAATGCAACCTACCTTCTTTTCATCCATCAGCATCAAGCCTGTGAAACCCAACAACTCAAAGAAAACCTCTAAAATTGTTCTTGCTGATGCAGAAGTTCATCCGGTTGAACTTCCAGTTGAAGTTCAAGCGGATCCTGTAGCAGTTGAATCTCCGGTTGAAATTCAACCGGAAAATAATTTTTCAGAAAATTCTGAGAACAATGAATCTAATGACTCAACTGATGCTGGTTCAAATGAGTATAGTTTTGAGCATCTAATTTCAGATTCAGTCCCCAGTTCTCATGAAGCAACTGAAAGTTCAGATCCTGTATCACAAACCAACAATATTGAGTTATTACCTCAACTCAATATTCCTCACAATGGGAGAAGCCATGAATTTCCACTATTTCCTGATAGGAGAATTGGTAAGAACCATCCAAGGGAGAACATTATAGGAGACTTGTCAGCTCCTGTGCTGACAAGAAGCAAATCTATTGATTCAAACATTTGCCTCCATGCTGCATATTTGTCTCAAGAAGTACCCACAAAGATCAATAATGCATTGGAAGATGAAAGTTGGGTAGAGGCAATGCAAGAGGAACTGTTTCAGATCAATAAACAGAAGGTTTGGGAATTGGTTGACTTACCTGAAGGTGAAGAACCAATTGGAACTAAATGGGTATTCAGAAACAAGAAGGATGATAGGGGAATAGTAATAAAAAACAAGGCCAGACTTGTAGCTCAAGGCTACAAACAAGAAGAAGGCATTGACTATGATGAAGTTTTTGCTCCTGTACCCAGGCTTGAAGCAATCAGAATATTCCTTGCCTATGCTGCATTCAAAAACTTTCTGGTATTTCAAATGGATGTTAAATGTGCTTGTATGGTCTTTTGGAACAGGATGTGTATGTCAAGCAACCTCCAGGCTTTGAAGACCCTCATTATCCCAACAGGGTCTGCAAGCTGATTAAAGCTTTATATGGTCTCAAACAAGCTCCTAGGACATGGTATGAGACACTTTCAAACTATCTCCTAGTGAATGGCTATAAGAGAGGAGCTATTGACAAAACACTGTTTGTGAAATCTGATGGCAAAGATACTTTGATGGTACAAATCTATGTTGATGACATCATCTTTGGTTCATCCAGTGCTGCCTTATGCAAAGAGTTTGAGAGTTTGATGCAATCTAATTTTGAGACGAGTTCAATGGGAGAACTGAACTTCTTCTTAGGCTTGCAAGTGAAGCAAACTGCATATGGAATTTTCTTGAATCAGTCCAAATACATTCAAGATATGCTAAAAAGGTTTGATATGCAGTCTATTTCAACCTCAAAAACTCCCATCTCCACTTCTCATAAGTTACACAGTGATTTAAATGGCAAACCAGTGGATGTTCACCTCTACAGGGCAATGATTGGATCACTGCTCTATCTCACAGCCAGCAGACCTGACATCATGTTTAGTGTCTGTTTATGTGCTAGATACCATTGTCAACCAAAGGAATCACACATGTTAGCTGTGAAGCGAATCTTTAGATACCTTAAAGGACAACCAAAGCTTGGGTTGTGGTATCCAAAGAACTCAGATTTCTCCTTCAAAGCTTACACTGATAGTGATTATGCTGGTTGCAACTTGGATAAGAAATCTACTTCAGGAGGATGTCAATTTTTGGGAGAAAGACTTGTGTCTTGGCAATGCAAGAAGCAAACATGCGTGTCTACTTCTATTGCTGAGGCTGAATACATCGCTGCATCAAGCTGCTGCAGTCAAGTCTTATGGATCCAGAATCAAATGTTGGATTATGGCATCAAGTTCATGGAGACTCCTATCCTTGCAGACAACAACAGTGCTATATCAATCACAAACAACCCTGTTCAATACTCAAAAGCAAAACACATTGATATCAGGTACCATTTTATTAGAGATTGTGCTGAGAAACACTTGATTAGAATGGTCAAAGTTCATACAGATCAACAATTGGCTGACTTGTTTACCAAAGCATTTGATGAAGCTAGATTTTTTCTATCTCATTAGTGCCATTGGTATGATGAACTTTGATTGATTAAACTGTTTTCACAATTCTAATAAAAAGAGGGACATGTGCTCTAAAGCCCGTCTCTTGATACAAAAAGAAAAAGAAAATGATAATCTTTAGTGTTAATCAGACAACATTTCAGTTCATAGTCAGTAACCGCTGATAAAGCTATGGATAGTTACACAAATTTTCAAAAATTCATGTGTTTTGGATTTCCGGTTCAAGTTTGGGTTCAACCTGAGAAGACAACTTTTGAAATTCACCGGGTGAACTTCAACCGGAAAAATGCTTTAAAATGATGTGGAAATTTATTTTGAAAACAATTCTTTCAAGCGGAAAAATTGTCCGCTTGATGTTCAGACGGAAGAATTTCTGTTTTTAAAATAAAGAAGAAAATGGGTTCCGCTTGAACTTCCGGGTCAACAAAGTCAAAGTCTCATTTAATTACCCGGAAGGCACACTTTTCTAAGCGGATATACATTTATTTACCCATTAAATTTTTAACTGATTAAAATCCGAGTTTTCAGTAAATTAACTTTTGGATAAGGACATGCTTTAACCAGTTGTACCATACAACCCATAAAGTACATGTCTCATCAGTCACTGAACCGTCGACCGTCACTTTCCCATTTTCATCAAACCCCACTCCGCTATTACTCCCAAATTCCTCTCATCTCCTCTCCAATAAACCTCCGTAAACCATCAACCAGTGTCAACAATGGCTCCTAAGGGGAAGGCAAGTGGGAAAAGGCCCGTAAGTGACTCCAAGTTTCCAGTAGAACACAATCTTGTGGCGTATCTAGAGCCACCGAGCAAAACCGACATCTACAACGGAATGATTGACTTCATAAAAAGTTCTCATCTTCACCATGCGCTTACTGTCGAAGTAGAAATTTTTGAAGAAGTACTAGAGGATTTTTGGTCACACGCTAGGGTTACTGAAAGGGCAAATGGTAGTGAAGCGATTGTGTCAACCGTTCAGGGTATTGAAGTCGAAATCGACGAAGCTAAAGTTAGAAGACTGCTGAAACTAAGGGATGATGATGGATATGAGATAGTCGATTCAAAGAAATATCTTCGACTATTCAGAGATCTAGGGTACGGTGGTTCACTGCAAAGCAAAACTATCAAGAAGGGGCAGGTCCATATAAATGGAGGTTCTTGGCTCACACAATATTGGTATGCCTATCTCCAAAGAAGGGTGGATTTGATGAGCTTGCCAGCGAACAAGCATCTGCCTTCTATTCGGTGATAAAGGGTGAGAATTTTAATTTTTTTAAACTCATTTTTGATGCCCTAAAATCAAATGTCCAACCTGATTTTATCTACTTATACCCAAGGTTTTTAACTTACATTCTCAAAGAAGAGTACCCCCAACTTGTGTGGCTTGGTACAATTTTGCATTCCAAACTTCTAAATGAGAAAACTTTTTCTAATCTTGCTGTAAATAAGTCTGCATTTCTTGGAAGGGACACTGACTATCCCCTACCAACTCCAAGGCAGTTTCCTGATGAACCTGCTAATGCTGAGGTTCAAACGGAAACTGCAGCAGCAACTGAGCTCCCTGCTCAAGATGACAGAGCTGCAATTCCCACAGTTTCTAATCCCACATCTGTCCCTGCTTCCTCAAAACTAAAAACCTTTCAATCTAAAAAGGGGAAAGCTCACAATCAATCTACCACTGCCACTTCCTCCACTGAAACTCCTCCTGTCATTTCAAAAGACAGCGTCAAGTAGTCATTAGGTCTCCTCCACCTAGTGCCACCACCCAACCCGAAGCTTCTAACCCCGCTCCAGGCAAAAAGCCCAAGCGGAAACTGGTCAAATTGGGATTCTCTCTTAGGGACGAACCTTCGTTTGAGGGGGAGTCATTAGAAGAAGGTGCACAATCCCCATCTGAACATATTTCACCCCTTCAACCCCAATCACCTACGAGTGACACTGCTATCAATCTTGGCTTATATGAAGGTGTTATTAACTCACCTACCACATTACATGAGAACATCCTGATAAGCCAGGACCCTGCAGCACTGAACCTACACTCCTCACCGGAGGTGAATCTCGGGAGTTTTGAAGAGATTCATGCGGAAAGGGCTGCTGCTGCCAAGGGATCCCCACTGGACCTTGGTGTCAGCAGTAACATCAATAAGACCCAATCCGCGGCAATCTTCTTTGAATCAGCACTTGAGGTTCCTTTATTGGAACCGAGAGTTGTTGTGACAGATGAAGAGAATCCCAGGTGCCAAGAAGCCATGGGTACCACAGCTGATCAATCTAGGATTGATAGCTTGGTTTCGTCCAAGGATGCTGGTAAAAAGCCAGTTGAGGACAGTATTACACTACCAGAATTGACGAACTTGTACCTATCTCTCCAAGCACAGGTTGATACTCTAAATGCAACTGTTGCCAAACTGGTGAAAGCTAATCCTACTGATGCTGAAGCAGGTCCTTCAACCCTTCACAGAGATGCTGATGAAGCTGTAATAGCTAAAGAAGCTGATACTGTCAAATTGGGGGAGAAGATGCCCTCAAGGCCTGTATTTTACCGAAATTGAAGAAGATCAGAGGATACCGGCTGAAGTTAGAGCCACAGTTTGTCAAAGAATCGGTATAAATCCCTTCGATGTTGAAGAGTGTTGGGCCAACATTAAATGCAGTCAACTGATTGCTATTTCACCTTTTGAGGATCCCAACCTCACATGTAGAAGCATATTCCTATGCTAGCGTGTGTCTCGTGTATTGTATCTAACCTAGAGCATCTGTGTGAGTAATATAGTCACTGGCCGTACCATATGCACCGCCGGACCAGATGGTCCGGACGGACCAGATGGTCCGCAGGTGGTACGCTGGCCTGTTACTAAGTGACTATAAATAGCTTGTTAGAGAGAGTGTTTAGTAGTTCTTTCAGTTCTCTATCTCTTAACTGTGTGTAGCAGAAGGTGTAATCTCTCTCTAGCTTGTAACATCTAAGTGAATCAATAAAGCAAAGCTTTATTTACCTTCTCGTTGCTATTCCATTACCAAATCATGCTGTAGTACGATCGTATCGTGGTTCTACAAGTGGTATTAGAGCATTCCAGGTTGCTCTACTGCTGTGATTTGGTAAGTTTTCTAATTCTAGAGTGAAAAAGTTTGGGTTTTCATCATTTTTCATCAAATTATTCCAATTCCGAGTGTTTCTGTGATGAAAAATGATTTCTGAGTGTTTCTGGAGTGTTTTCACACCTATTTGAACCAAATTTCCGATCGAAAACGTCGAATTTAGTTCGAACTGCGTCTGGTCCGCTCGAAGATCAATTGGTCCGCAACTGGTCCGCCCCGGCAATCTTCATCAATCTGATCCGCGGCAGTTACAGCGTACCAGTGTGATCCGCTGAAAAATCTGGTCCGCCGTACCAGTTTTGGTCCGTCGTACCAAAATCTGATCCGCCGAAGATATCTGGTCCGCTGGAACATATTTGGTCCGTTGAGAGTATTTTGATCCGGTGAACAAATTTTGATCCGCTAGTTTGATCTGGTACGGAGGTTGGTCCGCTGGAATTGTTGGTCCGCTGGCAGAAAACATATCTTCACTAAAACTGACGTAACTTGCAAACCGTTTGGAGTTACGGAACCCAATACCAGCCAAAACGTTCGTCTTTCCGAGATCTAGACGTGTACTAATCTAAAATATTTGTACCTCCCAGTTTGACCCCCAAAATCCGCTTGGAAGATGCCCGTTTTTCAGTTTTAAGTTTTTGCGTTCGGTATTGAAATTTCAAAATGAGTGATTTCTATGCAATGACTGCTGCTCAAACATCAACGCAAGCCATGTTGAACTATGATAATGAGATAGGAAAAACTCAAAAAGTTCCTAAATTGTTAAGGCTTGAAGATTATCACAATTGGAGAAGTCGGTTTGAATCTTACATTTATTCGCAAGATATTGAAAGTTGGATTCCAATTGCGAAAGAATATGAATATCCGATGATAAGTCCCAACAAACCAAAAATGATTAGTAGTTTCGATGCTGATGAACGAAAAGTTTTTTCTCGAGAAAAGAAAACATATAGTTATCTTACAATGGCCTTACCAAAAGATCTAATGCATCAATTTAAGCAATATACAACGGCTAAGGAGTTGTGGGATGCTATTGAAGAGAGATGTACGGGTAATGATCAATACAAAAATACTCGAAAGAAAGTTTTGAAGAAAGAGTTTGATAATTTCAGGCACTGCGAGAATGAGAAAATTCCAGATTTGATTGCTCGGTTTTCCCATTTGATAAGACAAATGGACTCGAATACACATTGGTGACCGAATTTAGGTTTTCTATACATAACCTAACACGTATCACATATATAACACATTGTACTATGATAAACATACGTGCCACGATGACTTACGACATTATCCCGCGTATACGATGTACGATCGACGGGGTGATCATACAAAGTTTAGTCATTCCCACCGAGGTAGGAGACTTAAGACTTATACACTCGTGTAATTCATAATCAAGTTCACTTATGACATGCAAAAACATAGCCAAGTAACCTCATGTTCATAATCATGCATTTTCTCAATTTATTTATTTACCGATAAATATATATTTACCACATGTAGGCTAATTCCATGTTTACACAACATAATCATCTCATGCAAATCACATAGATCATCATTTGACACATTTCAAACTATGTCATATATTCCTAACCACATGCATGAATGCTATCTTGTCCTAATAGGCCCTTTTCATCATATTTTCACGTAAATAATTTTTATAAAGTCATCCACATGCAATTGATCATCAAGTTCACAACTTTATACATCATCATGTCTAATATAACCTAGATTGCACACCCACATAGTAGATCTAACACCAATCATGTAATTTTATTCAATATCTTGCATGCATGGTAACCGAAATTAAGTTTTCATCATAGATCTCACGCAAAGTTAACAACTTTATCGCACATCAACCCTAGATCTATCACAAGTAATCAATCTTTAACCACATGCATGTATGATTTTCCATGAAATACCCTAGATCTAGCTCATATCATCATATCATCGTATCATGCATAAAAACCACATTTTTTATCAAAAAGATGCAATCTTTTCTACCCAAATCACTAGATGTATACTAGATATCATTAAATAAACATAGATCAGACCTAGATCCATCGAAAAGCTTGGATCTTGACAACTTAAACACAAGCAAAACATAAGAAATCACATACCGAATGATGTAGGATGGTAAAGGATGCAATCAGGGCTTGAAACTTGCAATAAAGCTCAAATTTTGATGATGAATGAATATGAGGATGATATGGGACATGAAAAGTGCAGAGAACTCGTTGGCGATTGATAAGAATGAATGGTGGTGGATAATGATGCTTAAATAGAGAAAAATTAGGGTTTTGCTAAAAATGTTGGTTTAGGCATATCGCCTAGGGAATTGGGCTGCTCTAGGCGATACACCTAGAGGTCCCTGTCTGGCAGCCTTATTGACTTTTGTTGACTGCAGCCCGTTTTGTCCGTTTTTCGCGTTTTTAGTCACGGTTTTCAAGGTTTTCTCCTATTTTCAGTTCAGCATCATTTTTATCACATCAAATCCATTAAAATCAAGTATCAACTTGGCCACAAAACAATTTACGATTACACAATTGAATTCACATATCAGCTTGCACATAATTCACAATACTTAGCAGTTTTCAGTTTTTCAACAATGTTTCGAGACTTTGGCTTATGTGTGATGTTTGTGAAGTGTTTTAAGGCTACTAGACTCTTCTAATACCTTAATTGACATACTACGCCTATATACGCATCTTCCGGTTCGCTGGTTTTATTTGTTTTTATCCGTTTCTAAGGCTCGGGTCTCACCCGAAGGGCCAGAATGTCACATCCTTCCCTTGTTATAGAATTTTCGTCCCAAAAATTAAGATCACAACTCTGTTGCCAAGCGTGTAAATTCCACATGTTTCAAATCATCGCAACCCCGTTGCAAGTAGTGAGAAATCCAGTTATAGCATTTTACTCAACAGTAAAATAACATTTTGCGCTTTACTGAACAGTCAAGTATAAAGTTTAACAGTTTACTCAACAGTAAAAGATCAAAGTTTTCAGATTCTCACAAAAGTTTCTCAAGTAATCACATAAGTTTTAGTTTATAACATCAGTTTTCAAGTTATCAAACCTAAGTTTCCGAGTTATCACATAAGTTTTTCAAGTTATCACATCAAGGTTTTGGAATGATCACATCATCCCCTCCTTTAAAGAAATTTCATCCCGATATTTAAGGAGTAATCCCGACCATCGGCACGGGCTATCTAAATAAGTTAGGATATTTCCTCATCATCTGATACTCTAGTCCTCGCTTCAAATTCCATCGAACCCTGACGATCGAAATTTTGCTTTGTTTGAGCTGTTTAGTTTCTCGGTCCATTATCTCTACTAGCTCCTCTATGAAACACAATTGCTCATCAATCTCCAACTCCTCAAGTGGAACTACGAGCAATTCGTCCGATAGACATTTCTTCATATTTAATACATGGAACACGTTATGCACAGACCTTAGCTCCTCGGAAAGATTCAATCTATAAGCAACTAGACCAATGCATTCAACAATCTCGAACGGTCCAACGTACCTCGGATTCAACTTTCTGCATTTCCCGAAACGAATAACTCCCTTCCAAGGCAAAACTTTCAGAAGAACATGACCCCCCCTTCTGAAATTTCAACGGTTTCCTACGCTTATCTACATAACTTTTCTGTCTATCACGAGCTGCTGCTAAGCGATTTCGGATTTGAACGATTCTCTCGGTTGTCTCGTGAATAAGTTCAGAACCAGTAAGCTAACTGTCACCAACCTCTGCCCAACATATTGGTGATCTACACTTACGTCCATACAAAGCCTCAAACGGTGCTGCTCAAATGCTCGTGTGATAACTGTTGTTGTAGGAAAACTCCACCAACAGTAGGTGGGATTCCTAGCTCTTACTGAAATCTATAACACAGGCTCTAAGCATGTCCTCCAGCGTCTAAATAGTCCTTTTACTCTGACCATCAGTCTGAGGATGATAAATCGTACTCATGTCAAGCTGGGTTCCCAATGCCTTCTGCAAGGACTTCCAAAAGTGAGATGTAACTCGCGCATCTTGATCAGATATAATCGATAAGGGAACACCATGACGTGATACAACTTCCTTCGTGTATATACGAGCCAACTTATCCATCTTTTCAGTTTCCCAAATTGGCAAAAAATGAGCTGACTTCGTCAATCGATCAACAATCACCCAGATCCTATCGGATTGACTAGGGGTCTTAGGTAATTTTTTTAAAGACCGATTTCACATCAAGAATCCCGATTGTGAGCAAGAATGAAGATCAGATGAGGAGACATGTTGATGAAAATCTAAGATAATCTATAACAAGATATGATAAATCAAATGATTCATTGATTATGACTGAATGATTATAACTAACCGAATGATTACAAACTCATCATAGGAAATCCACGGTCACATTGGGTTGAGCTCAAACCCAATGTGAGACTCTTTCTCTAGAAATGATAGCTCACATCACTCAAGATCATCTATCAACAAATGGAGCACATCACCCTATATAGTGTGCCAACACTTTACATGGGTTCATTACGTACATTTGTATTTGCAAGAATGTGGATATTCATGATTAACTAATAATCATGGTAATATAGGTGAATCCGGTGGAAGCTCAAGCCACCAACGTGAAGGGAAAGCTAAAAGTTAAACGCTCAAGGTAACGTAAGATATGTTTAGTGACCTCGTGTTAAACATGAGTGATCATACTCTATTAGTATTGTACTTGCATTGAATTGAATGGCATGACTCTAAATTTTCATACACACACAAGCCTCATGAATAAGAAGACAAAAGTCTAGGCATTTCTAGACCTTTATCATTATAAGCACATACACACTTTCATATCTCATGACACAATACTTCAATTTATGCAATAATTCATGCCTCAAACTTAATAAATCTTCACCTAGGCATTTCTTCGAACACCTAGCATGCACAACTAATATTCTTACTTTTATGAAGTATTCCTTCATTCCATTCAACCCATCATTAACTATAAATGCATACATTTATCAAATTTCATATGGAATTACTAATCTTTCATAAGAATCAAGCTCTTATGATTTAGAAACCCAACCCAACCTCCCATCTATTCCTAATTTCGATTCACATGAGGTGGGTTTTAACCCCATTACAATCTTACTAACAATCATGAAAAAATATAAACATGCAGGGGCAAAATCATGCATCAATTAGGCATACAAGTTCCTACATAACATCCTTTAACATCAATTTGACCTATCTTTGATTTCCCATATAATCACCTAATATCAAACTTACTTACTTGATGTAGGAAATTAGAAATGGGGGTAGATTAGCAGCCTAGACACCCTCTTGTGCTCAATTTTGGCTTTCCCAGCAAACTTCTTCCAAGAAAATCCCACCAATTTGAAGATTTAGGTCAAGAACTAAGTTTAGCTCTCTCCCTCCCCTCTCTGGTTCGCAAATGACGTCTGGGGCTCATCCCCAGATTTTTTTTTCTTTTGTTGAAATCCTAATCTTACATAATCAGCCCCTCCCTTTATGCTACTTAACCCCTTTGTACCAAATCTTCATATTTACCCTTTGAACCCCCAATCTTTTAGTAAATACTTAACTAGTCACAAACATAACTTTAATAACTAAGTTAATATTTTACTAAACCCGTCGAGGATGTGTTTACTAATTACACATACCTGACCCTTCCCGCATAAAATAAAACATTTCCAAATACAAGTCACCTAAAGAATTTGGGACGTTACAACTCCACCTCCCTTAAAGGGAGTTTCGTCCCTGAAACTAAAATACGTACCCAAAGAGATGCGGATAGTATCTTCTCATTTCTTCCTCGGACTCCCACGTGGTGTCCGATCCTTTCCGATGCTCCCATTTTATCTTTACTTGTTTTATCTCTTTATTACGGAGACGCTTGACCTTTCGGTCCAGAATTTCAACGGGTCTTTCCACATAATTCAACTTATCATCTACCACTATATCATCCAGCGGTACATAAGCTGTCTCATCTGCTAAGCATTTCCTCAAGTTGGACACATGAAATGTGTCATGAATGCCACCAAGTTCCTCTGGGAGTTCTAGTTTATAAGCAACCTTGCCCATTTTCTTGACGATCTTGAAGGGCCCAATAAACCTCGGACTTAACTTACCCCTCTTTCTAAATCTGATTACCCCTTTCCAAGGGGATACCTTTAACAATACATGGTCCCCTTCTTGAAACTCGATAGGCCTTCGCCTTTTATCATCATAAGAGTTTTGTCTGTCTTGAGCAGCCTTCAAACGTGTTCGAGCTATATCAATCTTTTCAGCAGTTATTTCCACAATCTCATTGTGGGCAAGTTCTCTTTGACCCACTTCTCCCCAGCACAGTGGGGTTCGGCACTTTCTACCATACAACATCTCGTATGGAGCCATACCAATGCTTGAGTGGTAACTGTTATTATAGGCAAATTCCACCAAGTGCAAATATTTATCCCAACTCCCCCCTAAGTCGAGGACACAAGCTCGCAACATATCCTCGAGAGTTTGTATCGTACGCTCACTCTGCCCGTCAGTTTGAGGATGATATGCAGTACTGAAATGCAATCGAGTACCCATAATCCTCTGAAACTCCTGCCAGAACCGCAAGGTAAAACGCGTGTCCCTATCAGAAGTTATCGAAACAGGAACACCATGCATCGATACTATCTCATCTATGAAAATCCTCGCCAATGTTTCTGAGCCACTAGATTCGTTAATGGGTACAAAGTGGGCACTTTTGGTTAATCTATCCACAATTACCCATATCGCATTCGTATTCCTTGCCGTTTTTGGCAAGCTAGTGAGCAGATCCATAGTGATATGCTCCCACTTCCACACAGGTATCTCAAGTGATTGCAACTTCCCATAAGGCCTTTGATGCTCTGCCTTCACTTGCAAACAAGTCATGCACTTATTTACATATTTTACAATATCTCGTTTCATGCCGGGCCACCAATAATTGCATTTCAAATCGCGATACATCTTAGTAGCCCCCGGGTGAATTGAGTAACGAGATTTATGAGCCTCGTTTAACAACAACTCCTTCACCCCACACGTATTCGGAACCCATAGACGACCAAACCGGTACTTCATGTCGTCATCGCCGTCAACTAGGTCCTTTACCGCCCCCTTGATTCGTTCTTTCTTCCAATTATCCTCTCTTACAGCTTCCACTTGAGCATTCCTGATAGTATCAAGAATACTTGAGGTCACAACCAACCTCATGGATTTCACCTTTATAGGAGCCAAATCCCCTTTCCTACTTAGGGCATCCGCCACCACATTAGCTTTTCCAGGATGATAATGTATTTCACAATCATAATCCTTGATAAGCTCTAGCCATCTCCTTTGTCTCATATTTAACTCCTTTTGATCGAAGAAGTATTTCAAGCTTTTGTGATCAGTATAAATAGTACACTTAACCCCATAGAGGTAGTGCCGCCAAATCTTTAAAGAAAAAACCACCGCGGCTAACTCAAGATCATGAGTAGGATACTTAGCCTCGTTAGTCTTCAGTTGCCTAGAGGCATAAGCAATTACCCTCCCCCGTTGCATGAGTACGCACCCGAGGCCAAGGTATGAAGCGTCCGAATACACCACCAAATCTTCCGTGCCCTCCGGTAAAATCAATACCGGAGCGTGCGTTAATTTTTCCTTTAAGATTCTAAAGGACTCTTCTTGCTCCCTTCCCCATTCAAATTTCACGTCTTTCCGAGTTAACTTGGTTAAAGGCGAGGCTATCTTTGAGAAATCTTGTATGAATCTCCTATAATAACCCGCCAAACCCAAGAAACTACGAATTTCCGTTGGACTCCTCGGCGTACTCCATCTTGTTATTGCTTCAATCTTAGAGGGATCCACCAGAACACCCTCAGAACTAATCACGTGCCCCAGGAATTGTACCTCTCTTAGCCAAAACGAGCACTTTGAATATTTTGCATACAACTTTTCTTTTCTTAGAATTTCCAACACCTCGCGTAGATGTTGGGCGTGCTCCTCCTCACCGTTCGAATACACGAGTATATCGTCAATAAAGACGATAACCGATCGGTCTAACATGGGTCTACACATGCGGTTCATAAGATCCATGAAAGCCGCGGGTGCATTTGTCAACCCAAAAGACATCACCAGAAACTCGTAATGCCCATAACGAGTTCGAAATGCCGTCTTTGGTATATCCTCCTCTTTTACCTTCAGTTGATGATAGCCCGATCTTAAATCAATCTTAGAAAACCAACTCGCGCCTTGTAACTGGTCAAATAGGTCATCAATTCGAGGCAACGGGTATTGGTTCTTCACAGTCAGCTTGTTCAGTTCTCTGTAGTCTATACACATCCTTAGACTACGATCCTTCTTTTTAACAAAGAGGACCGGTGCTCCCCAAGGAGAAACACTGGGTCGGATAAACCCCTTGTCAAGTAACTCTTGCAACTGACTCATTAACTCTTGCATCTCTGAAGGAGCCAAACGATACGGAGCCTTAGCAACCGGCTTGGCACCAGGTATCAATTCGATGCGGAACTCCACCTCTCTATCTGGTAGAATACCGGGCAAATCTTCTGGGAACACATCGGTGTACTCCCGGACTATTGGTACCTCTTCCATCTTCTTGTTTTCTATGGTAGTATCCTTCACATAAGCAAGGAAAGATTTGCACCCATGTTGGATGTACTTTCTAGCCTTTATAACCGAGCATAACATCATCTTGTTTTCTCTTTCTCCCTGAATTTGAACACTCTTTCCGCTTGGCGATGTTAGTTTTATCGCCTTGCGGCGACAATCTACGTTGGCTTGGTATTTCGATAACCAGTTCATCCCCACTATTACCTTGAACTCCCCCATCAACATGGGTATGAGGTCAATCAGATAGTCCTCTTCTTCAATAGAAATATTGCAATTACGACATACATCAAATACTACCACACTCTTGTTATCATTTATCTCTACTTCTAAGGGTACAAGCAACTTATCAGTAACAAATGATGGATGACGAATAAGGTCGAGTGAAACAAACGACCTACTCGCACCCGTATCAAAAAATACATGAACAGGAATGGAATTAACAAGGAATATACCTGTCACCACCCCTGGATCTATCTTTCCTTCTTCCACGGTCATTTGGTAAGATCTCCCTCTGGCTTTATGAATCTCTACCCTTTCTCCACTCGAACTACCACCCGGATTCAACCCCGGGCATTCACTTTTCTTGTGGCCTGATTGGCCACAATTGTAACACAACTTTGTAGGACTAGGGCATTGAGCATACCCATGTCCCGTCTTTCCATAATTATAACACGGCTTTGTCTTCAAATAGCATTCACCTTTATGCATTCGGCCACAGTGTGGGCATCCCGAGGTCCCACAACTCTTACCCTCGCTCTTCTTTGGAGTCTCCGCCACCTTTGGTTTCTTTCTAGGCGTAGCGTTACTCTCGATCCCCCTCTTTTCACCCCTTTCAACTTGTCTCTTAATTTTCCATCTCTCTTTCACGGGCCGCATTTATCAATTCTTCAAGTGTTTGGCATTTAGAGGCATTTATAAACTCTCTAAAGTCCATGTGTAACATACCATTGAACCGGTGAATTTTCTGTCCTTCGGTTCGCAACTCATCTTTACAAAACTTCACCCTATCAAGGAAGAAGCCTATCACCTCCGCAATTGGTTGCCCTTTTTTTGTCGAAATAGAGAGAGCTCTTCTTGCAACTTTTCCACCTCCGATTGTGGGCTATGGTGAGTTTCGAACAGCTCCTTAAATTGCTCCCAGTCCATGGCATTCGCCACTTCCCTTCCTTTTTCAATCTTCATCATGTCCCACCAATCTTTTGCTCGCGTCCATAATTGACCGGTAGCGAACATCACCTGATCCTTTGGATCACATTTGCTTCTTTCAAACACATCCTCCATATCAGTTAGCCACCTATGGCAAGCTATAGGATTGGCATCACTGGTGTAAAGTGGGGGGTTGCACGCCATAAAATCTTTGTACGTGCACTTCCCCTTGTCTTTAGTTGCACTTTCTTCACCCCTCAATTCATCTTTTAGAGCTTCAAACCTCTTATCCAATAACTCCATTAGATTTTCTTCCATCTTACCTACGTGGAGCCGTACACTAGCATCCACAGAGGTCTCAACTTCATCAGACACGATTTTTTGACTTCCGCCACCATGGCTTCCGTCAATGCTCCATTTTGATCATCTTCATTCGCCATTGCAAACTGAAAGTTTACAATAGGTTAGCATTTTATTAACAAATCTATACACGTTAAGTTGAAACAAAGTTCAACATAACCATCAACTTGCTATTGCAAGCAGATCATTCATCACCATTCTTGTTTATTTCAATCTTACCCACATTGTGAATGTCACAATCGGGATCATCTCATCATTCTTACATCTTGTTCACCCTCTTATTACATCTTACGCATTTGGGTATGAGATTTCATTCATCACCCCCACATGCTTAGTTTCATCCCATCTTTTACTTTCTTACTTGAATTGTACGCATTACTTACATTCAAGTTCATACTTGTTCACACAATGTTAACGGAATTTAAAATTTAAACAACACTAAATACTTACCGGGTCACCCGATTGAGCTTTGAACCGAACACCATATCAATCCCCCGAGCGCTTGGTTTGAGTTCAAGTGTCCCTCAACACTTGAATCTCTCAAACCGTGGCTCTGATACCAACTTGTGGCACCCCACTACATCTTTAATCAGTTATCTTATATAAAAAGTAGTCCCCGATTTTTTTAAAAAAAAACGGATCCATTCGTGACCATCAAACCATTAGCATTCATAAATTTATAAGTTTGATATCTTAAAAACATCATATCAGAGTACACAGTCGAATATCAAAATAGGACGACGATTGTCTCCATCTAATACGACCCATCCTTAGGTGTTCGGTTCATTCTTCAAAATGCTTAACCTGGACGCGCTTACACTTCATTCTTATTACCCGTCACCAATACTAGTAACATATTAGTATTAATGGCATAATAGTAACCAATCAGCACGAAACATAATTTCTTTAAAAAGGACATATTGCAAAATTCGTAGGCTACCCTGATTTCATAGCCTACAAATCACCATCTAAAAAAACAGCTTTTAAAATTCGTAGGCTGCCCTGATTCGTAGCCTACGAATCACAGAGTCTGCCCCCTTCACCTCAAACATCCATAAAAAGACAGCTTTCAAGATTTGTAGCCTGCCCTGATTCGTAGCCTACGAATCACAGATTATGCCCCCTTTACCCCAAACTTCCATAAATCTCAATTTCCACCACCTCTTTAGATGTCATACAATCATGAAATCATTCTATAAATTGAGCTTCGATTTCTATTCGCATTAAGTGTCAAATAACAAGTTAGAAGGTGTTAGAGAACATGACCCAACCTGTTTGACCCATTGCATACATCATAACATACCTCTTTTGGATGCACATACTTAGAACATGGTTTATTATCAACTAGATATCTACCTTGATTTGGTAGCATCAAAAATTTCCATCTTACCCAAACGGGTTGAATTTCAACTTACCCAAACGGGTCAAACTCCATCTTACCTAAACGGGTCAAATTCCACCTTAGCCAAACGGGTCAAATTCCATCTTACCCAAACGGTCAAATTTGAATTCTACGTCTTGTTGCTTTCTAGGATGGTTACTCTAACCCATATTCTACCGAATCATTAACTATGCCATTCAATTCAATGCAAGTACAATACTAATAGAGTATGATCACTCATGTTTAACATGAGGTCACTAAACATATCTTACGTTACCTTGAGCGTTTAACTTGTAGCTTTCCCTTCACGTTGGTGGCTTGAGCTTCCACCGGATTCACCTATATTACCATGATTATTAGTTAATCATGAATATCCACATTCTTGCAAATACAAATGTACATAATGAACCCATGTCAAGTGTTGGCACACTTGACTCTAAATTTTCATACACACACAAGCCTCATGAATAAGAAGACCAAAGTCTAGGCATTTCTAGACCTTTATCATTATAAGCACATACACACTTTCATATCTCATGACACAATACTTCAATTTATGCAATAATTCATGCCTCAAACTTAATAAATCTTCACCTAGGCATTTCATCGAACACCTAGCGTGCACAACTAATATTCTTACTTGTATGAAGTATTCCTTCATTCCATTCAACCCATCATTAACTATAAATGCATACATTTATCAAATTTCATATGGAATTACTAATCTTTCATAAGAATCAAGCTCTTATGATTTAGAAACCCAACCCAACCTCCCATCTATTCCTAATTTCGATTCACATGAGGTGGGTTTTAACCCCATTACAATCTTACTAACAATCATGAAAAAATATAAACATGCAGGGGCAAAATCATGCATCAATTAGGCATACAAGTTCCTACATAACATCCTTTAACATCAATTTGACCTATCTTTGATTTCCCATAAAATCACCTAACATCAAACTTACTTACTTGATGCAGGAAATTAGAAATGGGGGTAGATTAGCAGCCTAGACACCCGCTTGTGCTCAATTTTGGCTTTCCCAACAAACTTCTTCCAAGAAAATCCCACCAATTTGAAGATTTAGGTCAAGAACTAAGTTTAGCTCTCTCCCTCCCCTCTCTGGTTCGCAAATGACGTCTGGGGCTCATCCCCAGATTTTTTTTTCTTTTGTTGAAATCCTAATCTTACATAATCAGCCCCTCCCCTTTATGCTACTTAACCCCTTTGTACCAAATCTTCATATTTACCCTTTGAACCCCCAATCTTTTAGTAAATACTTAACTAGTCACAAACATAACTTTAATAACTAAGTTAATATTTTACTAAACCCGTCGAGGATGTGTTTACTAACTACACATACCCGACCCTTCCCGCACAAAATAAAACATTTCCAAATAAAAGTCACATAAAGAATTTGGGACGTTACACTATTACCACCTAAAAGATGGATCTTGAGCTCCATGACAAGTAAAGTGATTATTAAGCTTTACCAATCTATAATTCTATATACTTTCTTAAAATCATCAAAAGGCAAACTTGAACTAAACTAAGAGGCCTCAGGAAAAAACAAGTCCACAAAAATGGTTACTACTTTCACCAAGGATACTACAGAGTTCTTTTCCCCTTGCACATTTCAGTAAGACAAAATCTCTTTTAGATTGATAAACTTGCAAACAAGATATCTTAATAACATCTTAAAAGTTATAAAAAAACAACTCTATTAGTAATCTAAAGATACTACAGAGTTCTTTTCCCCTTGCACATTTCAGTAAGACAGGATCTCTTTTAGATTAAAAACTTGCAAACAAGATATCTTAATAACATCTGAAAAGTTAAAAAAAAACACAACTCTATCTATAATCACAGGTTGATGTTCTTCTAATGTTAAAAAACAGTGGAAAAATGTCATAATGAAACAGTCTGATTCACTATAATATCATAAATTCCTCGAGAAATCAACAAATCAGCAATTTCCAGATATTTCCCTAAGATCATGTGAACCCTAAGAAACAACAGATCCATCATAAATCTACTACTATATCTTCTGTTCCTGAAGCAACAATACAAAATACCAATCATTCTAAATTCAATAAAAAGTTTACCAAAACCCTAAATGTAAGCTCGAAGAAAACAAAACAGAACAGATTATGAAGCAAACCTGACTAGGCAGCATGAACAACACACTTTTCCCTAACATTGGAGCAAAATCCAACAGTGATGTTGTTAAGATTTCCTCGGAGAACAGCGTCGTTCCAGACAGACGTTGACCTGGCCAACCAATACAACTTTGGGGGCGATATAAGCGTCCACAACGATCTTCGAAAGTCATTGACCTATGGGAATGATCTGCCTTTAACCTCTATAGTCCCACTTCACTCGATCTTGAGATTCAGTTATCTTCTTGTGTTGGGTGAATTTCATTGCTGCAACATCAGTATGATCTTCCTGTGTTAGTAATTCAGTATCTATCATGATTATAAAGAATAAATAAGAACATGTATACATAATTATTACCTTTCCAATTGAGGAATAGAATTATGTTCTGACATGCTAATGACTTTCTACTACATGTGTAACTGAATTAACCAGAGTCAAACGCGTGTAAATTGAGCAGGCTTTATCACACACAAATGTAAGTTTGCTTTGTGACCCACATATTCACGTAAATCACATTTGTCTTCTTTTTATACAGTTCCCTTTCCAGAGTTCCTCTCTACTACATTTAATTTAAAACAAATTAATATTGAAATGGAGATATGAACTGAATGCAGAATGCAAATTTAGATCTAAAACGTGGTTTGTATTTGTCTCAGAAAAAGGCGAAATTGTGGAAGAAAGAACCGCCTCATCCATCCATCATCGTCGCTGTCTTCACAGACATCGACGACGCTTTGCCATCAATTAAATTTCTCAGCGGTGTAACACATGTATTCTTATATTTCTTGCTTCAACAACACAGTAACAAACATAATCACTCTTCCATAATTTTAACCCTTACAGGAGCTAGCTGAAGAATCGGGTGTACCAGAAACCATGGAAGACGGCGACGACTGTCTTACCAAAATAAGATGGGCAGGGAAGCTTTAGCGACAAGCAAAGCTGCGTATCACCGTGAGCTTGAGTCCGTCGCAGATGGAAAACCACAAAAATTATTTTCTTTTATTGGGTAAAGATTGTTGCAGACATAACATGGAAAACCCCCAAAATCAAACATGCATATAGATAAAAGAAAAGAAAATCAATTTGAACCTTATGTCATCAGATAGGCTTAAGATGGAAAACTCCACAAATTATTTTCTTCAATTTGAATCCATAAACGCGATGGCTCCAACTACGAGATGGCTCTGGCTGGTCTCCATGATATACTTCCGGACTTTGATCTGAGCGGTTTCACTAATAAGGACACCGCCCCACCAAAAGCCCAACACGTTTTGGCGAATGCCCTCTTTGGTAAAAACATGTTAGAGATGGAAGCTACTTATGAGATGCCAGCCAGACAAAAAGTCATTTGGGAATGCCTCCGACAACCGCATGCGCAAGATTTCCTCCATGATCTCCCCATCAACGGGTTGGGGCAACACATGTTGCCTGTCGAGTACCGGACAATTATCAAGTATCGCCTCATGGTCCCCCTGTTCCCCGTGGATGAAAAATGCCCCGTCTGCTACAAGGCGTGTATGGATTCGTTTGGGGAGCACGCCGCTCACTGCAAAGCGCTCCTGGGGTTTAAATATCAATATAATGTGGTTCGGGACGTTCTGTTTGATATTTTCAGGCGGGCTGGGATCCCGGCCAGGAAGGAAGCTCCGGTTAACTTTCTATCTGACCCCTTGGATGGGCGCCTAACCCTCAGACAAGACAACATACTTGTATTTGGGTGGAGGAATGGGAAGCATGCTTGTGTGGATTTAACGGGGGTTTATCCCCTTGTGGGGCTGAGGTACAGTACTTTCACGGCGGGCCAGGCGGTGTCCAGAGCAATTGCTGGGAAGGTGAACAAACACGAGAAAGCATGCATTGAAAATCAACACATGTTTGTTCCCTTTGCTTTTAATACTTTTGGTCATCTTGAGTCGGAGGCGGCTGCCATGTTGAGCCGGATCCAAAAAGTCATGTATGGGAATATCGTGGCCTCTAGATTGAAGACTGTTGTCTTTATACTTCTAGGGTTTGCTATTCAAAAAGGGTTGGCGGCGCAGCTTGTTGCCCGCCTTTCCTGTGTGGTTACTTGAGCCTTGTACGTTACCTTTTTTTTGGTTTAATGAAGTATAAACTTATTAACCAAATTTTTTTTTGAATCTTATGCCGTCATTAGAGGCCGCCGGGAAGCTTGAATGATATAACAGAAACCGCGGTCGGACTAGATCTAGAGAAACTAAATGAAATGATTTCAGATTTAAACGAGATTGAGCGAAAATGTGAGAGTCTGACGTGGTTAACGGAGGTGAACAGTGGTGGTTCTTGATACTAAATATCGGCATCTGGATTTAGGTCCCTCACAATCAAGGGTATTTTTCATAAACTCATTATTCTTTCGATTGATACATGAGAAGAAAGACTTTGAGACGGGGGCTAAATATGAGGTAGTCTTGGAAATAGAGCTCCGGTAGCAGATGTAGTGGAGGGAGTGGTTGGAAATGGAGCTCCGGTGATGAGCGGCTATGTCGTTTGATGTTGACCAACATGATCGGTTGACTGTGGGGTGGTTAACGTTTTTTTAGGCTTTCTAAAAATGAAAGTAAAGAGACTGTGGGTGGGCCGTATTTTTGCACAAATTAAATAATGAGCTAGCTATTGTAAATAATTGAGAGGATGAAAAAAAGTTGTCAATTGATTATGAATTGATTCCACACTTAATACAATAGTGGTCTAGCCAATATATAGAAAAGACAATTACAATTAGCTTGGATCGTAAAATGGCAAAGTGATCAGTGGCAAGTGGTTTGGTGAAGATTTCCGCTATTTGATCGTGTGTGGAGATGAATTGGATGTGTAGTTGTCGTTGAGCAACCTTCTCCCGGACAAAGTGAAAATCAACCTCAATGTGTTTGGTGCGAGCATGAAAGATGGGATTTGCGGAGAGGTAAGTCATACCGAGGTTGTCACACCATAAGGTAGGAGCATTGCGTGTAACAACTCCTAGTTCACGCATTAGAGACTGGAGCTATGTCAGTTCCGCAACCGTGTCCGCCATCGCTTTGTATTCCGATTCGGTAGATGAGCGAGAGACGGTACGTTGTTTTCTGGCACTCCAAGAGATGAGATTGGATCCCATATAAATGGCAAAGCCCCCCGTCGAGCGATGATCAATAGCGCACCCGACCCAATCCGCATTGGAAAAGGCCTCTAAATCGGTCCAATACGCATCAGCAAATGCATGTAAGTTGGATCCGAACCGGTGGTTTAATTTTAACCCGTAGTTGGAAGTGCCTAGAAGATATCAGAGTATTCATTTGACCGCAACCCATTAATTTTCGGTTGGAGCATGCATGAATTGGCAAACACGATTGATGGCAAAACTAATATCCGGTCTCGATAGGGTTAAATATTGAAGTGCTCCAACCATTTTTCGATATTGTTTGGGGTCGGAAAAGGGTTTACTATCATGAAGGGTTAGAGGAGGTGATGTTACCATTGGCGTAGGAATGGGTTTGGCGTTGGAAAGGCCGGCCAGTTCAACGACATCGTGAATATACTTTTGTTGAGAGAGGATAATGTCATCGCCATCTTTTACGATTTCTAAACCCAAAAAGTAGTCGAGGGCTCCAAGATCCTTGAGTGCAAGATGTTTGCTGAGATGTGTGACGACAACATTGATAGCTTGGGTATTGTTCCCGGTGACAATTGTGTCATCAACATAGACCAAGAAATAAATAGCGGTGCCTTTGTAGTTGTAGACAAACAAGGATGGGTCGGTTTTGGAGCCTTTGAAACCCAATCGGTGTAGAGCCGCCGACAATTTTTCAAACCATGCCCTTGGCTCTTGTTTGAGGCGTATAGAGACTTATGAAGCTTGCATACATAGTCCGGATGCTCAGAGTTGACGAAGCCCTTTGGTTGCTTCAAGTATATTGTCTCGTTCAAGTCCCCATGAAGGAACGCATTTTTGAAATCAAGTTGTCGGAGAGGCCATTTGTTTGTAATGGCAAGAGAGAGGACAAGACGAATTGTTGTGGCTTTACAACAGGACTAAAGGTTTAATGGTAGTCAATCCCATGTTCTTGGGTGAAACCTTTAGCGACTAACCGAGCCTTGTACCGTTCCGGATCTCCATTTTTATCACGTTTTATCCTGTAAATCCACTTACAATCAACTACATTTTAACCATAAACGGGTGGAACAAGCGACCATGTACCATTTTGAACTAAGGCAGAATATTCCTCCGTCATGGCGTGATGCCACTCGGAAATAGGTGGAGAAGTGGTGGCACAATTGGCGGATGGGTCAAAGGGAAGTTTGCGTTTGGGGTTAGGTCACAGGTTTGGAGGACGCTGTCGAACCGGAGGTGGGGGAGGGGGTGGGAACGTTGGATGAAGAGGAAATGGACGGAGATGGGTTTGTTGAGGAAGGGGGTGGGAGCATTCGGTGAGGAGAAAGGTGACGAGGAGTTGTTGTCATTTGAAGAGGGGGAGTGCATGTGAGAATGGGAAGATGAATGCATGGGGAAGGGGCTACTGTTGGGTGAAGGGGAGTTGGACGTGGAAGGTGTGGTTGGTGGAGAGGGTATAGGAGGTGGGGGATTTGGCATAAATGTGGTGTAAGGAGACTCAGTAGGTGGTTGTGGTGGAGGATTGGTTGTGAAGGGAGATTGAAATGGGAAGATGTGTTTATTGAATCGGACATGATGAGCGGTGTAAACACGATCGGTGGAGGGATCTAAGCATCGATAGCCATGATGCATTGGACTATATCCAAGAAAGACACAAGGTGTGGATCGAAAATCCATCTTGTGTGGAGTATATGGTCGGAGGTGGGGAAAGCATTGGCATCCAAAAACACAAAGAAATGAGTAGTTCAGATCCCGTTAAAGGCATTGAAAAGGCGATTTTTTATCAATTAATCTTGATGGCATTCTATTTATCAAGTAAACCGTCGTTTCAAATGCTAAGTGCCAAAACTTTTATGGTGCGAATGAGTGAGCAAGAAGTGATAGACCAGTTTCAACGACATGTCGGTGTCGTCTTTCGACCGTTCCATTTTGCTCACTTGTGTGAGGACACGATCGTTGGTGAAGGATACCATTGTTTTGAAAGAAAGATGTTAGAGACCGAAATTCCCCGCCCCAATCGGAGTGAACTTGTTTTATTTTTCTTTGAAATTGTCGTTCGACCATTCGAGCAAATTGTTGAAAAATTGATGAGACATCCAATTTTGTTTTAATGGAAAAAACCACATGTATTTTGTGTGATGATCAACGCAAAGTAAAAAATATTTGTAGCCATCAATTGATACGGTGGGTGCGGGACCCCAAACTACACAAAAAATGAGATCCAAGACATTCTCACTACGAGTGGGATTATTATGTAAATGAAGTTTTGTGGACTTCCCCATTTGACAAGCAACACAAATAGAATCACAAAGTTTGGTGGAAACAGGAAGTAAAAATTGAGAAAACATATTTTGTTGTGTTTGGCGATTAGGATGCCCTAATCTTTGGTGCCACACGGTTGCGGACGAACGGGTGACGGAGAAAGCTTGATTGGTGACCGACTGGAGTTGAGGAAGAGCGAGAGAGTAGAGGCCATCTTTACTTGGACCCGTAAGGAGAGTAGTGCGGGTAGAGATGTCCTTCACAGAAAAAAATGAAGGTGAAATTCAAAGAACACATCATTATCAACACAAAAATTTTGAACGGAAAGAAGATTGTGTTTTATGTTCGGAACGTCTAATATGTTAGAAAGGTTGAAATTTTTGAAAGGAGAATGTATATGAGTGGAACCAATATGTAAGATGGGTAAACCGTTACCATTACCAACACGAAGTTCGTCGTCACCGTGGTACGGTTCGGAGGAGCCTATGTTAGCCAAGTCCGGGGTGACATGATGGTTTGCGCCCGTATCTGGAAACCAATTAGTTGATGTAGTAGATCTCGAGTCTGTAAAATTGCGGTAGGGCGACCACGTGACGTAGATGGATTACGATTTGGACACTCGGATGGAACGTGACGAATCCCGCATAGTTTGCACGTTCCATGAACGGTGTTTATGTTGGTGGCCCATTCGAACTGTCCCCTTTCACGCGTCGACACCCTCGGGTTGACTGGCCTACGTCGGCCCCTAAATGAAGACGGGCCGGGGCTGCTGCGGTTGTTGCGGGTCGTGTAGTGGGCCTGAGCAGGAGGTTGTGGAGTGAGGGTGAACCCTTGTTGGGTTGCCAACTACTGGAGAGTGTGTAGTGGGCCGGAGTTGGCGTTTTGAGGGGTGGGAAGGAGACCGGGTAGGGCAGACGGTGTGGCGGTGGTGGCGATATAGGCTTAGGTTGGGTTGTGGGTTTTGTTGTCCATATAGTCGTGGTCGGATAGGATTGCGGGTAGTTCATCAAATGTGATTGGGGTTTGTCGCCCGAGGAGGTTTGACTTCAAACCGTTATACTCCTCTCGAAGACCCGATATAACAAGCATCACCACATCGCCGTCGGCTAGCGGTTTGCCAATGTTGATGAGGTCGGTGGCATATTCGTTTGCACGGGCAAGATACGCCATTGGTGTCTCTTCACCCTTCATTTTGATACGGAGAAGTTTGGTTTTAAGGGTATACTCGCGGGATTGAGTATGTGGTGCATAGGCACGTTCAAGATTGTTCCAAATGTCACGTGAACTGTCGCCTTTAACGTGATGGAAGGATTCTTCGGAGATGGTGGAGATGAGTAACATGCGAATGTGTGCATCATTCGCAATCCAAAGGGGATGTTCCGGGTTAGGGTTTGTGGTGGCGGCTACGGCGGCGTCGCCGGAACTGGATGCGGGAGTGGTGATCATAGATTTGTAGGGGGTGGGCATGGTATAGAACCGTCTATGTATCCGAATAAACCGTTTGTAAGGAGAAACAGGTGAATCATGGTTTTCCAAAAAGCATAATTGTTAGATTTGAGGGTGAACACAAACTTATGTGAATTGTGAGATTGTTTGTCTTGGGTAGTAAAAGCGGTGATGGGTGCCATGAGAAGAATAGGGATGGAGGGTGGCAGAAGAAGGCGACGAGGGGAGGGAGGGAAGGTAGAAACGACGCTTTAAGGTTAGGAGGAGAGGTTTTCCAATTTTGGCTCTAGATACCAAATTGAGATGATGAAAAAATGCTGTCAATTGATTATGAATTGATTTCACACTTAATACAATAGTGGACTAGCTAATATATAGAAAATACAATTACAATTAACTACCCTCAAGAATATCATAAATACTAATGGTCTAATATAAATCGATGGGTATTCAATAATCATATTTGTTCTTGAACTTGCATTTTTTGTTATACAACTTTTAATTTTTCATCCTTTTTCTTTTCTTTCTTTTGTATTTCTTTTTTATCATGAACTTTTATTTTTATTTCTATCTGACATTTTTATGAGTTATCTAACATCATTGTTTCATTTAGTGTAATATTATCACCTTTTCATTCAAATAGCGAGATTATTCAAACCTACACCAAGTCTAAACCTTTCATTTTATACATATATGTAACCAATGCAAATGTCAGTTTAGATTGAATGAAACCCGAATAAAAACCTCTTAACTACTCATTAACGGGTGGCCCGCCGCAACGCGCGGGCGGGTCACCGTCTTGTTTATCAACCAATTGCCATCAGGTTGGGTGGGAGTGTGATTTATCAACCAATTGCTTCATGGTCAGAATGGTCGTGGTATCGTCCCGGTTAAACGGGGATGGGTGGGAGTGTGGGCTAACATCGCTAAGATTAAAGTGGCTTTGGGGAAAAAAGAGGTGAGGTTGGACTCAGTTGAGGCTGGAAAACGATGCTTGGGTGTGGAAAGGAGATCGCTCGGGGGTCTTCTCGAGTGAAAGGTATACGGAATATCATTAATGTATTGGTTGCAACAGGTGAAGATGTGAGTTTCCAATAAACATGTTGGTCCCTCCTAAGGACGACCTGCTGTTTTGGCGGTTGCAACTGGGAAGACTTCCGATGAGAATGGCGTTGGAGAGACGTGGAGTAATCATGCCAACCATTACGTGTCCGATTTGCGAAGAAACCATGGAGACATCGATGCACCTTTTTACGGGTTATGGCCAAGCTTCAATACTCTGGTCAATAATCAGTGATTGGGTCAAACTCGAGCATACGGTGTTTTTCGACGTGCAAGATTTGATGAGCTTTGTTCCGGAAGAGGCTGCCAAAAACGATAAGAGGAGGCTAACGGATGCGGTGTTTCGAACGGCGGTTTGGATTATATGGGAAGAAAGAAATCAACGAGTGTTCAAGAGTTTCAAGAGATCCGTGGCGAACATTGTTGCGGAGATAAAGGCTAGAAGTTTCTTTTGGGTCAATTTCCGGGCGAAAGGGTGGGGGGTGGAATGGAAGGATTGGTGTAAATTCGTGTTCTAATGTAAGTCTTTTTGTAACTTTGGGTCGGTGTTAGCGTCTTGCTTACCGACCTTGTTGGTTTTTATTCAAATCGTCGTTCGAAAAAAAATAAAAATTCCCATCAGGTGCTAGCTTATTAGGAGGGACGATAATCACAATTGGATCATAAAAAATGCAACAGTGTCCTTGTGTTCTTATATGAGCTGCTAGTTTGATCAATATATTCTGAGAGGTGCAGTGATGCTGATCTCAAGTCAAAAGCAGCCAATCAAAACCTGATGATAAGATGTACATCTCCGGTTAGGCTTTGGAACAACAAAAGGCCAAAACCCATAAACATAGCAGATAAAACCAAGTAGGCACTCCAATCGAGCGATGTTGTTTTATGAAGATAATGTTCCGAGCCAAGGCTATGTCAAGATTTCGCTGAGCCTATGTTTGTTAACATCTATTGGTGAAATGTTTTCTATATATACTCGCGTGACTAGTAGTTGGTTCAAAGTTCAAACTTTGGTGAATTTTATTTTACTTGATGGTGGTATGGTATTCTGAATGGTTCATGTGGTGGAACAATGACTATAATGATTCGGTTTTGCTGGATTTGTATTTACTTGCTCTTGGTTTGGTATATAGTATGGTTCATATGACAGAAATTATGGCTATGATGATTTTGATTTTCCCTTATTTGACCCTAAAAGATTTCGACATCTCATTTAAACTAACATTCTTTCAAATTGAAACTTATGATGAATTGCTACCTATCTGAGAACTTCACCATTGAAATGTGCTTTGGTGAATCATATTTACCCATGTGAGCCTATGTTCTTGATTTCCTTTAACAAGATTGTACATTATTCTATAATTTTTATTTTATATAATTAGAGGTTGGTTTTTTGTTCATAAACAAATATGGCGACTACACACCTACTTTTTTCATGTTAAAATTTTAGTGTTCTTTTAAAATTATTGTTAACACTAAAAATGAACTACATAACTATAAAAAGTTTATAATTGCCTAAAAAGAAAGTATTCAGCTCTTAAAAAATGAATTCGTAGAGAATAAAATGAAAAAAGCATATAATATATATTTTCTTTAATTTTATAGAAAAGTGATATAAATGTTTTAGAAAAACGTTTAACTTTATATCTTATTATATGTAAAAAGTAAGAATAAAATTGGTTAAATAAAAAAACACTAATTAAAATACTATGTAAATTGATTGTAATAAGAAAGAAAATAATGGAGTTAACATCTGTTTAGAAAACTTTATTAGTTACAAACAATCTTCGAAGATACACTTCACATTACCTCACGCGTTTCCCGTAGCAACGCGCGAGACTCATTTCTGTATGTAACGTTTGACATGACATGATATAATTTTCAAGTTACTGTCAACTCGATTCACTGTTTCCACATGCAGGGAAATAAAAGCACACCATTCAATACAGATAGATGCAAACATAATGTACGTATTGGACGGAGACACACGAATGCTATATTTGGTATCAAAATCTTGGCGGGCGGGGTGAACTAAAGGAAAATATGTATCAACAGCCAAAACACAGAAGCTGCGATTGGTGAAATGATGATTGGTTGGGCATAGTTTGGTAGTGAAGGGTATGCCTCAGGAGGAGGGAGCATGCATTCTTCCCCATTGAAGTAAACTTTCCTAGGGAAAGCCCATCCCTGCTTGAATGTAAAGGTGTCCTTGTCCTTCTGCATGAGCACTTCAGACTGCACATTCCCAAATGGTCCAGCTTCCATTAGCAAATCGTTATAAAACTTCATTCCATAAAACATCCCAGTGTCATCTGCACATGCACATATATATCAACACAAGCCAACTTAATAATTTAATTAGGGTTTTAGCTAGGTTTCACTGACTTATGGATTGGTAGGGAACTAGAGGCTTGTAATCAAAGCTAAAAACTTGTGTCACATTGTTGAGATTCGGGTGTTGTGCCACGAGAGTCCATTGTGTATAGTTGAGTCTGTAATTGAAGTTGGTAACAGCCATCTTTACGCGCCAGTAGTCTTTATAGTTCTGCTTCACGTGCCAATGCACCCGTATGGGGCACATATGATGAGTGCACTGTAGCAGTGGCTCGTTATCTTTCCGTGGTGTGTTGATCCCATCCGACCTTGCCTGCTTTGAACCACTCCTACACTTTCAAATCCATAATTCATTATTTAATCAAAACCGATATTTAGGTATATCTGGCTCGTACGTGTTTGATAAACCAACGCTTACTTGATACATTTGTCTTTGTTGTGGCAGCCACATGAACAAGATGGGCAAGGAGTGATGGTTTCATTGTAGAAGGAGGAAAAGGATACACAGCAGCTTGGATGTTTGGATACCAAAAACTGTGAGTATGTGCAGGTCACATTCCATGTCACTGCATCAGAATAATTATCAGACATAGAGGTGACAGTCGGTTTCGATTTTCGTAATGTTTTATCTCAAACAAACAACATGTCAAATAAAATATTTTTTAAGACCCAGCTCGCTCGCCTGACCACCCATCCATCTTGCCACCTCTTCTCTTGAAAGTAAAGTAAAAGGAATTGCTTACTCTAACTAGTTATATTGGAAACTTACTTAAAGCCTGAGTCTTTCGCCTACGATCAGGAGTCAGATAGACGGTAGAAGGCACGATTGTAGCGGGGCCACAAGTGTAGCCGGGGCCCGGGGCAAGCAGAGTGAAATTCTTGGGAAGTTTTACAGTTTTATTTGAAGTGCCAGCAAGGCCAACACTCACTTGAAAAGCAGAAACAGCAGAGGAAGGATCTTGACCCCATGAAGAGACCACACCACCTTTGCAGCAATTGGAGATTTGCTGGTTATATGGAACTCCAGGAAGCAAATCAACAACCACTGGGTTTCTTTTGCAACAGTGCGGTGAGTTTCCGCCTTTGAACTTGGAACAATCGCCTTGTTCGGTAGTTTGGGCTCCAACCATTGACCAGATCACCTCTTTCTTAGCCCAGTTCCATCCCAAGGTCCACCCAGGATTCATTATATGCCTATACATTTGGAAATTGTTCATTGTAACCAATGCCTGCAAGGCAGTCAATCTGTTATATGCGGGTCCGATTTTGGTTGGGGTCAACACAGACGGGTACCAAAAGGTAGGGGTGTTAAACGGGTTGTGTTCCCATGTTGCTCAGTAAACCCAGCCCGACCTGACCCGAACCCGAAAATATGTCGTCGCAGATAACAGATATGAACCCGTGCCCGACACGTATATTCACGAGTTGACCAGAAGAAGACGACATGTGTCTGACCCAAATTTCTTTTATTTTTACTTTTGTCCTCAAAATGCTTTAAAATTACAATTTAAAAGAAAATACAAATGTATATAAAACAATTACATTTTAGTTGTAAAAATCTTAGGTTAATTTCTCTTTTCGATACATAACAGCTACAAGAAGCTCACCACATAACCATCTGGTGTCCAAGAGATGACATCCCATTTTATTGTTATATTCCCGAAAGGATCGAGCGGGTCGAACGCCACTGAAATAACAATACCGGAGCTATTAAACTAACTGCACGTGTTATACTATTTGATCATAAAACATTTATTTAATTTACCATACCTGAGCTTTGAGCAAACACCAAAAGAAGAACAGCCCATAAACTGAACTCTAAACCCATTTTCTATATGCTTTAACTGAAGAATCTCATTGCTGCATTAATAAGGTGCAGAATATGAAGATGTTTTACCTAAAAGTTGTTGCATGCCTACTTAGATTGCCATAATTAACCAACGATTTTGTAGCTTGCTGAAACATTAAGTAAAGGTGTGACAGTAAAGTTGCACTTGCAAAGAGTTAAGAGTGATGGCAAGTCATTATCTCACATTCGTTTATACTTATCTGACTTTTCACCCATTAGCACCGCGCCACCGCCTGCTAGAGGTGCATATTTCAGTGTTTTTTACCCGGTTCCAGGTACAAAACGGGTTTTATCCTTCAGAACGGTTATAGTTGTAGGTTGTGTTCTAGGTACAAAACCGGTTAGATCAACGACGGCCAAACCCAACTACACCTATAACCGTTGTGGAGGATAAAACCCATACCTTGTGTAACCGGTGGTTAGGGTCAGGTATGAAACTACTTACGGATACAAACGAGGTGTGAACCGTTTTCTAATGGTCATAAACGGATATAAGTACAGGTCAAGACCGTTAAAAAACACAAAAAATGACATTAAAACATCCAGTCAAATAACCATCCAGGACTTTATGTAAAAAATTTATGTATTTGTCAAGTTCAATATATCCATTTGGTTCCAGATACAAACGGCTATAACCTATACAAAACTGGTTCCAAATACAAACCCAGAATTAGCATAGAAATGTACCGATAGGTTCAACCGGATAGGAACCTGGTATGGTCAAACCTAGGTATTGACCGGTTACGGATCCAAACCTGGTTTTCTTCCCCTCTACTACCTACTAAGAGGAGGAGGACAAACTAAACAGGTCGGGCGAGCCCTACCCTTTTCTTACCTGGTTAAGCCTGAAAACTAAATTCATTGTGTATAGTTATAATTAACACAAGAAAATCAGGATTCCCACTGAGATTAGTTGGCTCAATTCAAGGTTTAAAGCATGATTACACCTAAAAACGTTCAATAGTTTGTAGATATAATATGCTAGTTAGCAGGGCCGGCCCTGGGCAAGGAAAAAGTGGGCGACCGCCCGGGACATGGTTTTTTGAGGCCCAATATTTTTAAATTTTTTATTTTACATATATATTTTTATATTATTTGAGAAGAAAATAGGAACAAGGACACGGTCTTGTGTGATGGTTTGGCACTCTGGCAGCCATTATGTTTCTTCTAAACAAGAAGGCATGTGTTCCAACCTCGGTTGCTCCTTTCTTTTTTGCTCTTGAATTTTATTATATAGGCTCAAAAATGCTATTGAAAAGTTTTGAATCAAAGACCTTTGATATATTTGTAACGACACCAAACCAAATCATCTACAAACCGATTTTTGTCTTTTATCTTTATATCCATTTTATGTACTAGTTGTAAACTAGTATTTTTTTAGCGTGTCTTGTTTTATTATTTGAAACGTAAACAATATAACATAAATGTTCAAGCATTTACACTTTTTTCTATTTAATAATAACAATTTACTTCTAAACTTCCAATTTAATATGTAAATTTTATGTAATATTTTTTATAAATATACTCTAAAGTTTTATAATATATGTTACAATACTCATAACATAAATTTTCTAACATTTACACTTTTTCTATTTAGTAGTATAAATTTACTTCTAAACTTTCATTTTAACATGTAAACTAGTCAGTGACCCGGGTATATACCCGATGATGTGATATGAAAAAAATTATACGAATACAAATATGAACCAAAAGTAAAAAGAAAAATCGAAGTGAATAATACATAAAGCTAAAGAGCCCATAAATATTCAATAATATTAAATTTACAAGTTTGAGAAAAGAGACTTGAATACAATGTTTTTTGTTACATTCGTTTGACGACCATTTTCGTCAAAAATTAAGATTTGAGACCCTTTTTCTGACACATTAAAACAGAGGTAGACTCAAATGTTAACATAGAGTACGACAAGAATACATTATACCAATGTTGCAGAAATCGTGATTAATCGGTGATTAATCAGCGATTAATCGCTTGACGGTCGCCCACTGTCTACGATTAATGGTTTAACGGTCAGTTGGTCAACGACGGTCAACATTGGTCATTGGCGGTCCTTAGCGGTCTTGGCGGCCTTGACGGTTAGCCAAATTTATTAATAAAAAAACTTTAAAAAATTCTCAAATATATTCTTCTAGCGTTTATTAGAAAAGAACGCCAAAAGTCGATAAAACCTAACATCGCAACTCTACCTTTTCATAATCAAGCATCTCAGAGGGAACTTTTTGATGGAGATTTCGAGTCCGAGGATGAGGTGGTAATGTTTGAAGATGAGTACGAGTCAGATGGAGTCCAAATCTTGGAATCACCATGAGAATGTTAAAAGAAGATGACAATTTAAGTATGAAAATGTGTTTGTTTTTTTTAGATTATTTAACGTATTCGACTTTAATATTGTAGTTTTTTACTTAAACAATTATAAAAGTACTAGTTTATTATTTTTTAAGGTTATTTACTTAGTAACTACACTAGGATATTGCCATGTTGGAATATATATGTAATAATTTAGGGTCTCCGATTAATCGCTGATTAATCACGATTAATCCGATTAATCGCTTAACACCAGTCGACTGTCGAGCTACCACCAAGCGATTTCTGCAACCTTGCATTATACACACCAAACTTCTATTACCCAATGGAGAGTTTAAAATTAAGAGTATACCTTTAAATAGTTAACATCAAAGTCCTTCTCGACTACCTCGATCCATTTTCCCATTTGAAAGCTTGATTTAGTTTTATTACTTTGTAAATTTGTTTTGACATGTTTTTTTACTCCACTTAGTCATAGAACCTACAAAAAGAATACGAAGAAAATTGAATAACCGACATCCACCTGTGGAAAAATGTAAATTGACCAGCTAAAACATAAGCATAAGTTTACATTGAAGTGGTACTATATACAAAAACTAGCTTCTGTCCCATATCCATAGCAAGTCTGGTATACACAACAGATCGCCAAAAACTTTCATCCTTCATATACCAAACAAACTTGATTGATTCTAAAAAAAAGTATTATAGGTAGTAAACATAAAACAACTTAGAAGTAATTCACCTTCAATCCATTGGAGATGCTATGTTTCTTTTAAAGCAAACCAAGTTACAACTATGCTACAAAAGAGAAAAAGTTTGATATTAACAAAATTGAGTACATTATATTTATGAGTTAACATAACCACAACACCACTGAAGTACATATTAGGTACCCGTGTCATACTACAGAATAGATTGATATCGCTTAGGGCGCGTTTAAAAGCCGCCCAGGATCGACAGAAATCGTATGCAGATAGGAGGCAGAGAGATATAGAATTTCAAGAGGGGATCACGTGTTGTTGAAAGTATCCCCGTGGAAGGGGGTGATCAGGTTTCGAAAGAGGAGTAAGTTAAGCCCAAGGTTCATCGGGCCTTTTAAAATCATTGCTCGAGTGGGTCAAACGGCATATCAATTGGAATTACCCGACGAGTTGATTGGAATCCATGATACATTCCACTTGTCTAAACTGAGGAAATGTTTAGCTGACGAGACCGCCTATGTGCCCTTGGACGATATCGTGATTGATGACAAGCTGAATTATGTGGAAAAGCCAATTGCAATTCTAGACCGCAAAACTAAGCGGCTCAGGAATAAAGAAATAGAGCAGGTCATGGTGAAGTGGTAACACAGGAAAGGATCGGATGTGTCCGAGGAGGAAATGAGAAGATACTACCCCTACTTATTCGGTATGTGCTTTTAGTTTTGGGGACGAAACTCCCTTAAGGGGGTGGAGTTGTAACATCCCGAATTTCATAATAAATCAAATGCATTATTTTTATTCATACTATATTTGGGTTGTTCGTGGAATGAGCAGGTTTAAAATTTTAACTATGTATCTAGCGAAATGAATTAATACTAAGTAAAAGTTTGTAACTAAGGGCTATCTAGTGGAATTTAGATGACTAATTGTGCAAATGCGGGTTTTGGTTAATATTTATATAAATTGTAAACCTGAGGGGTTAATGTTGTAAATTAGAAGGAGAAAACTAGTCTGGGATTTCACCAGACTTAGAATTCACGAACGTGAGTAAGAGAAGAGCGAGATGAACCCTAGTTCTTAAAGAAATTACCAAATTGAAGGTGCAAAATGGGCTATCTAAGGAGGGGGGAGCTGAATCGGGCTTAGGAAGTCTCCTACACCTCAATTTCATCTTTATTTCTTGAGTTCTTGACCAAGTGAAACGGGAGGAAGCTCGGGTCACCAACGAGAAGGCAAGAACAAAGGTTAAAGGTACACATTAGTAGATGGGTCAAGATCGAATCCGGGTGCCGTGGAACCGAACACTGGGTATTTTGAGGACAATCAAGTCGTGTTTTATACTAGTAAATGTTTTGTACTCATGATGTGATGATGTTGATTGTAGTAATCACTAGGTTATGTATATGTTGCTTAATGATGGGTAAAACTTCTTGACTAAATGAAGAAATTTTCTAACTATGATTTTCTAATAACATGTTAATCATGTTTAAGCGGTTGAGGCCTTACAAGTTGGTATCAGAGCCACAATTTGTGGGATTCAAGTGTCATGGGGCCACTTGAACTCAAACCAAGTGCTCGTGATGGGGAAATATGTTCGGTTCAAGGTTTGATCTTTTGACCCTGTAAGTGATTTAAATTCTCTATTGAATGTTAAATGATGATTATGCTGTATGGACCATTGTAAATGGTTTAGCTGAAGTTATGAATGATTGAAAAGTGGAAGTATGTTATTGCAATACTAACCTATTGTAAATTGCAGTTTATCATGACGGATGAGAACAACCCAGCTGGGGCTCTTAGAGAGCCTATGATTGCAGAAGTGAAAAAGCTGATTTCAAATGAAATTGAGACCTCCGTGGAATCAGCTGTGCGGACCCATGTGGGTTGGATGGAAAATTCCCTGATGGAGGCATTGGAGAAGAAGCTGGAATCAATGAGGAACGCATTTATAGCAGAACGTAGCGAGAAGAAGGATAAGGGGAGGTGTACATATAAAGATTTCATGGAGTGTAAGCCTCCCATATAAACTAGTGATGCGGATCCGATAGCCTGTTACAGATGGCTAACGGAAGTTGAAGCGGTATTTGAACGGAGTCATTGTGATCCGAAGGATCTAGTGATGTTTGCAACCGGACAACTCCGGTCGCATGCAAAAGACTGGTGGGATATGACGCGTGAAGAAAAGGGGAAGGAGGTCATAAAGGCCATGATGTGGTAAGAGTTTAAAGCTGTGTTTGCAATGTATCATATCCCCCAGTCTGAAGTGAACAAGATACAAGATGAACTCGTGCAATTCCGTCAAAAGAAGGGTCAACTAATCGGGGAAGTAATCAGTTACTTCCTGATATAGTGAAATTTTGTAAGGAGTTGTTGAGAACAGAGAAGCAAAAGATCTACCAATTCAATAATATGTTGAATGCTGACTTTAGGGAATTCATTAATGCTTCCCGATGTGTGACTCTCGAAGTGTTAATCAATGCTTGTCGAGAGAGGAAATTGGAGCTGAAAAAGCAGGTGGAAAGAGGTGAGAAGAGGGGAGTAGAAAACAGTTCTACCCCAAATAAGAAACCAATGGTAAATGAATCACCCAAGAAATCTGAAAACAAGAAGACTGGATCGTCTGATTGCCCACATTGTGGGAGAGCACACAAGGGAGAGTGTTTCCTTCTAACAAAGCAGTGCTACGGTTGTGGAAAAACAGGTCATGGGATAGCTCAATGTCATAGTCCCGCGCGGTTGCGTTTTGGATGCGGAAATACGGGCCATAAAAAAGTGAATACCCAAACCCGAGTTCGGGGGCGGGTCAAAGCGGAGTGAAGCCGGACATTCCTCAAGTGAGAGGAAGATCTTATCAGCTGACTGTGGAGGAAGGAAAGGTGGATCCAGGGGTAGTGACAGGTATCTTTCTTGTCAATTCTATCCCTGCATATGTATTATTTGATACGGGGGTGAGTAGATCATTTGTTTCTCATGATTTTACCCGTCACCCCTCCTTTTGTTATTAACAAGCTGTCTGTGCCTTTAGAAGTAGAAATAGCGGATAATAAGAGTGTCTTAGTCTTTGACGTGTATCATGATTGTAATATTTTCATAGAAGGTGAAGACTACCCGATCGATTTAATACCAATGATGATGGGAGAATTCAAAGTGATAGTGGAAATGGATTGGTTATCTAAATACCAAGCCAATATGGTGTGTAACCGCAAGGTGATTGAATTAATATCGCCGAGCGGGAAGCAGGTTGTTGTTCAAGGAGAAAGAAAGAACGAGATCATGTTATGTTCAGTAATGGAGGCGAGGAAATACATCCAGCATGGTTGTAAATCCTATTTGGCATATGTGGTGGATACGAAATGTGAGTGTAACAAAGCTGCAGCCAATGTTTTAAAAACCGGTGGATACGAAATGTGAGTGTAACAAAGCTGCAGCCAATGTTTTAAAAACCGGTTTTTTAGTTGAACCGGAAAACTTTCCGGGGCCGGTTCGACCGGTCGGACCGGTTAGACCGGCCGGTTGAACCGGTTAGGGGATTTATATATATATTTTTATAAAAATGTTAATAAATTTGTACACCACAACGAAATTAGTTAAAATACAATGATAATCCACTAAAAAATAATACCAAATTGGTATTTCATAAGAATATATAAGTTTTAAACTTTAAAAAAAATAATAAAAAATAACAATATATTTTAAAAAATATATATATTTTTTAAAACTGTCAGAAAACCGGTTGAACCGGAAAAAACCGGAAAAAATCGGAAAACCCGCCCGGTTCAAAACGGTCCGGTTATGTCCAAAAAACCGGGGATTAAAAAACCGGTATGATAACCGGTTGGCGGTTGAACCGGACCGGTTGAACCGGTTTTTTAAACATTGGCTGCAGCGGTGCCTGTTGTGTAGGAATTCCTAGACGTTTTTCCTGAAGACCTTTCGGGTATACCACCAGATAGGGATGTGGAATTCCAGATCGATTTAGTACTCAGGGCCAAGCCGGTGGCTCGGGCTCCATATCGGCTAGCTCCTACGGAGATGCAAGAGTTAATGAAGCAGGTACAGGATTACTTGATATGGGACTCATTTGGCCAAGTGTATCCCCTTGGGGTGCACCAATGTTATTTGTGAAGAATAAAGACGGTAGCCTAAGGATGTGCATAGACTATCGTGAGCTGAATAAGCTGACCTTGAAGAATAAGTATCCCTTGCCCCGAATTGATGATCTTTTTTACCAGTTACAAGGGCTGAGCTGGTTCTCCAAGATTGATTTGAGATTGGGGTACCATCAGCTGAAGGTGAGAGAGGAGGATGTCCCGAAAACAACATTTCGAACGTGGTATGGGCACTACGAGTTCTTAGTAATGTCATTCGGGTTGACTAATGCACCTGCGGCCTTCATGGATCTTATGAACCGTGTGTGTAAGCCGATGCTGGATCGTTCAGTTATCGTATTTATTGATGACATCTTGGTGTATTTGCGGAGTGAAGAATAGCACGCTCAATATTTGCGTGAGGTGTTGGAAACTTTAAGGCGGGAAAAACTGTATGCGAAGTTCTCCAAGTGTGCCTTTTGGTTACGGGAGGTACATTTTTTGGGACATGTGGTAAATGCGGAGGGAGTATTAGTAGACCCTGCCAAGGTCGAAGCAGTAGCGGGATGGAGAACGCCTAAGAACCCAACTGAAATCCGAAGCTTCTTAGGATTGGCAGGCTACTATAGGAGATTTATTCAAGATTTCTCCAAGATAGCCTTGCCATTAACTCGACTCACAAGGAAGGATGTGAAATTCGAATGGGGTGAAAAAACAAGAAGAGTCCTTTATGACTCTAGAGGAAAAGTTAACCCATGCTCCCATGTTAGCTTTACCCGATGGGACAGAAGACTTGGTGATATACTCGGATGCGTCATATCTCGGCTTGGGATGTGTACTTATGCAGCGAGGTAGAGTGATAGCCTATGCTTCGAGGCAATTGAAGAGTCATGAGGTTAGTTATCCAACTTATGATCTTAAGCTGGCAGCAGTGGTATACGCCTTAAAATTTTGGCGACATTGTTTGTATGGCATTCCGTGCACAATTTATACTGATCACAAAAGCTTGAAATATTTGTTTGATCAGAAGGAGTTAAATATGAGGCAGCGAAGGTGGTTGGAGTTGATTAAAGATTACGATTGTGAGATTCATTATCACCCGAGCAAGGCCAACGTGGTGACAGATGCCTTAAGCAGAAAAGGGGATTACACTCCTATTAGGGTGAAATCGATGAAGTTGGTTGTGACCTCTAGTATTCTTGATTCAATCAAGAAAACACAAGAGGAAGCAGTAAAAGAAGAAAAGTGGAAGAAAGAGCGGATAAAGGGAGCGGTGAAAGACTTAGTCCACGAGGACAATGGTCTTAAATATCGATTTGGACGGTTATGGATTCCTAACACTTGCGGGGTAAAGGAATTGCTTTTAAATAAGGCTCATAAATCTCGGTATACAATCCATCCAGGAGCCATGAAAATGTACCATGATTTAAAACGCGAATATTGGTGGCCGAACATGATGCGGGATATTGTAAAATATATGTGGATAAATGTTTGACTTGTCTTCAAGTCAAAGCTGAACATCAGAAGTCGAATGGTAAGCTGCAACCACTTGAGATACTAAGTGGAAATGGAAGCATATCACAATGGATTTGCTCACAAAGTTACCAAAAGCGAGGAGAAACTTTGATGCTATATGGGTGATAGTGGATCGACTAACTTAAAGTGCTCATTTCTTGCCTATTAGTGAGTCGTATTCTTCGGAGAGAATGGTAGATGTGTTTGTAAAAGAGATTGTATCGCGGCATGGGATTCCAATGTCAATCTTGTCAGATAGGGACACCCGCTTTACATCTAAATTCTTGCAGGAATTTCAGGAATGTATGGGTACTTGATTACTTTTTAGTACCGTATACCATCCTCAAACCGATGGATAGAGTGAGAGAATATCCAAACACTCGAGGATATGCTGCGAGCGTGTGTGTTGGATTTTGGAGGAAGATGTGATACTCATTTACCTTTGGTGGAATTCTCGTACAACAATAGATACCACACTAGTATTGGAATGCCACCATATGAGTTACTTTGTGGGCGGAAGTGTAGGACTCCGTTGTGCTGGGGTGAAATGGGTCAAAGGGAGCTGGCTCATAAGGATGTGGTCAAGGAAACTACAGAATAGATTGATATCGCTAGGGTGCGTTTAAAAGCAGCCCAGGATCGACAGAAATCGTATGCGGATAGGAGGCAGAGAGATATTGAGTTTCAAGAGGGGATCACGTGTTGTTGAAAGTATCCCCGTGGAAGGGGGTGATCAGGTTTCGAAATAGGAGTAAGTTAAGCCCAAGGTTCATCGGGCCTTTTAAAATCATTGCTCGAGTGGGTCAAACGGCATATCAATTGGAATTACCCGACGAGTTGATTGGAATCCATGACACATTCCACGTGTCTAAACCGAGGAAATGTTTAGCTGACGAGACCGCCTATGTGCCCTTGGACGATATCGTGATTGATGACAAGCTGAATTATGTGGAAAGGCCGATTGCAATTCTCGACCGCAAAACTAAGCAGCTCAGGAATAAAGAAATAGAGCAGGTCATGGTGAGAAGATACTACCCCTACTTATTCGGTATGTGCTTTTAGTTTCGGGGACAAAACTCCCTTAAGGGGGGTGGAGTTGTAACATCCCGAATTTCGTAATAAATCAAATGCATTATTTTTATTCATACTATATTTGGGTTGTTGGTGGAATGAGCGGGTTTAAAAATTTAACTATGTATCTAGCGAAATGAATTAATACTAAGTAAAAGTTTATAACTAAGGGCTATCTAGTGGAATTTAGAGGACTAAATGTGTAAATGCGGGTTTTGGTTAATATTTATATAAATTGTAAACCTGATGGGTTAATGTTGTAAATTAGAAGGAGAAAACTAGTCTGGGATTTCACCAGACTTAGAATTCACGAACGTGAGTAAGAGATGAAAGTGCGTGAGCGTGCGGATCTTCTACTTAGTCGTAATGAAATCAATGTAATACGAGATGAAACACAAGGAGTAAATACAAATGATCTTTGTATTAACCACTGAGACCACAGAGTACACAGAGAATATATGACGCGGAAGCATAAAACCTTTTCGTTTCTGAATACAACACACATATTTATAGGACTGAAATACGACTGGCCGAACCTGAAGTTCGGCCACACGTTCGGCCATGTCCGAACTCCAGGTTCGGCCTGAGTTCGGACCTCAGCATCCATGTGTGAATTCATCTTATATTTGATACTTCACATGACGATCAAGGACCATGTATCAACAAACTCCCCCTCTTATCAAAACTTGTATCTTGTATCTTCAATCAAACTCTTCATCGATCTTTGACGACGAGTTCAATCTTGAATACTTGATATTGCATCGTGTGTAATCTCGTTATCAACAATCTTCAGAAGACTTGAAGTTGTGATGTTCTCTTCCCACTTAGAAACCTGCCAACATATATAATCTTCGTGCAAAATGTCTCTTCGAGACTCCAAGATAGATTGATTTTGAAAGCTTGATTTTGTATATCGTGTTGATCAATCGAAAACAAATAAGAAACAAAATCTTTTTGACTTTTAGAAACTTTATATTAAAACACACCTAAAATCTTTTTGACATTTTCTGATAAGAAAAGTAAAACAATACCGAATTAGACACTATTTTTGTCTTTTGTGAGAAAGATCATAACTTGGGATCATATTGGTCATTAACATGCTGGACTACATTTCAATTTCAATTAATGAAGCACATAAGCCATGCCGATTGCAGATATAATTTGTCCAACATTAAACTCTTGCAAAATCATACTCATAACATCTGGATATGTTAAGATATTGATTAAGCTTGCATTGACCAGTGTACCTCACACTATCAGACATACTCAGATATGCTTTGCTTATCACATTTTGTGATCTCATTTGTGATTTTAATCACATAATGATTGTAACCATGATATAATCAACTGTGTTCCATGCAAAACTAAATAAGAACGTTAAATCATCTACCTTAAGGTCGATCTTTTGATACGCAGATAAGGCCTCGGATTTAACAAAATAAGAAAATAAAACAAGTTGAAGTTGTATAACTCAACAACAATCAGGTCGGTACTCCCGTACACGCAGAGAAAGTCCGATGAGTTATACGAAACACCAAAGAAAATAAAGCAGAACGTAAAACGAACAACGATCAGGTCGGTCTTTCGACACGCAGAGAAAGTCCGATCGTTTGACAAAACAAAGAAAATCAAACAAGTTTAAATCTTTGCAAAATGAACACATGTATACACAGTGACTTCTCATTTTATTTTTCACATATCTTTTTCTTGATATATCATGAGATATGCATCAAGATGTTGTCCACTAGGTCACGCATCAGATTTAGTGTATATCACATTTGTATACTTTCTGATTTGCCGAGCCTACCTTGCATATCGATCAAATGATCTTATGGCTTTTTCATCCACTTTCTCCATGAGTCAGACACTGTCAGCCAATGTACCATCATTTCCCAATCATGTCGGATACAATTTCTCATTTTTCAATGTTTTTGGCTTTTTGCATTTTTCAATGTTTTTGTCTTTTTTAAATTTCTCCCCCTAAAAATGACAACTCTATTTATAGATGTTCATATTTACGATTTGAAAAACAAAACACTATTTTTGTATATTTGCATAAACAAACTCCCCCTCAGAATGAGACGAAGTGAAAACCAAGAAAAATGATCAACCAACACAAATACTAGCAATTTAGCCTTTTGAAAACAAAATTGATTTTGAAATTCAAGTTAATTAAAACAGATATTTCACAATCAGCAATTTTCCAATCACCGAAAGATCTTCCTGAAACACCTGCTTGACACCAAATAAAACATTAGTTGTGTTGGGATCGACCCGAATCAGCAGTGTCGGGTCGCCCGGTGTCTTCCACAAAGTCTTTGTTGGCCTTGGAAACAAATTTTGGTTTCAAAATTTGTAAAAGTTTTAATTTTTGATCGGAACCTGAATCAGATTCAACCGACGAACTTGATTTAGACCAAGACGATTTACGGGTTGACTTAAGCTTTGGGGACCATGGTTCATAAAAAATTTGACCTTTGTTATCCACATATTTTGCAGTTTTATGGATATATGCAGTCGTCGGACAATCAACAGCAAGATGTCCCGGTTGACGACAGACATAACAAAGTCTTTCTCTAAAATTGTTTGAAAAGTGTTTTGATTTTTGAAAATCAGATGAATGTTCAGAATGAAAGTTATCAAAGAAACCATCAGAAGAATCATACCTAGGAGATGGACTCCTTGAGGATGAAGATCTTCCAGAATAATAAGAAAATTCCTTTTGAGATGGTGATTTCTTTGTAACTTTTTCTTTAGGAACCTTCTCAGCCGTCACTGATTTCTTTGCTTGAACCGGTTCGTCCAACACTTTGTAACCTAAACCTTTGTGTTTAGATCCTTGAGGCTTTGAAGAATTGGACGAAGAACCTGAAGCAATTCTTGACTTAGCTTCACTAGTAAATTTGGCTTTGATATCCTTCAGCTTGTTCTTTTCAATCAAAACTTTTTCTTCTTCGGTTGCAGATGAAGAACTCGAAGCAACCTTATCAAACACTTTCTCATTTTCCAGCAATATAGACTTTGAAATAAACTTTGGAGCTTCACCCAAAGGTTTCTCCTTCCTTTTAGAATTAGACTTGTTCTTCTTGGGTGGAGTAGCAAACTTTGAATAGTCATGCAATTCATTGTGTGGATCAATCTGAGCAGAAGTAACTTCAGTCAAATCCACTGGTTGAGGTACCAAGTGAATATTTTCTTCCTTAGACTTCTCTGAACTCTGATCCTGCTTGTATAAGAAATTTAGCAATGTCGGTGACAAATTGCAATTCTTAACTTGTCTTTTCAACTCCAAGATCTCCAATTTCAAGTCATTAATTTTCTGTTGACCTTCAAACACCTCTTGTTGTGACTTGATGAACTTTGCATTGAGATCATCATATTCATACGTCTGTAACTTCCTGATCTCACATTCTGCAAACAGTTCTTGAAGAACACTTTCTCTCTTTTGTTTATAGATATCAACATCTTTAGTTAATACTTCATTCTTGTCCCGGTACAAAACATTCTCATCTTGAAGCATAGAAATCTTATTTTGCAAATTTTCAACAGTAACAGCAGTTGTAGCAATAAGAGCAGTAGCTTCTTCATATTTTTGCTGAACATGATAACTCTTCTCAAAGAGATTCTCAAAATCTTGAGCTGCGTCTAATGCTTCAGCTTTGGCTTTCTCACACTCTTCAGCGAATTGAGCCTTTTCCGTCAAAACATCTTCATGAATATGAACTAACGCATAATATTTCATTTGAAAATCTTCCAACTCTTTCTTTAACACCACAATTTCTTCAGTTGAAATTTGACAATCTTGTTCAAAACTTGCAACTTTCTTGAGAAACTTCTCACATTTATAACATTTAAATTCATCATCTTTTGAAATCTCAGAAGACTTAGGTAATTCTTCTTGAACCAAAGATATACTTGAAGAAGTATCAGATTCTGTTAAAAAACTTTCATCATCAGCATGTTGAATAGTTAAAGCAATTGCGATTGGAGTATTATTCTTTTTAATTTCTGAATCTGCATTCCAGGCAAATCCATCTGGATGCATAAATGTATCAGTCCAATCATGAGCAAGAGTAGCAGATTTCTGATCAACCTTTGTAGCTTTATCGGACGGATGAAAAACTAAATGTGCATGTTGACCAGTCTTCAATTTACTTTCTGTAGAACTTGGACATTCTCGAGCAAAGTGACCATAAACTGAACACTTATAACATTTCACCTTAGATTTGTCCAATCCAATCTTTCCTTCCTGATTAAGTCTCTTCTTACCAGTTCTATTGAAAAACTTCTTTGTTCGACGAACCAACATAGCATATTGCCAATTTAGATCCATTTCCTCCAAATGATCATAATCAATCTGATCGTAATCTTCATTTGCTAACTCAGCATTACTCACAGAACCAGTAATAACACCAAAGTATGAAGACACTAATGCAGACATCAACGCATTATAATCATTGATAGTTTGAACAGACAATGCACTTTGAGTCGAAGAACTAGGAATTGACACAGTACAACCAGCAGAGGAATAACTTGGAATTTCAGATTTACCTGCTAGAAATGCTGTAGGAGAAGCAGAACTAAGAATATTAGACTTCCCAGCATTCATTGTAGAGTCATTTTCACCATGATACACTGCAGGATTCTGAATTTGTGTAGGAAGTGATTTATTCACCATTAATTCCATATCCCGAGCCTGAATTCTTTGAACCAAATCATTGAAAGACAATCCTGAAAAATCCTTATCATGAGTAATCATCATCACATAATTCTCCCATTTTTCAGGCAAAGCTTCCAAGATCTTTTCTTTCATATCAACCTCTTCTTTAGTAAGATTCACCAAACGCAGTTCACTCATCAGATGAGCGAATCTTGCAATCAGATTGGGAATCGTTTCATTCTGATAATGCTTAAAACTATCAAACTCTTTCTTCAAAACCTTTTGTCGACTTTTCTTGTATTGGTCATTACCTTCACATCGTTTTTCCAATGCATCCCATAGACTTTTTGATGTGTAGTTACCAGCAAATTGATGCAGTAACTCTTTAGGCAATGCCATTGTTAACGTACCATATGCCTTTTTCTCAGCTTGATAAGCTTTCTTTTGTTCAGAAGACATTTTTCTTTGAAGAATAGGTTCACCAGTTTCATCTTTAGAGTAAACATATTGCTCAGTGAACGCTAACCACATATCAATGTCATTTGTATCGACAAATGCTTCAAATCGTTGAACCCAACTATGATAATCTTCCAATTTTAGCAATTTGGGAACTTTCTGACTTGTGCCGATTTCATTATCATAATTCATCATTGTTTGCATCGTAGCTTGAGCCGAATTTTGAATAGCCGCAAACGCTTGAAAATCGGACATTTTTGAAAAACAGGTTACTGTTCACTCCGAACCTCGTCCGAACCTCCTCCGGATTATCACCAATCCTAGTCCGAACCTAGTCCGAAACACAAACTTGCCGAACTATCACCGAACCTGACCTTCGGAGAAATAAGGACCGAACTTGCTTCGAGATCACCGAACACTGTCCGAACGTTGACCGAACAATCACCGAACCTCACTATAATGACCGAACTCCGTCCGAACCTTGAGTTCGGAGCGGTTACTCCGAGCTTGTCCGAACCTCAAACGAGACAGATCTCACTCGACCTCATTTTCTCGATTTTCAACGTTTTTGACTGAAATTTTCGACAGGAATTCAAGCAATCTCGATAGAAACAATCTAGAAACAGATTTTTGACGAAAAGCACACTCGAGATGATCAAATGAACTAAAAAATGATTGACATTTTTGTAAAAACGTGAATTTGAACTCAAAACTCCGAAAAACACTGATTTCCGACTAGTAGAGCAAAATAAATGCTCTGATACCACTTGAAAGTGCGTGAGCGTGCGGATCTTCTACTTAGTCGTAATGAAATCAATGTAATACGAGATGAAACACAAGGAGTAAATACAAATGATCTTTGTATTAACCACTGAGACCACAGAGTACACAGAGAATATATGACGCGGAAGCATAAAAACTTTTCGTTTCTGAATACAACACACATATTTATAGGACTGAAATACGACTGGCCGAACCTGAAGTTCGGCCACACGTTCGGCCATGTCCGAACTCCAGGTTCGGCCTGAGTTCGGACCTCAGCATCCATGTGTGAATTCATCTTATATTCGATACTTCACATGACGATCAAGGACCATGTATCAACAAGAGAAGAGGGAGATGAATCCTAGTTCTTGAAGAAATTGCCAAATTGAAGGTGCAAGATGGGCTATCTAAGGAGGGGGAAGCTGAATTCGGGCTTAGAAAGTCTCCTACACCTTAATTTCATCTTTTTTTCTTGAGTTCTTGACTAAGTGAAACGGGAGGAAGCTCGTGTCACCAACGAGAAGGCAAGAACAAAGGTTAAAGGTACACATTAGTAGATGGGTTAAGATCAAATCCGGGTGCCATGGAACCCCGAACACCGGGTATTTTGAGGAGAATCAAGTCATGTTTTGTACTAGTAAATGTTTTGTACTCATGATGTGATGATGCTAATTGTAGTAATCACTAGGTTATGTAAATGTTGTTTAATGATGGGTAAAACTTCTTGACTAAATGAAGAAATTTTCTAACTCTGATTTTCTAATAACATGTTAATCATGTTTAAGCGTTTGGAGCCTTACAATGTTAGAGTACAATTTAGGAATTACTGTTGGCATCCAATTAAAATGTTTCTTTCAAATTAATTTGATATTAAATATGCCTGTAAAGCATCAAAGAATTAAGCATAAAAAAATTAACATCTAAGTGCTAAAAATTGTTGAATAAATTAGCCCACAATGAAGAAAAAACAGGTTACAATCATGTCTCATATAATAAAAAATGAGTTTTTAGAATGAGTCAAACCTTTAATCTTTGCCTGCAATTTACTGAGAGTTGGCTCCACGAGTTCCGAACCCTCCGGGTATTTGACTCGGTTCATCTTCACCTTAAGCATGAATCTGACTGCGATAGTCATTCCAAGGGTAGGTAGTGGCGTGACTTAACTGTGATCTGCATATGAAATAGCAGCAACATTTTTAAATTAATGTTGATAATTGAAGGGCAATCCAATACTTTGGCCAAATTAGTCTTATTCCCCTTTCCAACCATCTGTCTACTAAAAAACATTGCCATAATATGGTTTTCTGTTTGGATCTTGAAATAACTTTCAAAACTGAATTCAACTTGATAACTTTAGTTAAATAATCTAACTGAATCTGTAATTTTGGTTATTTTCCACATCAAACAAACCACATTTTTAAGCAAAGGCAAGGGTTACCTCAGGAGCCAGGCTAATGCATCACATAATAAGTTAACTTAGAGGATGACGAACCAAAAATATCTAATGTAGTGTCATCTTTGCATAAACCTATAATAGAAAACACACATGATTCATACGGCATATCGCATATCCCAACAAATACACATTTCAATTAGATATTTGAATGCCCATATAATAAAAAAGGTATATTTAAATAAATCATTGACTTTTTTTCTAATTGGAATTTTTTTTGACCTGCATAAAACATGCAACTTGAGATTATTTTATTACTATATATTAGTGTGTGTGTGTGTATATATATATATATATATATATATATATATATATATATATATTTTGAACGGAGAAATTCATTAAGAACGGACACCACCCTAGCAAGGAGCTAGAGAAGGCCAAAAAGCGACATTACAAAGAGAAAGAAATTCAGGCGTTCCATGAAGCGGACCCGAGCTTACAACGATTTGAAAACCACACAAAACTCCAATATTTGATATCGGAAGTAACCCGATGTAGAGACGGAGGCCGATTATCGAACATGGCATTTTTCCTTTCGCGCCACAAGCACCAACACGAAGTCAGAAAAATGTTGTTAACCGCCAAAGCTTTCCACTCTGGAAAGGAAATCGAGTCATGAAAAGAAACCAAGTCTTTCATGGAGAACAACACCACCGGAGGAATGTGACACCAATGAGACACCACCATCAAACCCAGTTCGAAAAGGAGAAACCTATGAAATGTGTTCAGCGGAGTCCGTGCCATCACCACAGAGGATACATTCCAGCCCCTGAATCGGAATATTCCGATGAGCCAACCCGTCCTGCGTCGGAAGCGGGCCCAATAAAGCGCACCAGACCAAAATGTTGACTTTAGTAGGGACGAACTTGCACCAATTAAAAACCAGAGGAGCCTCCTGAAAAAAAGAGGAGTTGAGAATCACCTAAGGGATTTAATATAGAACACTCCATCCATAAAATCTGCTTATTTCCAACTATCACCAACTTTAACAATTAAATTGTTGAGATGGATCCCATGCTTAATAAAAAAATTAGTGGACTTAACCACAGCTTTCCATATGCCACTAGACGAGGGATGGATTAGGATGATAGGATTACCATCTGGATGAGAATGAATGCTATCAATGGTACGCCTCCAAAGCTTGTTAGGCTCCGTATTAAATCTCCAGGCCCACTTAGCTAAGAGGCAATTATTGGAGTTTTCTAGAGAGTCAATTCACAGCCCACCCAAAGACTTGGGTTTTAAAGTTTTTCCCGAGAAACCCAATGAATCTTCGACTTAGACTCAGTGCCACCCCAAAGGAAATTAAAACGAATTTGCTCTAAGGTATCAAGAACGATTTTCGGGGCCCTATATAAGGAAATATAATAAGATAAAAGGCAATCAAGAACGCTCTAAATGAGCACCAATCTTCCACCCATGGATAAGCGTTTCGCCTTCCAAGAAGAAAGCCGACCTTTGAAGGTGTCGATGACCTTGCTCCAATTCTTTTTTAAGTTCATATTAGCTCCAACTTTGAGGCCAAGATACTGAAAAGGGAAAGAACAAACCTTAAAACCAAACGAGGAAGCCATAAGGTTATTCTCCTCCAAATCAACATTGATACCGATAACACCACACTTTTGAAGATTGACCCGGAGCCCGGACACCAGGAAAAACCCCCCATAGGATGAGCCTAAGGTTTAGGAAATTGCTATTAGTCCATTGACCCAAGATCATAACATCATCCGCAAAAAGAAGATGGATAGTTGAGGACCCTCATTCGGGAGCTTCAAAGCATGGAAAATACCCATACTAACCGCCTTAGAAAAACCCAATGAAGGGACTCCATAGCAATAATGAAAAGATACGGGGAAAGAGGTTCTACTTGTCTCACACCCTTAAAACAATCAAATTCCTCGGAGGGAGACCCGTTCACAAGCACCGACGATCTCGAAGCTTTTAAGACCCCTCTAACCCATTTTCTCTATAGCTTCGGGAGATTCATTTGAGATAGGATGGAGTTGAGAAAGTTCTATTCTAACGAGTCATAGGCCTTGTTAAATTCAATTTTGAAACATGGCATGAGACTTGGACCGCTTTAACCAAGATAACACCCCATTGATGATAAGGGATCCGTCAACAATGTTTCGTTTCTCCACAAACACCATTTGAGTTTCCGAAATAACGGAGTTCATGACCCCTTTAATTCGGTTAGCAAGGACTTTGGAGATTACCTTCGAAATACACCCTTGAAGCGTGATGGGTCTAAAGTCTCCAAAGTCTTGGGGGTTCGAGGATTTAGGAATAAGGCATATAAAGGAAGAGGCACAACCGCTGCTAATTAAACCATTAGAATAGAACGTATCCAACACTTTTTAGAAATCAGCCCCCAATAAGTCCCAAAAATGGCGTATAAAATTGAAGTTGAAGTCGCTCGGTCCCGACACCTTGTCTCCCCCACAATCCCATACCGCCTTTTTAATCTCCTCAAACGAAAACAGGACAATAAGGGAGTTAGCTTCATCATCAGAAATTCAAAAAATACCAAGGCATTGTATCGAAGGCCTACGGGAATGTGAAGCCCGAAACTTATCTTGGAAAAAAACGCATGGCCTATTGCTTGATCAAAACAGGGTCCATAACCCAACTTTTGTCAATGAGGATCTCGTTAATGCGATTAGCAGCATGACGAGCATTCACGATCCCGTGAAAATAGGCAGAATTCTTGTCACCCAGGAAGGCCCACTTCATACGCGCTTTCTGAGCCAAATCAGCTCTACTTTTTTCATCAATTTTAAGTAAATTATGCTTAGCTTTACTTCAGTCTTGTAACTCCGATTCAGAAGAGAATGGGATTCAGATAAAGAATCCCATAGATTGGTCTCAAGAATTAAGGCCCTTTTATGCTGCTCTTCCACCTGTCTACATTCACAATTCCAAAGTTTCACAGCTTCTTTAATTATTTTCAATTTCATGAGGAGAGCAAGATCTAGTAGATCCCCAAAACTACCATGAACGATGGTACCCTCAACCACACGCCGAAGATCTGGGTGCTTGAGCCAGGATGAGAAAGAACGGAAGGGAATCAGACCAAAATCCTGATGCACACGAAGTGTATATACGTTTGCCTGCAAGAGTGACCTTCAAATTTATTGTTGATACATAGTTTGTGCGTCATGTTCAGTATAAAACCAGATGATGTCATGAAAAGTCAAGACCAAGTTCAAGGCTAGGTTCACTGCTCGCCGAACCTGGTCCGAACCTGAAGTTCGGACCTGCCGAACCTGGAGTTCGGACCTGCCGAACCTGGAGTTCGGACCTGCCGAACCTGGAGTTCGGCCTACCGAACGTGGAGTTCGGACAGGGTTCGGTCAGCAGTGTATATATAGTGAGTTTGGTCATTGTTTTTGGTACGAGTGATAGACTGAGAGAGTGTTAAGTGTGTGTCTCTGTGGTGTGATTCTCTGAGTCTGTGTTCTAAGTGTTTAGAGTTGTAATTGTTCTTTGATCAATAAAACAACTCTTAATTACTTGTTTTGTATTCGATATAGCTAGATTGAGTAGACGATCCAATACTCACGACTTTTCAAGTGGTATCAGAGCTTTCTGGTTCATTCTACTAATATGTGATTGCTATTTTCGGATGTTTTGAAACAAAACGTGTGATTTTTGGTGATTTTTGAGTGTTTTCACGAGTTCTTGATCATTTTGGTCGTGGTTTTTGTAAAAATTTTGCTCCTAAATCATTCCTTATCACTTTTTCTGATCCACTGCTACAAATCTCGTCAAAATCAGTCCAAAATCGAAATTTTTGAACGAAAATTTTGAGGTTCAGCGGTTACTGTTCACGTTCGGCATAACCGCTCCGAATTTCAAGTTCGGCTAGAGTTCGGTGAGAGTTCGTCATTCCGAAGCTTAAGTTCGTTTAGAGTTCGTTCAACGTTCGGATATTTTTCTAGTTCGTGAGAGGTTCTGTCGAGGTTCGGATAGATTTGTTTTCGAAAGGAGTTTGGAATTCGGAAAGGGTTCGGAGAGAGTTCAGCAAGCATTTGGCAAGCGTTCGATAATAGTGTGACTAAGCTAGGTTCGTTGGAAGTTCGGACAAAGTTCGGAACATGTTCGGATCACAGATTTAGGATCGGATAAGGTTCGGCCAATCAGACTTAGAATTTTTCAAGAATGTTGGAATTTCAAGCTTTTGCCGCTATGCAAAACGCAATGCAAACTATGATGAATTTTGACAATGAAATACGAACAAGTCAGAAAAGTTCCCAAGTTGTTGAAGCTAGAAGATTATCAAAATTGGAAGTAACGATTTTCGGCTTAGATAAGTACGAATGATATTGATTTGTGGATTCCAATCAAGAGGCTTTATCAACATCCAACTGATCAAGGAGATTTCAAAGAAGTTCATACCTTCGACATTGTTGAAACAAAATCATATGAGCTTGAACAAAAGGCTTTCGGTTATCTTACGATGGCATTACCCTCTGAGTTGTTACATCAATTTAGTACATGCAAGAACTCAAAACAATTGTGGGATGCTCTATCAGCAAGGTGTGAGGGAAATGATCAATACAAGAAAAGTTGGAAGAAGGTGTTGAGTAAGGAATTTGACAACTTTCAGCATTACGAGAATGAAAACATCACGGCTCTTGTCTCAAGATTGTCACATCTCATCAGTGAATTGAAGATTGTAGGAATTGAGAAAACAGATAAAGAGCTAAAAGAAAAGATTATGGACTCAAGATTGTCACATCTCATCAGTGAATTGAAGATTGTAGGAATTGAGAAAACAGATAAAGAGCTAAAAGAAAAGATTATGGAAGCATTACCAGAAAAATGGGAAAATTATGTGTTGCTGCTTACACATGATAAAGAATTTTCCACATTAACATTTCATGATCTAACTGGTAAACTTCATGCCCGTGAGATGGAAATGTTAAATTCTAACAATTGAAAAGCAAATTTTGTAGAAACCAGAATTATATCATGGTGAAAATACTGCTAGTATGACGGCTAAGGCTAAACCAAGTATAAGTTCTGCACCACCGAATGCATTCATTGGTAATATTTCAGGAAATTCTGATAACAATTTACCACGGGGTTGTAACTTTACAATTCCATATTCATCAAGTCAAAGTGCTTTTTCTGTTCAATCGGTGGATGAATGTGCCAAACTGATTGCTGCTCTCATTTCTTCGTCTTTTGGAATGATTATTAATGATGTTGGGAAGACACAATTGATTGAAGAAGATTTGAATGAGCTTGATGACGATCAATTGAATGAGTTAGATATGGCCTGGCAACTTGCTATGTTAACTCAAAGGTCACAACGATATTATAAAAAGACTGGAAAACAAGCGTTTAGTGACAAATTGGGTTTTGATAAATCAAAAATCAAGTGTTACAAGTGTTCGAAGCTTGGACAGTTTGCTAGAGAATGTCAACAAGCACATGTTAGCAACCCTGGTTTTACTCAACCATCATCAAGTAATGCAAACAAGACAACTTTAACGATTCAGACTGATGGCGTTTATGATTGGGGTCAACATTTTGACACATCTGCTTTGATTGTTACACATGAGTAATATGATTATTATTCTGATCCTAGTTCATATGAAGCTGCTGAAACAGAAAAGTTTGAATCTAAGATTGAAAGTTTGATGAAGGAAAATGAATTCTTTGTGGAAGAAGTCAAAAGAGTTACTGCTGAATTCAGGTTGGTTAGTTCAGATTTGGAAGTTTCAAAGGAACATGAGAAGGAATTAGTTTTGAAAAATGAATTTTTGATTACAGAGATCAAATTGCTGAATGAAGTTTTAGAAATATTAAAACAAGATAGAAAGAATTTTGAAGCTACAAATGTTGTGAAGAGAAGGATGAGTTGGTTAATGAAGTCAAGAAATGGAAGGATGAAGTAGAGGATGCTGCTAATGATTTTCAAAATCTGTTTGACAAATCAAAACTCAAGCTTGATCTACTTACAAAGGAGTCTGAAGAATATGTTGCTAAGATTGAAAGTTATCAAGTTATTATGGAGAAGTTTTTGGATGAGAAGCGTGAGTTGGTAAGTGTGAATAAAGTTCAAACAGCGAATTTGGAAATTCAAAAGCGCAATGAAGATAAATTGAAGAAGGAGTTATTTGAAGGGCTGGAAAATATTTGAATGCAGAAATTTGAAACACATAAGGTTGCAAAAAGATTGATAGCTACTGAGAAGGAGTTGGCTGAAGCTCAACAGCAAATTTCAGATTTAAAGATTCAAGTAATTGATGCCAATCGATTGCTAAATAATGTCTCAAATTCTCAATTGTTCACAAGCTTTTTAGCTAAAGATGAAAATTTTGAAAAGATGTTTGATAAGATAGCTTCACCCCCTGCTACCATCAAAGAAGCTTTCAAAGAGGTGCAAGAAAAGGTGGAAGATTATGATTATTCAAAGGTTTCATTATCAATTTCAGAAGGAGAGAAGATTGTGAAGAAAAAGAAAAACAAGAAGGCTAAGAAGAAGAAAGGAAAGAAATCTGAGATTCCTCCAGCTCCAAAGTTTGTGTCTGGTTCATCTTCCGCAGATAATGAGAAATCAGCTACTTCAAGTGAAAAGATTCGTTCTCAACCTGAATTTGATGAGAGGATCTTCTTTGAGCAGAAAAATATTAAAGGAATCAAAGCTGAATTCTCAAAGTTAGCAAAGGATGGACACCAGAATTCAAATTCTGAGGAAAAAGTTTTTTGGAAAACTGTTGGTTTGGGTTTTAGAGCACAACATGATAAAGCTGAGGAGATTCCGGCATCAATACCACAAGATTTGAAAAAGCTTAAAATGAAGCAAGTGAAGCAGGAAGTTTTCAAGGCTGAGAAGGTTCAACCTGAGCGGTTTTACAAACTCAAGGGTTCAGAACAGATATTCTCTGACAAAGAGTTTCCTCTTCATTGCGTGGATGCTAGGAAAATTTCTAAAGTTTTTGAGAAGAAAGATGCATCAAGAATCTTGAAGAATCAAACAGCAAAAGTTTCTTCTGATAGTTCTTATTCTCGAAGCCCAACATCAAATGGGTTCATGATCACCGTCATCAGGTATATAATACTTCTTTTGATCATGTTCGAGATATTCATGTTTGTGAATCTGTGCATGCACCTAAAAGGTGGAACAAAACTAAACGTCTATGTTATGTTTGCCGCCAAACAGGGCATATGGCAAAAGATTGTCCACTCCCTGCTGAATCAAAACAAAGGTCTCAACTGATACCAGTTTTTGGTAAACCTGCCAAATCAAAGTTCTTTGATGAACAAGGCAGAGCTTTTGATGAATGTGAACATACATTTTTACTAAAACAAAAACGTTTTGTTCCTATCTTTCAAAAGGTTCAAAATGTAGGTTCTTCATCATAGTCACCTGTGATTGATTCATCGAAAACTGAGTTACCAAAACACTCACTATTCTGGAAACCAAAGGTGGTTTCAAAACAAAACCAGGACACTGGTCGACCAGAAGCAGTCACTTCGGGTCAAGTTAAAAACTAATGAGTTTGACCAGTGTGCAGGTACTTCTAGAAGACCTATCGACAATTGTAAAAGTTGTTGATGGAGGAGTATTCTGCTTAACTTAAATTTCATGATATAATTTTTCCTAGCCTGCAAATTTTCTGAAATTCTAAAACTGCTAGGTACTCGTGTTGATTGATCAATTTTCTTTCTTTATGCATTTTCAATTTATAAAAAATCCAAAAATAGAGTCTTGTTTTTGTGAAATAAAAATTCAAAAATAGATTTTTCATTTTAAGGGGGAGAATTGCATGTAAGGGGGAGAAATTGTGAAAATGCATATTATGGGAAGAAGGTGAATACATGCAAAATATATAAGGAAGGTGAATACATGCACAATATATAAATTTGTGAGAAATTGATCATTGGGAAATGATGGTACATTGGCTTACGTATCTGACTCATGGATAGAGTAGATGAAAGAGCCATAAGATCATTGTTTGATATGTTTGGTAGGCTCGGCAAATCACAAAGTATTCAGATGTGATATACACTAAATACTAATGCTTGACCATGTGGATTACATCTTGATGCGTATTTCATGACAAAAAGAAAAATAAGTGTGAAAAATAAATTGAGAAGTCACTATGTATACATGTGTTCATTTTGCAAAGATTTAAACTTGTTTAACTTTCTTTAGTTTGTCAAACGATCGGACTATCTCTGCGTATCGAAAGATCGACCTGATCGTTGTTCGTTTGACATTCTGCGTTATTTTCTTTGGTGTTTCGTATAACTCATCGGACTTTCTCTGCATGTACGGGAGTACCGACCTGATTGTTGTTGGGTTATACAATTTCAACTTGTTTTATTTTATTTATTTTGTTAAATCCGAGGCCTTATCTGCCTATTGAAAGATCGACCTTAAGGTTGACGATTTAACGTTCTTATTTCTTTTTGCATGGAACAAAGTTGACGATATCATGAAAATATTATACTTTGTGAAAATTCACAAGTGCAATCACACAAAAGGAAAAAGCAAAAGAAAAGAAAAAGAAAAAGAAAAGAAAAAGAAAAAGAAAATGTCTGGATATGTTTGATAGTGTGGGATACACTGGTCAAAGCAAAATCTAATCAATACATTCACATATCCAGATGTTATGAGTATGATTCTGCCTGAGTTTAAGATGGACAAATTATACCGGCAATAAGCATGACTTATGCGCTTCAATTAGTTGAAATTAAAGTGTAGTTCAGTGCGTCATGACCAATATGATCCCATATAGTGATCTTTCTCATACCAAAAATAGAGTTTGATTCTGTATTGCAGTTTCGTTTCATTTTGTAAAAAGTACAAAAAGATTTTTGGTGTGTTTTAGCATAAATTTGAAAACTCAAAAAGATTTTAAATTTTTTTGATAAAAAATTTTCTATAGGCCAAAAAGATTGTGTTTCTGCTTTATTTTTCAAATCATAAAACACGTCAGTTGAAAATGCTGGTGAGCTCATGAGTTACTAACTTATAACAATGTCAATTTATATGAAATGATACCCATATCTTTAAACATGTTTACACAGACAGTGCCCCTCGGGCTGTCGTTATAGGTATGAGCGTGTTTGGCTGGGCTGAATGCATTTCTACAACCCCCAGGTGTAACACCCCATTAAGTATACCTGGATCCAGAATACCCCCACCGACAATACACGTCGTGGCATACCATTTTTATATATTACATTGACATGGTTATACGTCACAATTTCAAAAGCAGTTATGATAACTCATGTGTATTAAGAGTATATGAACTCACCTTGGCTTAGGGTGCTACTATGAATAGAAGACTTTGTTCCTAATCAAGATTAAGACAATCTTAGATCAATATCAAGGAATGGGTAGGAAACTAGCTAGTCATCACCGTGGTTGGCTTTGGATAACCATACTTCGTTTAAACATGGATACACCACGGAGTCCATGCTTAATACTAAGATAGATAACTAAAATACCTACTTAGTGACGATCGGCTTTAGGAAAGGACGAATATGTACGAATTCGGGTAGGGTTTGATATCAGCTAACATATTTATAGTAGGCTTCACCGACTTACTTGGGTCGGTTTAATGTTGCAAACAAATCTTCAATTTCTATACTAGATTGAGAAACATACTAGACACACACGTGTAGTGTTGTGCTCCATTTCTTATTTTTCAAAATTTTCATTGTGACATACACAAACACTACACACACGTGCACCTATCTACATCCTAGGATTTATTATTATTATTAATTTTTTTTGAACGGCAACTTTATTAAAAGCGACACACTAGCAAGACACTAGCGGCCACGAGAAAAACAACATTACACGAAAAAAGACGACCAATCCTCCCACTTTACGGATCGGTCATTACAACGATTAACATACCAAACAAAACTCCAATTTTTAATATCCAAAAAAACTCTATTGATCGAAGGAGGTCTCTGATTGAAAATCGCCTTGTTTCTTTCGCCCCATATGCTCCATATCCCAGTGAGAAAAACCACCTTCAGAGCCAAGCTTTTCCTCGGAGAATACGTCGGGTCCTTATGCATATTGAGGATGTCGTTTACCGAGAAAGTCACCACTTGAGGAATATGGCACCATTGAGACACAAGCTGCCATATAGTGTCCGTAAAACTGCACCCCGTAAAAACATGCAAAGCCGTTTCCGAGCCTTCTCCACAAAGGGCACAACAATCATTACCAATCGGGATGTTCCTCCGGATTAAACCATCCTTGGTAGGCAACCTGTTTAAGATAGATCTCCAAGCCACCATATTGACCTTCGTAGGAACCGCTCTAGACCACTCGAGAGGGAAAGATTCCTGCGAAATGCCCTTGTCAGAAACTAATGTCCGCAAGTTTCGAACCGAGAAAGTCCCAGTATCGTCATCGCCCCATCTCCAATGACCATTTTCTTCGGTCATCAGGTCCTGCAGATGCACCCCAATCCTGTCCAGGTCCGAAAAGGACCTATGAATAGCCTTCCAAATGCCCGTGGCAGCCGACTGCAACGGAAAAAACGAGATCTGGCCAAACTTGAGATGAATACTACATATGACCTTTCGCCAAAGACGGTTTGGTTCCGTGTGAAACCTCCAGACCCATTTAGCCAGAAGAACATTATTACAAGTCTGAAACGATGATAGCCCCAGACCGCCATCCTTTTTAGGTCTGAGGATCCTGTCCCTCGAGATCCAATGAAATTTCCTACGATTCTCCGCACCTCCCCACAGAAAATTACATCGTATGCTTTCGAGCGAGTTTAAAACACATTTAGGGGCCCGGTATAAGGAAAAGAAATACGTGGGGAGGTTGTCCAAAACCGACTTAATGAGCGTTAATCTGCCTCCCATGGACAGGCAGTTAGCTTTCCATCCAGACAGCCTATTCCTAACAATCTCCAACACCTTGGACCAGCTCGCTTTCTTTTTCATGTTTGCACCCACCAACATCCCCAAGTATTCAAAAGGAAAAGGGCAAACTTTGCAACCCATTAACTCAGCTTTGGCCGAAATTTCCTGAGTAGCCACATTGACAGCCGCTACCCCACATTTAGAGAGATTAACACGTAACCCGGAGACCAGAAAAAAACTCCATAACAACCGCCGGAGATTAAGGAAGTTAAGACCCGACCACTCCCCCATAATCATTACGTCGTCCGCGAAGAGAAGATGGGAGATCGATGCCCCATTGTTAGGAAGTTGAATTCCATGGAATAAGCCAATTCTACATGCTTTCGACATCATCCAGTGAAAAGACTCCATGGCTATAATATATATATAAGGAGAGAGAGGGTCTCCTTGTCTCACCCCTTTAAAGCCATCAAACTCCTTCGAAGGAGACCCATTGATCAAAACCGAAGAGCGGGAAGCATGTAGAATGCCATTAACCCATTTTCTCCAAAGGACGGGGAAATTCATCTGTCGAAGGATAGAATCAATAAAATTCCAGTCAAGGGAGTCGTACGCTTTGTTGAAATCTATTTTAAAAAACATGGCTTCCCTCTTAGTTCTCTTCAACCATGAAGGATTTCATTGATAATCATAGGGCCATCCACAATATTTCTACCCGTGACGAAAGCCATTTGATTGTCAGAAATTATGGAATTCATCACCCCTTTAATTCTATTAGCCAAAACTTTCGACACCACTTTTTGGATGCAACCAAGGAGAGTTATGGGTCTGAAATCATTCCAAACCTGAGGATCCGGGACCTTAGGAATAAGACAAATGAAGGACGAAACACAACATTTACTTAGAGACCCCTCCGAATAAAACATATCCAAAACTCTCTTGAAGTCTCCTCCTAAGATGTCCCAAAAGTATTTCAAGAACTTGAAATTAAAACCATCAGGACCCGGAGCTTTGTCATCACCACAATCCCAAATAGCAAGCTTAATCTCGTCCATCGAAAAAGGAACGATTAAGGATTGAGCATCAGAATCGGAAATTCTGTTGATCCCTTCACAAACCATAGCAGGTTTCGATCGTCTATCTTCCTTGAATTTCTCTTGAAAGAACATACACGCCTGATTCTTAATCTCCTCAGGGGCCGAGATCCAATCATGTTAACTTATATTTATGTTATACTAGTTATATATTTAGTATTTTACAGTCAGACAATTAAACCTATAACTTAAATCGAGACTATACGAGCCGAATAGATTGTTTAACTATTTCTATATTTCTATATTCATTTCTAATTATCTAAGTTTTAGAGGTGTCACATTTTTCCTTCCTTATAACAATTTCGTCCTTGAAATTTAAAATAGATATGGATATTTCCTTATCATCTCAATTTGACGATCTAAGATTGGAATTGTCCTTTCAGTATGCCTAGCAAACTGAGAGTGATAATCAGTACTTACAATCTAAATGGGTTTCTATTTGCTTTTGGAAATTCTGCCAGAATCTTTAAGTAAAACCGCTATCCCTAGCGGCGGATACTATAGAGGTTGAAATTCCATATCTAAATATAATCTCATTAACACACATCTTAGCTAGTTTATTTTTTCAACTTATAGTCTTCACGGATAGGGAGGAAATGAGCTGACTTACCAAGTCTATCACAATCAATCAAATCGTGTTATGTCATGTCTTTACTCTATTTTTCCTTGGGAGTTCTATAATAACATCCCTTGTTATCTTTTCTCATTTTCATAAAGGGATTTTTAAACTCTGAAGAACTCATGACGATTTCTGATTCTATTTTGACTTGTAAACAAGTCAAACACTTCCCTATGCATTGAGCACATTATGAATCTTTTCATCCTCAGTCACTAATATTTTTTATGCTTTTATATATCTTATTGCTATTAGGATGCATCATATATTTTGAACTTATGGGCTAATTCTAAGATCATAACATATAATTTTTCATAAATAGGTATCAATTTTTTTTTCTGAATCTTAAAACATCATCTTTTCCAGATACAAGTAATTTCTTTCATCCAGTCATATGTGTTAAACAATATGTATGTATATATCTAATTATCTAGATCTTTCTATTTAGATATTTCTTATAGGTAGTTGGTAGATAGGCATTTACTATACATAGATATTTTGTAGCTAGTGTAGTATAAATAGGGGTTCTCCCCCCTTCATGTAAGACAATCAGATTCTAATATACAATATGTTCATGGTGTCAGAGCTAAAGGTTTAGCTCCCGGTACAAACAAAACACTGTCCCTGTTCATTCCCGCACACACTGTTCATCGCGACTGTTCATTGCGGAAACACTGTTCACCACGGGAAACACTGTTCACCGCCCGGAAAATACTGTTCACCGCCGGAAAATACTGTTTACTAGGGAAAAATACTTTTCACCGCCGTGAAACACTGTTCATCACCGGAATTGCTGTTTACTGTCTGCCGCCAGAATCACCGTTTTCATCACCGGATTTCACTGTTCATCACCCGGATTACACTGTTCACATCAGGGATACTATTCACACTTGTTTGCTTCTTTTTCATTATCTAAGAAGCTAATTTTGCAATGGCAAATGGAAAGAATGTTGAGGTTGCTACTACTCATGCTTACTCACTTAGCCCAGAGGAGTTGGTTAGGCTCCGACAATTGCTTAACTCTCCGCAAACCTTCTCGGCAAACTCAAATACGTCTTCTAAACCCAACTCATCGTGGGTGATTGATTCTGGAGCCACACATCATATGACTGGGAATCGAGGTATTCTTTCGAGGCATATGTTCTGTAACATTTTATCCCACTCATTGTGTCTTTCAGGAACTAGGGACAAATCAGGTAATTGGCATTGGTGTTGAATCAAATGGTCTTTATCGTTTATCCATGTTGTCATGCCCCATGGCAAACATATGTGATTCTAGTGTTCAGGAGGCTCATTGTCGGTTGGGTCATCCATCTGCAGCAGCACTAAGGAAAATGAGACCTGATATTTCCGTTCCCTCTGATTTTCACTGCGAGTCATGTCAACTCGGTAAACATACTCGACGCCCTTATCCTCCCAAAGTGTCTAGTCGAGCCAGTACACTATTTGAACTGGTACACTCTGATATATGGGGTCTTGTCTTACTAAAACTCCCTTGGGTTTTCAGTATTTTGTTTCTTTCATCGATGATTATTCTCGTGCTACCTGGTTCTATTTACTCAAGTCTCGTAGTGAACTTAGTTCCATTTTTCGTGAGTTCCATTCATATGTTCAAAATCAATTTAACACATCCATTAAAACACTACGTACTGATAATGCAAAAGAGTATTTGTCCACTGAATTTTCTGCTTATCTAAAAACACATGGTATTATTCATGAGTCTTCATGCGTGTACACACCTCAACAGAATGGCATTGCTGAATGCAAGAATCGTCATTTGTTGGATGTTGCGCGCTCAATCATGTTTCATTCTCATGTCCCTCATCGGTTTTGGGGGGACGCTGTACTAACTGCTGCTTACCTAATAAACCGTATGCCATCCTCTATCCTTAATGGTCAAAATTCGTTTTCTGTTTTGTTTCCTAAAGGAACCCCTTTTCATCTCCCACCTAAAATTTTTTGGTGTGTTGCGTATGTCCATGATCATCGTCCTGGTATCAGTAAACTTGAACCTCGATCCATCCGTTGCATCTTTCTCGGTTACTCACGAGTCCAGAAAGGATATCAGTGTTACAGCCCTACTCTTCATCGATACTTTACAAGTGCCGATGTCACTTTTCATGAGTCATGTCCTTACTATCCCGCGTCTTCCCCTCCTGTCCCAGACATGTTTCCTGATGATTCTGATCATGTTACACATGTGTCTATCACTATTCCCACCATTCCTGTATCCATTGGTTCGTCTGTCCCCCAGGTCTCCGATAGTACAGATCATGCTCCTGTTACAGATGGCCTACCAACAGCACCACCGCCACTTCTTTTCACATATGCTCGACGACATAAGGACGCAACAATAAAGACACATGATTCACTACCAGCCCATGACTCTGGTATGTCCTCAGTTCCGCTTCCTACTACTACTATTACACCCTTGCCAGATACTATCCAGGCTACATCCACTTATGATCCACCAGGTGCACCGTATCCTGATATACCCATAGCTTTTCGCAAAGAGACTAGACAACGCTTCACTCATTACCCTATTCAACATCATGTTTCCTATGCTCATCTCTCAGCTGAATCTCGTGCATACACCACTGTTATTGATTCTTACATGGTTCCCAAGGATGTGATGACACCTCTTAATCACCTAGGATGGCGAAAGGCTATGGAAGACGAGATAGGGGCACTTCGAGCCAATCATACATGGGATCTTGAGCCACTTCCTCATGGAAAGCGTGTTATTGGTTGTCGTTGGGTATTCACAGTTAAACTCAACCCTGATGGCTCTCTACATCGCTTGAAAGCCTGGTTGGTTGCTAAAGGGTATTCTCAGGCTTATGGAATTGATTATGATGAGACTTTCTCCCCAGTCGCCAAAATGCCATCTGTTCGCATTTGCATCTCTCTTGCTGCCATTAATCATTGGCCGCTCCACCAGCTTGATGTCAAGAATGCCTTTCTTCATGGTGTTCTTGAGGAGGAGGTCTATATGGAGCAGCTACCTGGATTTGTTGTTGAGGTGGAGGCCTCGAAAGTAAGCAGGTTACGTCGATCTTTATATGGCCTCAAGCAGAGTCCCAGAGCATGGTTTGGGCATTTTTCTGAAGTTATGGGCGAGTTTGGGATGATTCGCAGTGCATACGACCATTCTATTTTCTTCAGACATCTCCATGGCAGAAGGATTATTTTAGTTGTTTATGTGGATGATATCATAATCACAGGAGATGATGAGGTCGAAATTACCAAACTCAAACAGTTTCTTCAATCCCGGTTTCAGATTACTGACTTAGGACGGTTATGATACTTCCTTGGCATAGAAGTGTCACGCTCTCCACAAGGAATACTTCTCTCACAACGGAAGTATGTCCTTGACATATTGATTGAGTGTGGATTACAGGGTTGTAAGCCGATCGATAGCCCAATGCTTCCTACGGGGAAGCTTCTTCCAGAGGATGGGAGCCCGATGAAGGATCCAGAACGATACAGACGATTGGTCGGGAAACTTAATTATTTGACTGTTACCCATCCAGATATCTCATTCGCAGTTAGTGTCTTGAGTCAGTTCATGGCCACACCATATACTGGACACTGGAATGCTGCCCTTCAAGTTTTGAGGTATCTCAAGAATTCACCAGGTCTTGGAATCTTGTATTCTGATCAGGGTCACTGTCGTGTGGGTGCCTTTACAGAGGAGGGAAATGGACGCATATCAGGATTCTCTGATGCAGATTGGGCATGATGTCCTATCTCAAGACGATCCACTACTGGCTATTGTGTGTTTGTCGGTGGAAATCTTGTATCTTGGAAGAGTAAAAAGAAGCACACGGTGTCTCGATCAAGCGCTGAATCAGAGTACAGAGCCATGATAGATGTCACATCAGAAATGATATGGGTTCGCCGCCTCCTTAGAGAACTTGGGGTTATTTCTGATGATCTGATGCGACTATATTGTGACAATCAATCAGCTATTCATATTGCCAAGAATCAAGTATTTCATGAAAGGACGAAGCATATTGAGGTTGACTGTCACTTAACCAGAGATCGAGTAGTAGGGACAAAAGTTGATCCTCCATCGATTCAACCGATACATATTAAAACACAGTTTCAACTTGCATACATTCTTACCAAACCCCTTCGGAAGACCCAGATTGATTTCATTTGCAACAAGTTGGGCATGATTAACATCTATGCTCCAACTTGAGGAGGAGTGTTAAATAATATGTATGTATATATCTAAATATCTAGATCTTTCTATCTAGATATTTCTTATAGGTAGTTTGGCAGATAGGCATTTACTATACGTAGATATTTTGTAGCTAGTGTAGTATAAATAGGGGTTCTCCCCCCTTCATGTAAGACAATCAGATTCTAATATACAATATGTTTCAATATGTTCTTTCTTAATCTTATATTCTTTAATACCCTTTCTAGATCTGTCTTATTTGATCTATGAAACTTACGTTTTCATCTAATCTCTCGGCCAACCAGTCCATACTTATGACTATATGCAATTTTTCAAGTTCCATTGGCATTAGTTCTATTGGTATCTTAGTCTCATCTATACTTACAATACAATCCTCAATGATCTCCAAGATTTTTCTTTAACTCCCTTCTTCCATTTCAACTATTTAAAAATTCCTTAGGACTTTGATTTGTTAAGTTTAGTCTTAACACATAAGTATATCTTGTATTTTCCGAGCTTCATTAATATTCAACAAATAGGCATGTCCCTTTGCCTTATTGTTCTTAGGGGCTGTTTGATAATCACTTACCCAGTCTAGTAAGAGCTTACTGAGGACTGGGTCAGCAGTAAGCCTGTTTGATTAAAGTGTAAATGTGCTCTGACCGAATCCAAAGCATCGGACCGAATCCACGATAAAAAGACCGCTGACCGAATAAGAGAACATTACTTCTTAAAACTTTAAAGCACGTTTATTTCTTTTTCTTTTTTTTAAATAAAATAAAAATTAACTCTCTTACTTTAAATAAGCATAACTTTTTCAAAACTAGATAAATCTTGAAAATAAACACACCGTTGCACGCGAAATTAAAAAGCGATTCAAACTAGACGTATATTGATATGTTTTCGGTGAATGTTTAAAAAGTCGAGATGAACACGATGTCGATGATTTTTAATCAAGCATAACTCCTCCGAAACTGAATGAATCTCGAAAATAAGCACGCCGTTGCACTCGAAATTGAAAAACGATTCAAACTAGACCTATATTGATATGCTTTTGGTGAATGTTTAAAAATGTTTTTAATACATTAAAAACAAATAGCTATATATATTTTCTCAGTCAGCTCTTACTCGGTCATTAACTATCAAACACTCATGTTTCAGCTAGAGTTTCTTACCCAGTCAACCTCTTACTCAATTAGTTCTAACCCAGTCAGCTCTTACTCAATCAACAACTATCAAACAACCCCTTAGGCTATCTATTTTGCTTAGGTTGTTGATTCTAAAAATGTTATAATTCTCCATATTTGTAACACCTCATATTCTTAGTGCTATACCTGGTTTCTTGTCCCATTCTCTTATGATTGAACAATCCAATATTCACTATGTACCTTCCTATGTGTGTTATTTTCTACAGGTTTGACGTTACTAGGATTTTCCTAAAATCTAATTTACTTGTTGTCAATCATTCTATCTCAGTTCCTATAATTCGCTTTCTTCTTTCTATCACCATTCAATCCATTTCCCTTTGAGATGATTCAATGCAACTTCTCTATGTATTCCTTCCATGGCCATCACTAAGCCAACTCTACTAGCATGAGGTTCTTTTTTCTTATATGCTTGGCAGACAAAATTGTTCACTGAAAATTATCAGAAATTCCTTCACATAAATCTGACGTGCAAAGCCTTTTCCATTGGTTTAGATAGTTACACTCTAGCAACGGAGTACTTCCCCAAGTAAAGTAAAGTACCAATAAGTGGACTTTATCATCACCCGAACAACCAGTAATGTCGAGGATGGCTTCTTTACAGCTTAGCCATTTATAAGTCTCGGTCACCCCCTTCGGCCCCATTAAGGAAATGAGAGCCATCCAAGTTAAAATTCGTGTATGAATAGTTTTATTTTGATTGTTTTTTTTTCAATTATTTATTTCTCCTTATTCATTAGGAAGCACTCTCTTCCTTTCGAGATTCACCGATCTCTTTCTTTATTGTCATCGCCTTGACAATTTAAGAATACACTATGTTTTCGATTCAGTCTTTACTCAGGTTATTGTTTTCTATTTTATCTAGTACATGAAGGTTATGAATTATAATTTATTTCAGAGTGTTGGTACTTTAAATAATTATATTTGAGTATTGGATACTTATAACTTAACACTTAGGGTACTGGTCCTAGTATCTAGGACTCTTAGCGTGTCTTTGTAAAATAGGTTTCACTAGGTTCTTCGTATACTTGTGGGTTAACAATCACGTTGACCAACATAAACAATAACTGACCTTGTATGACCAACCCAATTGTTGTCTATCTCACATTAAAACATTAAGATGACTTAAGTCCTCAACACTCAAATTTTTATACTTATCGTCTTTTAGGTTAAAGCCTAGGTATTACTTAAAATACCTAATTCGCTAAAACCTTAGGCTCTGATACCAAATTGTCACACCCTGCCTGGATGGGGGCCTGGGAGTGACCGATTGATAACAGCTTAGCAGCAGAAACGAAACTTTTCACATCTTGTAATCATCGCCTTTATGATACAAACGAAGCTTACACAAGCTTAGACTCTCTAGCAGTTTCTTATGCTACTATATTTCATTACGCCTCAAGGGCTTCCCGTGATACATGTTTTTGAAAACATAAAACACGTCAGCCGGAAATGTTGGTGAGCTCATGAGCTACTAACTTATAAAAATGTCAATTTATATGAAATGATACATGTATCTTTAAATATGTTTACATAGACAGTGCCCCTCGGGCTGTGGTTATAGGTATGAGCGTGTTTGGCTGGGCTGAATGCATTTCTACGTCCCCCCCCCCCCCAGGTGTAACACCCCATTAAGTATACCTGGATCCAGAATACCCCCACCGACAATACACGTCGTAGCATACTATTTTCATATATTACACCGACATAGTTATACGTCACAATTTCAAAAGCAGTTATGATAACTCATGTGTATTAAGACTATGTGAACTCACCTTGGCTTAGGGTGCTACTATGAATAGAAGACTTTGTTCCTGATCAAGATTAAGACAATCTTAGATAAATATCAAGGAAGGAGTAGGATACTAGCTAGTCATCATCGTGGTTGGCTTTGGATAACCATACTTCGTTTAAACATGGATACGACGCGCAGTCCATGCTTAGACTAGGGTCAAGTCATCCAAAGTCTACCCTAGTTATGACTCTTAACACACTCCTAATATCGTATAAATTACCTAATGTTATATAAATATATAAATTAAACTTAATAATAAAATAGATAACTAAAATACATACCTAGTGGCGATCGGCTTTAGGAAAGGACGAATATGTACGAATTCGGGTTGAATTTGATACCAGCTAACATATTTATAGTAGGTTTTACCGACTTACTTGGCACCATCCACTTGGGGCTGGGGGCTCGAGTCTTTGGCGTGTGTGTTATTGGGAAAGTATGGTTTTTTGGTGTGTAGGTGTCGCATGTGTGGAAGTGGTTGGTGTATTTCGTTTCGTGGCTCTTCATTTCGTGTGTCCTTTCTTTCGTGTCTGGGATATGGGGGTCTTTCTGCGCTTGGATGGGGTGTTGGGGAGGGTAATGGAGTGGTAGATCAGTGGTATGTCGAAGATGTGCGTTAGTGTTGGTATATTAAAACCTTGGAGTTTGTATTGAAAGCAGATTGGGACTGTGGGTAGGTGTATGTATGTTATCTCGGCGGGTGCCGGTCGGTTGGGTTTGCCTTTTTGGGTCAGATGTGGCCTGTGTGTGCAGGAAATAAGCTACTTCTCCTTCTTATGGGTAGAGGATGCATCCTGGGTGATCATGCTGTGTGTTCAGTTCCCTGTTTTGGATCGAAGATGTTTCATTTGATATAGAAGCAATTTTTGGGGGAAGGCATATTGATGGGTCGAAGGTAAATGGCCTCTCCCTGGAGTTTGAGCGGGTCATGGGTCATTAATAGTGATATTGGAGATAAATTATCTAGTATTAGTCTCATGCTTCAGATGGGGCTATATATAGATAGTTAAGATCCTCCTCTCTTGATGTATATGTGGTGTGTGGGGCTGGTGTTGTTAGTGGGTGTGAAAATTGCTCTGATCTCAAGTAGAGAGAGTCTTCGCGGTGCTGTTTTTTTTTTTTTTTTGAGGATGCTGTTAAAAATAAAAGATTATGACAAAGGAACAAAGGGATATTCGTGGTCATCTTTTCCAAAATTAAATCCTTGACACCCAAAGTATAGCTCATTGACAGCTAATCATTCATTAGTGTATTTCCTTTGTTATATCTTTTAGGAGCCTATAAATTGAGGTTTTTTGTACATTGTAATAATCATCGAATAAGCAATACAACTCAGAATCCCTCTATTTTGTCTCTATACCAAACAATATGGTATCAGAGCAGTGTTGAGATTCTCAATTCTGCTCACCAGTCTCTCAAACAGCCATGACCGAAGGAAACACTTCCAACCCAGATTTGTCAATACAATTGGCAAATCTACTAAAAAATTCACAACCCCAAAACCCCAAATTATCTGATAGCCTTCACATCAATCTCAAACTTACGAGTCAAAACTACGCTCTATGGGCCCGGATGATTCGGGTTGCTATAGGCGGGAAATCAAAGAATCTGTTGAATCATTTAACCTCGAAGCCTCCTGACCAAAGTCACGAAAGTTTTGAGCAGTGGGAACAAGACGACCTAGTCGTATTTTCGTGGCTAATACAGAACATAGAACCGGTACTTGCAAGCAATCTAACCGAATACCCAACAGCAAAATCGCTTTGGGATGCCCTGGTGACCACCTACAGCAGTGGAAAAGATAAGTTGCAGATTTTCAATCTTCATGTCAAGGCAAACGAAATTAAACAGAATACTACCTCTCTTGAAGATTTTTGGATCGCGCTGCAAGGAATCTGGGGTGAAATTGACAGAATAGATCCAAATCCTATGAAGTGTCCAGATGACATTCAAGCTTACACACGAATCAGGTCCGAACAAAAGCTCTTCCAATTTTTAAATGCCCTTGATCGGAAGTATGATTCGGTGAAGCGGGAAATTCTCCGGCAAGATCCTCTCCCGACAGCAGAAGCCGCATATGCTTCTATTCGGAAGGAGGCTGCCCACCAAAACATTTTGGGAACAAATCAGATGGATTAAAAGGAAATAGGAGCAGGTCTTCTCGCCACAGATTCCATCGGAGGAGGATTCATCTCAAAAGGTGGTCGACGATCGGAAGAACCAGGGAAGAGGAGCGGACCACCAAACAAGGAAGATAAAACCCACCTTAAGTGTGACCACTGCGGTATGAACAAGCACACTAAAGAACAGTGCTTCAAGCTTGTAGGCTACCCAGACTGGTGGGCCGACGGGCACAAGAAGAATGTCAAAAACAGCGGACCAGAAAAGGGAAGAAGCGCCGCCGCCATAGGCAGCAACGGTGGGCCAAACGGCAATGACCGAAGCTCTGGCGGTAGCGGATTCGGAGGTATGGCAGCCGCAGGAGGTGGCGGCTTCGAAGACGTCACCACCGCAGGAGGTGGCGGATTTGGAGACGGCGCAGTAGCAGATGGAGGGGGGTCTGTTTTTTGCGTGGAAGGTAAAGGGGATGAAGGAACGTTGTTCCAGACCCATATTTCTAGCCCTAGCTTTCAAAAGTTCAATTCTAACCCCAAAAATAGAGAAGTGGCAAAAAACACCCTTAACTTTACCTCTTTTATTCCCTACATGCAAATAAATTTTACAAATTGCAAAAAAAAACCTTAAAACTTATGGAAATGCAAATATGACATCTATTTATAATAAACAAAGTAACGAATGGATTCTTGATAGTGGGGCTACCGACACCATGACTCATGAATTGTCCGATCTCACCATATTGTCTAAACCGCGAAGAAAATTTATTGAAACGGCAAATGGTGAAAAATTAGAAGTTAAACAAGGGGGAACTATTAATTTCTCACATACACTAAAACTATCAAATTGTTTATATGTCCCCTCTTTGTCCCACAACCTTTTGTCAATAAGCCATGTGACAAAGGAATTAAATTGCTCGGTCCTTATGCAACCCACCTTTTGTATCTTACAGGATATCAGGACGGGGATGATAATTGGGCGTGGCACTGAGAGACGTGGATTATACTATGTGGATGAGGTGACTCAAAGTGGTACGGTGATGCTTGCTCATGGGACGATGGAACGGGAAGCCTGGTTATGGCATAGAAGATTGGGTCACCCTTCTACTGGCTACTTACGTAGTTTATTTCCTAAGTTGTTTTCATCTAATAATATGCCACATTGTGAAACATGTGTGTTAGCCAAAAGCCATAGACAATCTTTTAAACCAACAAACACTAGAGTTGATGCCCCTTTTTCCCTTGTCCACTCTGATGTTTGGGGCCCCTCTCCGATTATTGGGGGTCAAAACCTTCGTTTCTTTGTCTTGTTTGTGGATGATTGCACTCGTATGACTTGGGTTTATTTCTTAAAAAATAAGTCAGAAGTTTTTGACAAGTTCATTATTTTTTACAACATGATTCAAACCCAATTTAAAAAGGATATCCAGATTTTTCGGTCTGACAATGGAGGAGAATTTGTTAACTCCTCTATGAAACAATTTTTTCAATCAAAAGGAATTATTCATCAAACCACTTGTCCACATACCCCAGAGCAAAATGGAGTCGCTGAACGGAAAAACCGCATCCTACTCGAAATGACGAGGGCTCTTTTAATTGAATCACAAGTCCCTAGAGTTTTTTGGCCCGAAGCTCTTGCTACTTCCGACTACCTTATAAACCGACTTCCAACCAAAATTCTCAAGTTCAAGACACCGTTACAAACCTTATCCGAATTTACAGAATTGCCCTCAATTCTCACTCTTGAACCAAAAATCTTTGGTTGCACTGTTTTTGTCCATATACCAAAATCACATAGGAACAAGCTTGAGCCATGTGCCGAAAAATGTTGTTTTGTGGGATACGGAGTCAACCAAAAAGGGTACAGATGTTACAACCCAGATACCCGTCACATGTTCACTACTATGAACTGTGACTTTCTTGAAACTAAGTACTACTATACATCCCAACACAGCAGTCAGGGGGAGGATTGTCTTGACACACTGGGTTGGTTGGAACACATACAGATAACATCATCTGAAAATGATCACAACTATCAGGAAAATCAAGACAAAGAAGCGGCAACTCAAGAAGAACCACTTGACACCACCACACAGTATGAAGATCTTACCTCTAGTGCCACCCCTGATCACATCCCTGACCTGGCAACCGAGGTAAATAACACTTATCCATCTCAGAATTCTGAAAATATTGAACCTACTAATTCTAATCATGAAACTGAGCTAGTGCAGGAACAGGTCACAGAAAGGTATGTACTACCACCAAGGACAAACAGAGGGGTTGCTCCAAAACGGTACACTCCAGAAAGGAGCTCTCGGGGATCTAGATATCCAATGGCTAACATAGCCACAGGAAATTTGTCAAAAGAAGCTCGAGCTTTCATTACCTCTGTGTACTCTGAGGAAATTCCAGCCAATGTTGAACAAGCCTTGGAAATGAAGAATTGGAAAGTTGCAATGGGAATTGAGATGGAAGCCTTAATCAAGAATAACACGTGGGAAAAGTGTATTCTTCCAGTTGGAAAAAGGCCAGTAGGATGCCGGTGGGTCTTTACCGTGAAACATAAACCAGATGGCACTGTTGAGAGATATAAAGCAAGACTGGTAGCAAAAGGATACACTCAAACATATGGTGTTGACTACGCGGAGACATTTTCCCCGGTTGCAAGGATTGATACGATTAGAGTTCTTTTTTCTGTAGCAGCAAACAAAGAATGGCCCCTTCATCAGTTTGACGTTACAAATGCTTTTCTACACGGAGAACTGCAGGAAGAAGTGTATATGGAAGCTCCACCTGGATTTACAGAGAACTTTAAACCAGGAGAAGTATGTCGTCTTAAGAAGTCTCTCTATGGGCTAAAACAGTCTCCTCGTGCTTGGTTTGGAAGATTCACCCTTGCCATGAAGAAATATGGCTTTAAACAAAGCAACTCCGATCACACTTTATTTTTTAAAAGAAGAAACAAACTAGTGACCTGCTTAATTATCTACGTTGATGATATGATAATTACAGGAGATGATAAGGAAGAGATAACAAACCTAAGGGAGAACCTATTCCAAGAGTTCGAGATGAAAGACCTCGGCAGACTTAAGTACTTCCTTGGGATTGAAGTACTAAGGTCAAAACAGGGGATTTTCATATGTCAGAGGAAATATGTTCTAGATTTATTGGCCGAGACGGGAATGATTGATTGCAAGCCGGCAGAAACTCCGATGATAATGAACCAAAAGCTATATATTGAAGAAAGTGCAAAGCCAACAGACAAAGAAAGATATCAACGGATTGTGGGAAAACTCATATATCTATCACATACCCGTCCAGATATATCATATGCTGTAGGAGTTGTTAGTAAATTCATGCACCAACCTCAAGCTTCTCATATGGAGGCAGTATGGAGAATTATTAGATATCTCAAAGGAACAACAGGACATGGAATGTTGTTCAAAACAAACAAACATCTAGAGACTCAGGTCTACACTGATGCAGATTGGGCGGGAGATAAAGGAGATCGAAGATCAACCTCAGGGTATTTCGCTCTAGTTGGTGGAAATCTGGTGACATGGAGAAGTAAAAAACAAAAAGTGGTATCTCTGTCTAGTGCTGAAGCAGAATTCAGAGGGATAGCACGAGGAGTTACAGAAGTTTTATGGATACGGAAACTTTTAAAGGAAATTGGTTTTCCACCTAAAGAAACAAGCAAAATTATGTGTGATAATGAAGCCGCTATTCAAATATCAGAAAATCCTGTACAACATGATCGGACAAAACATGTGGAAATTGACAGGCACTTTATCAAAGAGAAATTGGAGACATGAATCATCAAATTACCATTTATTCGATCTGAAGACCAAGTGGCTGACATTCTAACTAAAGCTGTAAATGGAAGGATTCTCAACAAATGCTTGGACAAGTTGAACTTTGGGAATCCCACCGTTCAACTTGAGGGGGAGTGTTAAAAATAAAAGATTATGACAAAGGAACAAAGGGATATTCGTGGTCATCTTTTCCAAAATTAAATCCTTGACACCCAAAGTACAGCTCATTGACAGCTAATCATTCATTAGTGTATTTCCTTTGTTATATCTTTTAGGAGCCTATAAATTGAGGTTTTTTGTACATTGTAATAATCATCGAATAAGCAATACAACTCAGAATCCCTCTATTTTGTCTCTATACCAAACAATGCTTGGCGCTGTGCGTGCTGTAGTTAGGCTGTTTTTTGTTGTGTTTAAATGTCCCTTTTGTGTTTTTATTTGTTCGTTGTTTTTTTCCTTCCTCTCTTGTGTACTTCCAGTTTCCCGCTGACCGTTGTCTTTGGTTATAAAATGTTTGCCGTTTAAAAAAATAAAAAATAAAAACTTGGGTCGGTTTAATGTTGCAAACAAATCTTCAATTTCTATACTAGATTGACAAACATACTAGACACACACGTGTACTGTGTGTGCTCCATTTCTTCTTTTTGAAAATTTTCATTGTGACATACACAAACACTACACACACGTGCACATATCTACATCCTAGGATTTATTATTATTACTAGTAAACTGACATGTGCTTCACCACGGGTCGTGTGTTATTTTCACCGTAATTTATTTGTATATGTAATTTTAATCTTAAGTTTTTTTATTTCGCATTTTGTCGCCATTAATGAGTTTAAGATGGAAGATGTGTACTGTGACAATTTGAATTCTTACAAAGTGCCAATTTGAATTCTTACAAAGTGCTCAATTTGTTAGTTACCAAAAACATTTTTCGGTGTGGGGATCGTTTTTAGAATGTTTAGAAATATATAGAAGTTTAAGAGTATGAAACTACTTTTTAAAAAGCCATGGGGTTTGAGTTTTAATGTGACTGGGTTTTTCCTTCCTTTTTCAAACAGATTGACACCACATGTATTTATCATTATTAGATGCGATGTAAATTTCATTAAACTTGTTTCAAGTCATGATGAAAATGAAAGATTGGATGTGACTTTTGTTTATTTTCAAAGTTAGGCTTAGCATGTCTTGTTTCAGCTTTGTTTATACAATGCAAGTCGTATGGTATTGCAGAAAATTAGTGATTCTGGCATGGCAAAGTAATGAATTCGAACCATAGACTAATTTAGCATCAGAAATCTTACTATTAATTGGATGAAGTGATGAATCTTTGCTTACTGCCTTGTAAAGAAAACTAACAGCTCGACCCTCACATTCAGTAACTTTGAGTTCAGTATCTTCTTTATTTCCATGGTACACTTTATGTAGAGGCCCCTGTAGTTTTAAAAAGTAGTATGACGTTTCTACTAAATGATCTAGCATATTAATAAGGACAACTAATAGACTACAAATAGTTAAGAGGATACCTGCAATGAAACTGATGCATCAAATAGAACATAAGGATGTGATGTTAGAAATATTTTATGTGGCCTTTGACCATTTGACATTTATTTGGACTATGTGTGTTGACCCCTTAAAACTTAAGGTATTTAATTTGATGGAAGTTAATACCTTAAGGTGCTAATATGTAAATGTGGGTGGTTAAAAAGATTTAGGAGTTAGTTTTGCCCTAACTACTAATCAATTTCTACAGGATACGCATTCTTTCCTCCCTGCGTATCATTATTCATCACTGGGAGAATCAACACCATCAAGTAGAAATCAAATCCATCAATTGGGCAAACGAGACTCTTAATCGGATAATCACTATGGCTTCATCCTCATCCATGGACAAGAATGAATCTTCATCAAGTAAGTTTAATGTGATTTGTTTGGGACTTGTATAATTGATATCATATGTTGAATAATCATTCAACATGTGGCATCAGAGCATGTTTAATTTTCTGTTTTAAAAACAAAGTTCACCATGTTTCGTCCATAAATTTTCTGCAATCGAAATTGTTCAATAAAATTACGATAGAGAAATGTTATGTGAAATTGCGGCAATCTTGAAAACAGGGATCTAAAATGATGGACAGATTTAATCCATATCCCATACTTGAATTTTAAAGTGTTTTTAATCCTATCTAATTTACCAGTATCTTTACGATTGCATCGGTGAAAGAAAATATATACATGTTGGATTTTGTTCTGCATGATGATGATTACATATCCAAATGTGCCATCCGTGATTTAATATTATTATTATGTTGTTCTCATCTTCAAATTGTTGAACTCAAATCGGTGAACTCTATATGTAGAAACCATTAACCAATTTTGAGTGCTATATTTGATTATCCTTAAAGGAACCAAATATTAGAGGATGATTTAATTAAAGTTTTTACACATACTTGCATCACATACATGTGCCGACCATATTCATAACTGGTTTTAAGAAGCGGCAATTTAAATAGAATAGATATAAATCTATTTGCCTCAAAGTGCTTATACGTAGAAATTAAGAAAATATAAATATATAGGTATTGATTAAAGGCATGATTAACTGTGATGACATAAAAATTTGACATCTTTGGTTTCAATATCCAATTTTGTTTGCTTCATACTTATGCTATATATATCAATGGCATAAAGTTTAATGATTTGAATAGCTGAACCAACGGGAAGCTATTCAAGTCGATATAAGCATTAAAATTATGTCACTTAATTTACATTGTTTAAATTATATTTCATTAATCCAACGGTAGTGATTTAATTATTTAGATCATGGAAATGAACTAATTTGTTGCATCCTACCCAACGGTGTTTTGCAATAAATATGTTCAATAAATTACATAATAAGTAACATTTTAAGTTCAATTGTTAACTGAACCAACGAGATGATAATAATTGAGCATGATGTGTATTTTACCTATTATTTGGTGTTAGTAATAGGTCTTTATCTAATATCTGATATGTTTTATATTTGTATCCTTCTATATTTTCGTATAGCTATAATTGAGCATGACATTTATTCTTTACATGCATCAGCATCTACCTTTAGAGCAGGTTCCAGTTATTTGCACGGAATCGAACCTTTAAACGGAAATAACTTCGGTACTTGGATAGAACAAGTTAAGTTGACCTTAGGGTTTATGGATCTTGATTACTGTTTTAGACATGATGCTCCCACTCCTCTTACCGATAACTCTACGGTAGAACAAAAGAAAATTTATGACCAGTGGGAGCGTTCTAACAGAATGTCACTCATGGTAATCAAGAATTCAATCTACCCTACCATTAGAGGAGCCATAAAAGATTCTGAAAATGCAAAGGTTTACTTAGACTTGGTTGAGGAGCAATTCAAAGGTACTTCAAAAACCAATGCTGGTATCTTAATCCTCAGAATGTTAACTACCAAGTATAATGGGATTAGTGGTGTGCGTGGGCACATCATGATGATGAATGACATGGCTAATCAATTAAAAACTTTAGACATGGAAATCAGTGAAGGATTTTTAGTTCACTTCATAATGACATCTCTCCCTCCTCAGTTTGATCTTTTTAAGATCAACTATAACACTCAAAAGGAGAAATGGAAGATGAGCGAACTGATTGCCATGTGCGTTCAGGAAGAAGAACGCTTAAAACTTGAAAAGCCCGATGTTGCTCACTTAACCACTTCTAATCCCAACAATAAAAAGGGATCATTCAAAGGCAAGGGTGAAATGGGGAATAAGCCAAAACCCAATAAAATCTCCACTCCTGGAGCAAGTACTAGCACATTCAAAGGCACTCCCAAATGTCGTTTCTGCCATAAAAAGGGGTATACTCAAAGGGATTGCCCAAAGTCTAAAGAATGGCTTGCGAAGAAAGGTAATGCCCTAAACTTCACAATTTATGAATCATTTCATATTAATGTACCTTGTAATACATGGTGGTTTGACTCTGGTTCCACTGTACACATTTCTAACTCATTACAGGGATTCCGTACGATAAGGAGGCTGGCAAGAAACCAGCGAACGGTTAAAGTGGGAAACGGCTTGGTTGCTGAAGTTGAAGCAGTAGGAACTCTTTCATTAATTCTGGAAGGAGGCTTCATTTTATATTTGGCTGAAACTGTATATGTACCAAGTATTACTAGAAACTTAATTTTTGTTCCAAAACTAGATATTGACGGTTATGTATTTACTTTTGGCAATGGAAAATGTATTATTAGTTTCGATTCCTGTACTATTGGTCGTGCTCTATTGGAGGGAGACCTCTATAGATTATGTTTAGATCATAAATATTCGGAATCCTTATTGTCTTATAATGTAGATGACAACTTAGTAGTAAATAAGAGGAAAAGAAATGAAGAGACTTCATCTAAATTATGGCACCAAAGATTAGGTCATATTTCACAAGAAAGAATGAACCGACTTGTGAAAGATGGAGTACTCCCAGAACTTGACTTTTCTGATTTTGAAAAATGTGTTCAATGTATTAAGGGAAAAATGACCAAAACGAATAAGAAAGGTTCCACAAGAAGCACAGGATTACTTGATTTGATCCATACGGATATATGTGGTCCTTTCCCCGAGGGCATCGGAGGGCAAAAGTCGTTCATTACTTTCATTGACGACTACTCGCGTTATATGTACTTGTATCTAATTAATGAGAAATCCGAATCTTTAGAAACTTTTAAAACCTTTAAGGCTGAAGTTGAAAATCAACTAGATCGAAAAATAAAGGTTGTGAGATCGGATAGGGGTGGAGAATACTACGGCCGCCACACTGATGTTGGACAAAGTCCGGGGTCTTTTCATGAGTTTTGTAAAAGTCATGGTATAATAAATCAATACACCATGCCCGGAACCCCCCAACAAAATGGTGTAGCTGAAAGGCGTAACCGTACCCTTATGGATATGGTACGTAGTATGTTGGCTAATTGTGATCTCCCTAAGTTTCTTTGGACTAAAGCTTTAAAAACAGCTGTCCACATACTTAATCGAGTTCCTTCTAAGTCTGTCCCAAAGACGCCTTTTGAAATATGGACAGGAAGGAAACCTAATTTGAATTATTTCAAAGTATGGGGATGTCCTGCTGAAGCTAAACTCTACAATCCACAGTTCAAGAAACTAGATATGAAAACCGTTAGTTGTTTTTCATTGGCTATCCCGAACGTTCTAAAGGACATCGATTCTATTGCCCCTCTCACTCTACTAGAATTGTCGAGACAAGACATGCTGAATTTCTTGACATGTCGAATTTGAGTGGGAGTGTTGATGGTAGGCGAATACATCTTCAAGAGGATACTAGAGAGGCGCCGATTATTGATATAACGGTGCCCATTACTCAACCACTTGAAGATCAACCAATTGAACCATCTATTGATTCGCCGAATCCTCATAATGATAACATGACTAACAATGAGGAACCATCTACTTCAAATCCTCACATATCTCCCGAAATTAATGAACCAACGTCTCAAGAGATTCAACCGCCATTAAGAAGGTCTTCTCGACCTAGGCGACCCATAACTTATGATGATTTTGTGACTTACCTTCATGAGACCGACTTTGATTTGGGTAAAGTTGATGATCCAACTACATTCAAAGAGGCCATGAATTGCGACCAATCAACTCAATGGTTTAATGCCATGGAAGATGAGTTGAAATCAATGAAAACAAATAATGTTTGGACACTTACTGAACTACCAAAGGGTGCTAAGCCTGTAGGTTGTAAGTGGGTCTATAAAACTAAATTAGACCCAAACGGAAACATCGAACGTTATAAAGCACGTTTGGTCGCAAAAGGGTATACCCAAAGGGAAGGAATTGACTATCAGGAGACATTCTCTCCCGTATCTAGAAAGGATTCCCTAAGAATAGTCATGGCCTTAGTAGCACACTTTGACTTGGAATTACACCAAATGGACGTTAAAACTGCGTTCTTAAATGGGGATTTGCATGAAGATGTGTTCATGAAACAACCAGAAGGTTTTGAGCCTAAAGGTAAAGAACATATGGTATGCAAATTGAACAAGTCAATATATGGGTTGAAGCAAGCATTTCGACAGTGGTACATCAAATTTGATGATGTGATGAAAAGGCATCATTTCATTAAGAACCAGGTAGATCAATGCATTTATCTTAAGATGAGTGGGAGCAAATTTGTTATACTTGTGTTATATGTCGATGACATCTTATTAGCAAGTAATAATCTAGACATGTTGCATGAATCCAAAAGATTACTATCCTCTAATTTTGATATGAAAGATCTCGGTGAAGCCTCTTATGTAATTGGCATAGAAATACACCGAAATCGAAGTGTTGGGACATTAGGATTATCCCAAAAGGCATATATTGAACGGATGCTTAAAAGATATAACATGCAACAGTGCTCCCCATCTGTCGCCCCTGTCGTTAAGGGTGACAGTTTTGGGTCTTATCAATGCCCTAAATCAGAGGCAGAAATTGAACAAATGAGACTCACACCTTATGCTTCTGTTGTTGGAAGTCTAATGTATGCTCAAGTTTGCACTCGTCCCGATATCGCGTATATAACTGGCATGCTAGGCAGGTATCAATCAAATCCTGGCCTAGATCACTGGAAAGCTGCTAAAAAGGTAATGCGATATTTACAAGGGACAAAGGAGTTTAAATTGACTTATAGGAGATCAGATGATCTTGAAGTCATTGGCTATACCGATTCTCATTTTGCGAAGTGTAAAGACGATAAAAAGTCTACTTCGGGATACATCTTCATGCTATCAGGTGGGCCCATTTCATGGAAGAGTCATAAGCAGCAATTGACTACTACATCGACTATGATGGCTGAATATGTTGCGTGTTATAATGCCACGTGCCACGCGATGCTTCTAAGAAATCTGATTAAGGGACTCAAAGTTGTTAATTCCATTCAAAGGCCGATGAAAATTTACTGTGATAACAGTGCAGCTGTGAGCTTTTCAAACAATAATAGCTCAAGTGGTGCTGGATTATATCTCGACACAAAGTACTTGTTTGTGCGCGAGCGAGTGGAGGACCAAAGTGTTAATGTTCAATATATCAGCACACATGACATGTTAGCGGATCCACTTACTAAGGGTCTACCGCCCAAAGTGTTCACTGACCATGTACTTAATATGGGTTTTAGGCGAGACCTTTTATGATGTCATGTAAATACTTTTAAGACATTATTTATCTACTTCATTCAACTGTAAAGTTTGTCTATACTTATTAATATGTATGTGCACTATAATGTTTACTTTAGACAAACGTATTCTTTACCACCTAACCTATAAATTTGAGATGATGTCATTGTCATAATTGATAGGGGTCTTGCGTTAATAGTGATGCTACTGACTGTATCGATTTGCTTTGATGTTATCATAAAAGGTTTAATGAATATGATCACGTTTGATCACTTGGCCAATTAATAATATATATTATATACGTATGTTTAATACACAGATATACATGTTTAGTAAAATGGTCTAACGACCAAGTGGGAGAATGTTAGAAATAATTTATGTGGTCTTTGACCATTTGACATTTATTTGGACTATGTGTGTTGACCCCTTAAAACTTAAGGTATTTAATTTGATGGAAGTTAATACCTTAAGGATGCTTAAAAGATGAGCGAACTGATTGCCATGTGCGTTCACTTCATAATGACATCTCTCCCTCCTCAGTTTGATCTTTTAAAGTGTTTTTAATCCTATCTAATTTACCAGTATCTTTACGATTGCATCGGTGGAAGAAAATATATACATGTTGGATTTTGTTCTGCATGATGATGATTACATATCCAAATGTGCCATCCGTGATTTAATATTATTATTATGTTGTTCTCATCTTCAAATTGTTGAACTCAAATCGGTGAAGCCTCTTATGTAATTGGCATAGAAATACACCGAAATCGAAGTGTTGGGACATTAGGATTATCCCAAAAGGCATATATTGAACAGATGCTTAAAAGATATAACATGCAACAGTGCTCCCCATCTGTCGCCCCTGTCGTTAAGGGTGACAGTTTTGGGTCTTATCAATGCCCTAAATCAGAGGCAGAAATTGAACAAATGAGACTCACACCTTATGCTTCTGTTGTTGGAAGTCTAATGTATGCTCAAGTTTGCACTCGTCCCGATATCGCGTATATAACTGGCATGCTAGGCAGGTATCAATCAAATCCTGGCCTAGATCACTGGAAAGCTGCTAAAAAGGTAATGCGATATTTACAAGGGACAAAGGAGTTTAAATTGACTTATAGGAGAATGTTAGAAATATTTTATGTGGCCTTTGACCATTTGACATTTATTTGGACTATGTGTGTTGACCCCTTAAAACTTAAGGTATTTAATTTGATGGAAGTTAATACCTTAAGGGGCTAATATGTAAATGTGGGTGGTTAAAAAGATTTAGGAGTTAGTTTTGCCCTAACTACTAATCAATTTCTACAGGATACGCATTCTTTCCTCCCTGCGTATCATTATTCATCACTGGGAGAATCAACACCATCAAGTAGAAATCAAATCCATCAATTGGGCAAACGAGACTCTTAATCGGATAATCACTATGGCTTCATCCTCATCCCTGGACAAGAATGAATCTTCATCAAGTAAGTTTAATGTGATTTGTTTGGGACTTGTATAATTGATATCATATGTTGAATAATCATTCAACATGTGATTCTAGTGTAGGTTGATTCCCGCCTTCTGCTGCTTGTCTAGCTAACTCAGGAAATGTGACTTCTAACCAAGAAATTGCCAGCGTGATGTTACTAAATGCTTTGAGCTACTGATGTGTTATTTGCTCACTCTGTCTTTCTTTCTCTTAAAACCTCACCGCACATCTATCTCTCTCTTCAAGCACACATCTCTCTCACTCTTGAAACTGAAATAAAACTGTAAAATTCTTTCTCGAATTCATCCAATTTGGTCCATCATAAGAAAATTAATTTAGTAGATATGGTACGGTACATAAGAAAATAAAAAAACCACCTACTTAATAGTATTTCTCTAGTTAGGCAACGAAGGTAAACCCAAAATCATTTGCTACTAACTAATATTTTTTTGTCCCACGTCTCATGTCATGCTCAATATCTTAGCCTCAATATGTGATGTTAACCATACCCTAAGTAGTATATGTATCCAAGTATGGTTGAAAACCAATCAGAAAGCATTTGCTAAACATGCATTTGAACTGGTTTTCTAACCATTTGTGACCATATAAAGTTTGTACCTTGAAAAATATAAGGATCTTGTGCTTTAAGAGTAAAATCTACAATTTAATTATTTTAAATCACAGTGGGGCAAAAATTTCTTTTACAAAAAGATAAGAGGGAAGATTCTTTAGGTTTCATTTGTAATCCATACTTAGCATATGATATCTAAACACATTTGTAATCTATCTTTAATATTAGGACAACACCTTAAAGGATTAAAAGTAATAGCATCATGAACAAAGATATGGTCTATAAGCATTAACTATTTCATTAACAAAATTTGCCTCTAGCCTGAAATTTCATTTCAATGAATAGGTGAAATCAACTTAACACAGTGCACAAAACTAATGAACTGCATGTGTCGAAATTTCCTATAAGTGAAGGTGATTGCTTTATTAGGCAGTCCTCACATCAAAATTATACGATTACAGATTTAGAACCTGTGTACTAAATTTTCACTACTACATGTGTCATAATAGAACTGCATATTATCTTGTACCCATGCATGTGTAATATCATTTTTCACCTAAATCACATTGAAAACTCAAAATATAGCAGTCTGATGACTAGATTACATGTTCTTTACATTTTCCAATTTTAAGTCAGCAACTTCAACTTCGTGGAAGAGGTTCATAGTATAAATTCATTAATTGCAGATAATGAAAGCGGGTATTTGTACGGTATTTAAGAATTAAACTTACTACAATGGAAATGCAGGCAGAAATAGTGGAACCATGAAAGTCAATAGCATACCTGCGTATTAGCACCCATAAACATGAAAAGATGAAAGCAACTAAAGATAAAATTAAACGTTTGCCCACAACCATGAAAAGATGAAAGGATAAAGACATGAAAAGAAGTCGTTGACTCATTGCCAAAGCGAACAGGCTATATATAGTCTTTCATACCTGCGTAATATGCGAGATGCCTTTTAAAAAACATTTTTAAACCAAAACAATTTGACTTTATTCGATATTGAGTTACCAAATAGAAACAGTGATGTAAACATGATTACCAAGTTGTATCAACAAAACAAAATATATGTTAAGAAAATACCTTTGAAGCTACTGAAGCGGCTCTTGGATCACCAGTGTCATGTTCTAGGGCTTGTACCCTTGTTGAGCCAGTAATAAAAGATAAGTTGCAGATTTCTTAGGGCTCAGGAAATCATCATAGCCCCCTCACTGTTTACTAATTGCTAATCCACACTCATCATGTGAAATTTCACCATAACAGGCTCAGAAGAGGTAATTGAATTCACCATAACAGGCTCAGAAGAGGTAATTGAATTCGCCATAGCCATTTTTTAGTTATAGAAAGCGTCAGGAGTTTGTTGGCGGTGGTGACACACTGTAAACAGGTGGCCAGCAAACCACCGATGTTGCCAACAACAGCACGACAGGCAAGCGACAAATTATATTTTCAAGGCTCAGAAAAAATCATCATAGCCAATTCTTAGCTCATCGAAACTATCCAGAGTACGTTAGTGGGGGCAACACACCGGTAAGTGGCGGCTACCAAACCACCATCGTATGAAGGCTCAAATCTAAAGATCATCATAGCCAAGCATTAGCAACACGTAAACACATATAGAAATCTTAACCATACAAATCGTGATAATCATCTTACCAGGCAGTGAAAACCACAAATTTAAACCCTCAAATCAAGGCTCAAATCTGAAAATCATCAGAACCAACCAGTAACCATATTATCATATCTGAAAATCGTAAGGAACCAAACCATCATAACCATTTTTTCAGGCATCGTAAGCATCCAGGATACATCAGTGGTGGTGACACACTGGATACCAGCAGTCAGCTAACCACTGTCGAATTAACACATACACGTACACCCACCGCCAACTTCATCAAACTAAAAAAATACAGGTGGATGAAACAGTTAGTATATAGTGTACAACTCATATTTCTAATTTGATAAAGGTATCTGCTGACATACAGAGAGCAAAGATAACTCTTCGCTACGATCCAGAGAGCAAAGCATCTTCTTCGTTCAGATCGAAAAATAAAATCAGGAAAACCTGAGCGATGAGACTCACTCTTCAACAGAGAGAGAGAGCAACATCGACGGTCTTCAAGAAAGAGAAGAGATAAACGTAACCCTAATCTCAGAGAGGATTGATAAAGCAGTGAAAGATAAAGCGAATCAGAGACATGTACAAAGCAAATCAGAGACACGTACACGTACACCCACAACCCACTTCATCAAATTAAAAAGATACATGTGGACGAAACAGTTAGTATATAGTGTACAACTCAGATTTGTAATTTGATAATTATATAATATAATAAATTGTTACAGGCAATCGTTATAGCCAAACAGCAGGAAAACGGGTCTCCTCATAACCGAAATCATAGGAAGTATCAAAATATAGGCACTGATTGAACTGATTTCAACATAGTATTCTATACCAAGGGATAAAAGATTGCAACAACAGTTGTAACTACCTCCACTCAAATTTATCTATTATCAAAAGGAAAAGCTAAGTTGTACACTCAATGTGTACACTGAGTACAACTCAGAATATCGAACCGATATATAAGGTAATAGATAAATAATCACAACTTTCATGCCAACAGGTGCAAAATCAGAGCATATAGAAAACCCCAATTTCATGAACCAAACATTTCATACCTGAAAGATGCATAATCAGAACATACAGGAAAAGCCCTAATTTCATGAACCAAATTAAGCATTTCATTTCATACCTGAAAGAGACAAATCAGTTGAATAGTTCAAACCCCACAAAAACGTAATAACAAAATCAAAACTTTCTGAAAGGGGAAATGGTGGGTTCAAGATCACCAATCGAACCTCCATTCAAGAAACTATATGCACTTAAAAAGAATACTCAATATCCAATTGGAATTGCAGAATCGACACACAGACTTCTCCCACAAATGTGACTCATCTAACCACATGAACATGAATTTTAGTTAGTAAAAATGAAAAAAACCGCATACCTTAAACAGAGATGCATACCATGAATTTCAATCGCAGTCGTCTGCGACGGCCTGCCAACAAACGTAGCAACGATGATGGAGAACCATCAAGCCGACACACCGACAACCATCAAACCGACAACCATGAAGCCGTCACACCGACTTCCATCAAGCCGCCAATTTCAGATGCAGAACATGTGTCGTTAACTCTATGCTGACGGAGCAACGATGATGTCGCTACCACATCAGCGGAGCATCGACGACATATCTTCATCTTCTTTCGACATAAACCCACTGAAGAACACGGAGGCGAAATCGCCAGAGGCAATCGGAGGAGGACGGTGGAGTATGAGAGATCTATTTAGGTTTCTGCCCAAGTTTGAAGAGAGAGAGAAATATGATGAAGCGGTGACAGATAAAGCAAATCAGAGACACGTACAAAGCGAATCAGAGGAATTTACACGTACACCCACCGCCTACTTCATCAAATTGAAAAACTACGTGTGTACGAAATGGTTAGGGTATTAGTAATACCCTTTCCACTCTCCCACTCTCCCACTTCATTTTTGGTGCCACCTCATCATTCCCCACTCCTTCCCACTTTCTAGATTATACTCTTCCCACTCTCCCACTCTCCCACTCTCCCAAACACTTTTTTTAATAAATTATTTAAAATAAAAAACAAATAAATAGCATAATAAAAATTATCTCAAAAAACATGTGTCACTATTTTAAAAGAAAACAAAAAACTTATAAAAAAAATTTAAAGAAAAAATTATGTTAAAACCCTATCTTCTCCTTTCTTCTCCTTTCTCTAAAAAACCCTACCTTCCACTTTCTCTAAAAAAAACCCTATCTTCTCCTTTCTTTAAAAAACCATAAGCTACCACCACATCGCCGCCATCTTCTGCCGGCGACTCATGCGAACTCGTAGAAGCCTCGATCTGCCCTCGACGACGACATCATTTCTAATATGCAAAAGGAATCATAAATATTATACTAGAATCATTACGGCAAACTGAATGTCAATGTTACATCATAGGTAAAAACCAAATAGATCACATTGTCTTAGATGATATCAACAGAGTTAGCCTCTCATGACTAAACTACACAAAACAGAAAGTATAAGTGAAGACATCATTGTAAAAGCAAATCAAAGTCGATCGATTGCCAAATCTTCGATTACAATAAATTCTCAAACGATTAGACACCTCCTTGATTTTAATTTTATGACGATGAAATTAGGTTCTTTAAAAAATATAAATATAATAGTTGTAAAATTTGTGTTTATAACCCGAAAAGGTATTTCTTACCATAAATTATAAGTTTAAATACTCTTATAAGCCTAACGATTATTTTACTCACACTTTTCAAAAATTTCACAATCACTTACAAGACTTATATGTTTAAACAATCCGTTAGGAGACTTGAACGTTTTTTTTTTCAAAAAGAACTCCGTTTTTAATAATACTTAGGTCAAAATGTTCAGAAAAAATATATAAACGAATGTGTATTTAGATTTTCTTAAAAGATCACTAAATATAAGTTACTAAAACAAAACACATTGAGGTGCTTAATTAATTAAAAGAATAAAAATTAAAAAATATGAAAGAGTAAATTACGGTTTTCGTCCATGTGGTTTGACCCAAATAACGATTTTAGTCCAAAATTTTCAATTTTAACAATGTTTTCCTTTTGTTTTCAATTTGTCCCAATCAAGTCCAAAAACCTAACACCGTTAAAATTTTCTGTTAAATTTTACACTGTATTCCCGAGTTCATTTAAGGAGGGAAAAGAAAGGAAATGGAAGGAATTTTAAAAAAAATTGTGTTCCTGAGTTTCACTTAAGGATGGAAAGGGAACGAAACAAAAAAAAAAGTTGTGTTCCCGACTTTCATTAACGGAGAGAAAAGGAAGGAAAAGTTAGTTTATTTTCTAATGTTTTTCATTCCTTCCAAATCGGAAGGATTTGGAAGGAAATGAATCACTCCCCTTCTCTTCCTTTCTCTTCTTTTCCTTTCTCTTCCTTTCATTTCTCTTCTCTTTTTTTCCTCTTTAAGTAAACTCGGAAACACAACATTAGTCAAATGACCAAACTACCCCTATTAATAAAACTAACAAAATAAATAAAGTCCCTTTACGTGACCGATACTTCTCCCTAACACCCTGTTCCCGAGTTTACTTAATGAGAGAAAAGAAAGGAATTGGAAGAAATAGAAATAGACTTGTGTTCCTAAGTTTCATTTAAGGGAGGAAAAGAAAGATAGTTAAAATATATGGTGTTCCCAAGTTTTACTTAAGGGAGTATAAAGAAAGGGAGTTAAAATATTTGGTGTTCCCGAGTTTTACTTAAGGGAGGAAAAGAAAGGAAAATGAGAGAAAACTAGACAAAAATTTTATAATTTTCTTTCCTTCCAATTTGAAAAAGAGAAAGTGGAGAGAAAGAAAAGGAAAACATATCTCCCTTTCTTTGTTTTCCTTTCCACCATTTCGTCTTTTTCTTTTCTTTTCTCTTCTTAAGTGAACTCGGAACATGACGTAACCCTTATTTCTTAAGCTGAAATAACCGGCGCCAGAGCCATCCATCAGCATATATCGTCGTTAGAGCCATCCATCAATGCCGGCGTCGCAAGAGAGAAGACCACCATCAGTGATGACGGTGCATAAGCACAACCCTTTACGCAAAATTCGTTGGCTATCAGAAGATATCGGAGCAAAGCTTCGATGGGTTTTCTGGTTTTGACTTGAATTGACTCCGGCAACTTCATATCTTCGACTCTGTAAATGTTTTCCCCGGCTCTGTAAATGTTTTCCCCGGTTAAATAGAGGACAGTACAACTTTCACTACACGAAGTACAATTCCCCACATGAATGTCACTGCAGAAAGTTGATTTGCTTGTAACTTACATTGTAGGTTCTCTGAATTGTTGTATGTATGTATGAATATTCAATCATCTATGGATGCTTTGACTCATGGGCATGATTTATCATAGCAACAATTCAGAAGTTGAGAAATTTTAAGTGTTCAAGAAATTGTGATATACTCCGGCCAGATCCAAGTGCCGCATGCTATGGTTTTTTAACGGAGGTAATCAGTTTAGAGATGTAGAGTAAACCACCTGCTATGTTGTAGATCCTCAAATTGTGATTTTTTATATAAAAGTTACACTACCAAAAACTCCATGGCCTTTAAATTTGATTCAGACTCTTCAATTTTGATGAAGTTCTTGATGGGTTTTTTAATCTCTGCACAATGGTGGACCCAGGATTTTATTCATGGGTGGTCGTTTTATTCCAGAGATTTTTTTATATTAATATCGACCATAAATTATTCTGGGTCGGGTCGGGTCGGGTAAAATAAGATTGTACGATATCATAACAAGTATACATTGTCAATTAAAGTGAAACTATCTAGACACTCAATATAAGATTGCTACTTTCAGAAAAGAACTAAGCAATCACTACTGGAGGCTTTTCTTGCAATAATAGCAATTTCCAGCTCTAATGTGAAGGTTTTTAACCAATTTTGAATCAAATTTAAAGTATCAATTTCAACAATTTTGAACCAATTTTAGCATATATAGTAAAGGGTTTTTAGCAATTTTGAACCAAATTTTATTTACCATCAATCAAATGATTCAAATCAACCTTTTGTGTCCAAATTCAAGTATCAATATCAAGTTTCATTCATGTACTAACCCATGAATTTGGACCTTTTGTGTCCAAATTCAAGTATCAATATCAAGTTTCATTCATGTACTAACCCATGAATTTGGTTGGAGGCTTTGAACAATTTGAAAATCCTCAATGAAAATCCTCAGGACTTAAAAATAACTTGTAGCATTCATCTATGTACGATAATGTTAGCAAAGATGACATACATTAAGAAACTAAAATGTTTGATTTACGCTTCCAGTTCCACTGCAAATGCTCATATCATAATTCCTATGGCACCTAAATTAGAACTAAACTTGAGAATCTGAAACTCATATTAGTTTAGCTTGAAGCAAATCCTTGTGATTCTATCAAGTGGCAATAATAATATGATTTCACCAGTAAATGTTTAATCATCAAATTGTTTGCACCTCAAGAAATCCTAAGTTTATTTAATCCTACGAAGAATGATAATCCACACATACAGAAAAGGAGTTAACAAATGTATTTAGGGATCAAAAAAGCGGAATATACTACTAGAAACCCATCTTCTTACCGAACGATAAAGTTGTAGAATCACAAAACTGACTATCAAAGATCTGAGTCTCCTCACCGACGAAATCCCAAGTGCCACTGTCTGAATTGTTTAGACCGGAGGAGAGCTTTGCTGCCGAGGATAGCGTTGTTTAGACCAGAGGAGAGGCAGAGAGCGCTGTTTGGCCAGGGGAAGAGCTGCCGGCCTGCCGAGGAGAGGGTTACGCCGCTGTTTAGACCCGAGCAGAGGCAGAGAAGCGAGAGTGCTTGTTATGCTATTTTAGCGAATTAGGGACCTAGGGTTTTATCCCACTGTCCCGTTTCCAGGTTTTAAAAAGAAAGAAAAAGTCGCAAAAAAAAAACGGTTTAAATGGGTCTCCAACCTGGGACAGCTCAGTATAAAACTCGCGGCGCTACCATTGTTCTATACTGTATTTTATTAATAGAATGGGGGTCAATTATATTTACTTATGGGGGTCATTGGGATTTTTGTTTAATAAGTATCCGCTAGTAGTACAAACCGATGGGGTCGTTTGACCCCCTCCCTCTCTATGTAGGTCCGCCACTGTCTGTGCATAACCATAAATCAGAAATACACTAGTGGGATTTGGACAACCGACGATGGTTTGATGTGGCGTGGGTGGCGGTGGAGTAACGATGGTGATGACGATGGTGTGGTGGTTGTGTCGACGGTGGTGTGAGGATGATATGAGCATTCAGAGCCCATTCCCTCTCCTTATTCCTATAATTTATATATTTATCGTTACTTCTTCTCTCTCTTCTACTCACAACCACAATAATATTTTTTATATACCTTTATCATTACCTTTTCTCTCTCTTCAAATCTCAAATTTTACAGATTCAATAATTTTTTTTTCAAATATAGGGATTCATCAAAAATTTTCTCAAATATTTCTCCCCCATCTATTCACAACCATTTACAACTACACCTCAAATATTAAGGTTTACACACACACCCATTATAGGGAATGGGCTGTGAATGCTCTAAAGCTTTACATTTAGTCAAAAATTAAAAACAATCAGTACCCAAATCCTAATTAGGAGATGGATTTCAAGAAGAAAAGATTTTGAGATTATCTATTTGAGGATGGCGGTGGTGTCTAAGTGTCGAGGCAGTGGGTGCGCCGGAGAGGGGAGGATGTTTGGGGTGGGGGGAGGGGTCGCTGAACAAGATTTATGTATTTAGGTTTTATTGGGTTTTTTTTTTAATTTAGAAGAGAATTAAAGGGTAAGTGTATTTAAGTCATTTCCTTAAAATCTAACAGAAAATTTTAACGGTGTTAGGTTTTTGGATTTGATTGGGACAAATTGAAAACCACAAGGAAAACATTGTTACAATTGAAAATTTTGGACAAAAATCGTTGTTCGAGTGAAACCACAGGGACGAAAATCGCAATTTACTTAATATGAAAAATAAAGTAAATTGCAAGTTCGCGCTGATATCTCCATTCTCACACTTCACTCTCGCCACTTGTCAAGGTCAATGGCTATTCTGAAAAGTTGATGGGTCAATGGCTATTTAGGTGATTGATGGGTGGTCAAAGGTTATTCTAATGATTTTCCCTCGTATCACTTCACACCATGCCTCTTCATCCCTAAATTTCTCTCTTTTGGCCTGTCACACCCCGGTCAATGGATTGGGTGCGAGCGAGACGGAATCATAGTCGCAGATATACAGAACAACTTCTACTAAATTCAAACGCCATTAAAACATAATACCATTCATGTTGCAGCGGAAAGATGTGGTGAAATGATATTGTCTTACATTTGAATAAAAGTCTTAGTTTGATATTGAGATCATAAAGCAGTTTATTTAAGATAGGTCGGGACTACGACTCCGGTAAAGCAGGGTCGAAAGTTACAGTGAAGCCCCATTTGCACGTCTTCCATGATAAGCTTAGATACCTGAGAAATCATGAGTTTAAAAGGTCAACATAAAGTTGGTGAGGTTCACAGGTTTATAATTCTATGGTAAGTTTGTGAAAACCGTTTACAGCATGTTGGAATAACAGTTTACGGTATACTTAAATGTTACGTTGGTTTACTGTCGTGGTTGTAAGACCTCACATGAACCTCAAATTCGAATACTAACGGATTACCCACTCATGGCATTCTATCCCAAGAATACCGAACAGGCGAGAATAACTGACGTGTACCCCTTGACAATGTACGAAGTCAGGATTGGAGCTACCAACCTGGGCAGGGTTGTCAACCCAAATAGATCTATTCACTAGTTATCGTTTCAAGCAGAACTAATCGAATTCAATTAATAGTGGGATGCAGTTGTACTAACGTTGATAACGATAAAGTACCAGTTGTTTGGGATACAGAATGGAACATGTAGTCATACGGCTAACAGGTAAACCATAACATTAAGTAAAAAGCATTTTATCAGTTCATGATTTCTCCTCCACAAGTGTAAAAAAGTTGTAAAGAAAAGGGGCCGTGAAACTCACCTGTTCAAGGTGAATGATCGTGACTGCTCATACGAGCAACAAGTAACCGACGTCCTAATATCAATAATAATAGAACACGTCCTAGGTCTTGTTTCAATTGGAAAACGTTTTGGTTACCCAACGATCTGGGTCGAGTCTTGACTATTTATTCCTGTTTGTAACGTTTGGAAAACTCGTTAGTAATATTTATCGTTCAAATAAATATTTAAGTTAATGAATATATTTATAGTCAAATAAATATATATAGCTTTGTAGAAATAATTATAATAAAATAATTATTTAAGATTACGAAAATATATATTCAATCAAGTTCTGAACATTGAGACAAACAATAAAGTATTTATTATTTGAAGTTCACGCTATATATTTAAATTGGAGTTCATAATTATAGACAAATTATAAATACAAGTATCTGACCATTGATCGTTATGAAATTAAATATTTAGCTTCGTAAATATTATTATGTTTATGATATATTATGTTTATGAAATTAAAAACTTTTTCTAAATTATATTTAGAAAATAATATTTAAATAACAAAATATTAAGACGAGATATTTGTGTGAAGTGGTGTCAATATATTTGTAACAATATATAAGTTTCACGTCGTAACAGTCCAAAATATAATACCTTATATTTTATGTCCAAAGTCCGGAATTAATATAATATATATACTATTTATTTTGACAAATAATATGACACGAAAAACTAATATTTAAGTCATTAAATACTGTTGGATTAATAACTTTAAATTCAAGTTATTAAAAGTGATATCTAAAAATATGAGCACTTAGTTGTTGATTATGAGTCCAAACGTTCGGTATTTAGAAATATATATATGTTTTATAAAAATATAACTATTTTTATAATCAACATAGTCAATAATATATTTCTTATATTTTATGTTCAAAATATATCCGTTTATATATTTTTAGTCCGATGTGTTATTTTGACGGTCTTTGAGTTAGTTTTTATACCGTTTGGTCTATAATCCTTTTAGTCTTCACAACGATTATCAAATGTATCTTGTGACATAAGTCCTTAAATATTAACGTTAATTTAATATTTACGATGGTTTGTTTAGTTTAAATATTTAGTGGGTGGAGTGTCAAGACTCGTTTTGGGGTGATTATAAACATCAAAACGAACAATAAAAATGATCAAATTGAAAAGTTTAGACTTTTACCTCTAGCACTAGGCTAGGTGATGAACCGAAAGAGGCAAGAATATCTCCGTAGACTTGATCGAAAAATATCGACTTTAAAGGTGTCGTCCCGAAAGGTAAAGCGGCCTTTTTACGGGCTAGTTCTCGGTGATTTACGGTGATTGTAAGGGACAAACGTTGAGGCCGTTAGGGAGGTGGCTGGGTGGACTTTCCGTTGGTGGTGAAAATGTGGCGCTGCGGTGGTCCGATGGTGGTGTTATGGTGGTGGCGGTTGATAACGATGATCACGGAGGTGGTCGATGGTGATGGTGATGATGGTGATCGGGATGGCGGTGAAGGGTGAAGGTGGCAGCGTCCAGCGATGGTGGTGGCTGGCTCGTGGTGGCGGTTCGCGGCTGTGAACAGTAGCGGCAGCAGGAGCACCGCAGCGGTAGCAAGGGCACCGCAGCAGCAGCTCACAGACGATCGGCAGCGGCAGTTTACGGCAGCAGCCAGCAGGGTGGCGGCAGCAGGTGGTCGTGGTGGCTGCTGGTTGTTGTTGTGCGCACGGGAAAGAAGAAGAGGAGAAAAGGTGGCGGGGGTTTGCGGTGGTGGTGATGGAAGCTGCTAGCGGCGGTGGTGGTTGGTTGCTGGCTGAGAGGAGAAGAAAGGATAGGGCGGTGGGTTGCTGACTCTCACTTTCTCAATTTCATTTCATTTGTCATTTGTGTGTGTTGTGAATTTGTTGTGTGTATGCATATGTATATATATACATTTTTAAATGAGGATGATATGTCTCAAATTTAGACACAATTCAATCAATGATGGTATGTACGTAGGTTATTTAAATACCATAAAATCTGAGATATATAATGTGTATGTACGTAAACTTTGGCCACAAGAAAGAAAAGAGATATTTTCATTTTATGTGGTATTAGTTTAAACCAAGAGGTATTATACCACGTTTTGTGAACCCGTTAAATAATCTAGTATTTCATAAAGGGTTTATAAAAAAATTCCCGAATACTTAAAATATTACGGAAGTCCAATAAATATAATCGTAATATTTATTCGGTAGAAGGCGCGTGTTTCAAACGGCGTTGCGGTCATGACCATTTCATAAGCCGAAGTCGTTGTCTCGTCTGAAATTCTTAACTATTATTATAACAATTATTTATATTTTGCCGAGTCGTTATAATCATTTCGAACAGCTAACCAAATTGTTTTCGGTTATTATCGCGTAACAGCAATAGTTTCATTGTTTTTGGCTCGTTGGGCCAAGTTGGGCCCAATCGGGTGATCGGTTGAGATCTAGGCTTAAGTCTTGACAACGGTTTCAGTTTGTGATGTTTTTATTTCATAAAAACAATTGTTTAAGTCGGTTATAATAGTTTTTCAGAAATCGGATATAGTTTTCAGTTTTTCACACGGTTACGGTTAACGTTTTCAGTTTTGTCAGCCCGTGACGGTTTTAAGCTCGACCGTTCAGATTGTTTAAAATCGAATAGTTTGAAACATACGATCACTTATCATTTTTCCATGTCGGTTATATAACGTACGACATCAGTTCCAGTTCCAGTTCCAGATAAAATATAAAAATACATTTTATATTTATTTTTCTTGTTATTGAAATTCCATGATTAAACCATGGAATCACTATGAAATTTACAGGTATACGCTTCTAGTACAAACGCGATATTAGGTTTACGTCATCAGTTAACAGTCAGGCACAAAAATTAACAGTTTAAACAGTAATCAGATCGGTTAATGCATATTATACTTAATTAAAGGTCAAAGTACGGAGGTTTGACCTAGGTTTTCGGACGAGGTGTCACATGGCCTCAGCAGTTCACATTTCCTTCCCCACGCTTCCGGTGAGTGACTCACTTTCCTTTCTACTCAGATGGTTTCTTTCATGTACGTGTGATTTCTATGTCAATTTCATCCAATTTCAGTATGGATGTAGGCGTTATTGTCCATTTTATGTGTTTATGGGTACACAAATATAAAAATTTCTGCACCAACGAAAGCAATCGTGGAGGTATGTTAGTTTGTGACCTACTTTCTGTATGGTCTTCTCCTTTTTATTGCATTGTCTAAGAGGTAAATGTCTGATAAATCACTTTCTCTACCCTATATCTTCCACTGCCATTCTGGTTTTCGTGTTTCTCGGTTATGTAATCGACCAAATCGGAGCTTTTTAAACAATCACCAGGGGAAGAAATGGGTGAGAGGGACCATGAATCGACAGCCTATGCCGTTACTACTAATGAAGGCTCCGGCGTCACCAATACTTTGTTAGTGATACATGAATTTGATGGTCGAGTACATCGATAAATCAATTTTATATTTTTTGGATTTTTGATGTAGAATTTCTAACAATTCTTCTTCTATTTTATTCAAATTGGATTTCATCAATTAGAATTACAGGGTTTGGATTCTGTAATTGTTATGATCCGATATAGACATCGATGAGATTAGAAGTAATTAGGAACAAAAGAGTCAAATGCTTTATATGAGTAGAGAATTACAAGCAGATCTAGTACCGAAATAGAAGGGGATGGGAATCAAGGATATAGAGTTTGGAGTTGGGAAGAACAAGGCTAAACAATCACAATGTTCTTTTCTATCTCCAAATTGATTCACGCTTCACATTTATAAGTTGCTCTTATGGGCCATAGAATTGGGCTAGGTCCATGGGCTTCTAGACCGTTGGGCCATTCATAAATACCTCGCTCTTTCAAATTCACCTTGCCCTCAAGGCGCAAGCCGAGAAGTTGGTAGGGCCAACAGAAAATTCTGTCCCAAGTAGCGAAACAACCCAGAGAGTGACAGAGGGAAGGAGCTATGTTAGGTGGCTTATGACCATAAAGAATTGCATAGGGTGCTATGTCTGGGTCCAGAAAAGATGCACCCACTAAACTTATCAAAATCAATGCATAACCACTGAATGAAGTCTGAAACAGGAGAGGGAACAAAGTAGGAGCAAACCTCTGAATCTGAAGCAATGATGATGAGAGATAAATGGTTGACTCCTTTGTCAATCCCTTCAGTTCAACCGGACCAGTATGAATGTTATTATGTCCCATTAATCCAATCGTATTGAATGTATCATTACTTGGGTCACATGTTTCTGGGTAAGCAAATGTCAATCTAGTGAATACAACCCCATTTCTGGACCGCCCTTTGTGCAACATAATATCATATAAGCTTTGTGGACGACCAACCAGATCTGGTCTCTGGAAGCTCCTTATCAGTTTCTTATATACCGAAAAGGAAATGATGATACACCGAGTCAACTCCACCAACACAGTGTGCTAAGTAGTGTGGTTGGGCGTAACCGACGCATCAAGTTTCATGTTTGTAATTACTTCTTCCATTAATGTATATCTTGGCATTTGTAAACAGTTATCTCATTGTTGGTTTTTCAGTATGGAGTGTAAACCAACTATTACACCGACTTCGGCGTCTAGAAGATGAAATGTCATAGAAGTTGCAACAATATCAGTGAAGACATCAATTGTATAGTGCATCAAAATGATTGCAGCATCTCTAAAAACTATAACATCCCTTAGAGTTATAATTGACTCAATTGTGTAAATGCATGGACACAGGTCTAATCCACGATTTTGTGGTTGCTTGATAACATCAGGAATGGACATCTGAATAGCAAAGCCTGCAAGTTGCCATTTCTTAATAGAGGGTAGAGCAGCAGTAGTATGATGACGAATGCCTATTATCATGGAAGTCCATGCACATTTATGTAAGCCGTGATGGTTTAAATGATATCTAACTTCTAAATAACCCACTATTGATGTGTCCAATAGCAAAACACTCATCCTCATGTGTCCTTCAAGACACAAGGCATTAATCATGTCATCCATTGGTTGGAATGTTTCCATAAGTGCTTTTGAGTTCAGAAACCTATCATGCATAGATGTAGAGACAATAATATCCAGTTGAAACTCATTATGCAGCATTCCATGAAATATGTTGGACGCACTGATCTTGCTATAACATGTATAACAACCTTGGATAACTAGTCGAGAAGTAAAATTGTCCAACTCATGAGCAGAGTGGTTTAATTCCTCCAAAACAATAAGAACATCATTCACATTATAACCCGACATGTTTACCCCAAATTCTTGAGTGTTTTTTACACCTATCCAAAACAATTCTGAATTTCCAATGCATGACGGCCTTTGTTAGTGCAAAAAGCAAATTTTGACAAGTAGTAAGATCAAGGAAACAAATGTCGTTAACCATTACCAAATATTTCAAAACAGTACAACCTTTTTGGGCTTTTTGCACTTCATTTTTAGTTGTATGGGACTACTTTAAGCCAAGTTCACCGGCTGCTACTTCCTTATAATCAACAACTATGAACATGGATAGAGTTAGTTGGAGCCTATTAAATTCTATAAATTTATGAACCTGTTCTCCTAATCCAAAAGCCGCAAGGTAAGCAGGTGCAAGCCTAATAGACTAAAAAAGTGTGCGGCCTTTGTTGCTGCTACTGGATGTACTAGTTGGATAAAAGCTCATCAAATTGGGGACCAATTTGTTAATTGTAGTAAATTAGATGTAAGCTTGAAAAATAAAGCATATATATCCACACTAGTGAACATAGAAGGATCAATTGATTTAACCTCCACCAAGAGCAGCATGGCGTCATCCTTTTGGTCAAAATAACCATGAGCATAACCGAGAAAAACCGATGTAGAGGAGAGAAATCCCCAACCTAATTGCCCAATTTCACTGTTTATTAGCACATACGGCTGCACAAAATCAGTATGTTCAAGTCTGTATTCATGATAACGAATTCGAGTGACATAAAGATCATCATTTACAACACCAAAAGAATAATGAAAGCGAGCGCCAGAACTATCGAAGTTTCATTGAAATAATTCAGTAACATTAATAACTATCAACACAAATTGACATTAGTTATTTGTATAGGGTTACTTTTGTATTTATTTCTTTCATTCATACCCTTGTTGTAACTATTTGTTTTATTTAATAGTAACCCATATCCCTAAGGGGAATCAATTCGATTCATCTAATCATATGGTATCATCGAAGCCTACTCTCCCTCCTCTCTAAATCGATCATCTTCCTCTGCCTTCTACCCTCCTCTCGCCTTCCCTACTCCTTGCTCAACCATGTCTTCCTCATCCGACGCCACCCTCCCAATGGATACTGTTGTCATGCTCACGCACAAACTCAATTCCTCCAACTTTTTGTTATGGAAAAACCACATGACACCGCTGCTCACATATCAAGGCCTCCTTCCCCATGTCTACGGGACTTCCGTTTGCCCTCCCGCCACCATTCTCGCTGATCAGAAACCGGTGCAAAATCCTGCATATGATGCATGGGTCTCCATGGATCAGAGGGCGGTTTTAGTTCTCCTATCCTCGTTATCAGAAGAAGCACAACAGAGGTTTTGGGGCGGTCCACAACACGTGAGATATGGGTTTCACTGGAGTCTGCCTACAGCAACTCCTCAAACGAAAGGATTCAGAACCTGAAAGATAGTCCGCGCCTTTTGGAAAAAGGTACGAGTACTGTTGCTGAATTTGGTAAATCGTTCAAGGCCCTTTGTGAAATGAACACAAGTAAGTAACAGACAAGAATGAATCACCGATCCCTTTATTCAATAACTGAGAGTTTCATATATAGCATACAGACTCCACGACTCCATGATCTAGCCCTACTAACCAACTGAATAAAAAAGACTCGGACATCCCTAATTAAACGGTAACAATCAAGGACTCAATCAATCAAGTGACAGTTCACATATGCATGTGACGTGCACGTGAAACCCATGACCCGACAACTTATTTGACTCTAACAAACCTTCCCTTAAACTGAAATATGATTCATCATTCAGTTTAATCTTCCACAATCTGAACTCCAAGCTTGTCTCTCATCTTCCCAAAAGTTTCGAGCTTCACCGGTTTTGTCATAGCATCAGCAACCTGTTCTTCTGAGGGACATAATTCAACTTTGACCACACATTTAGCTACCAGTTCCCGTATGTAATGCTTCTTCATATCAATATGCTTTGTCTTCCGATTGCAAATTGGATTCTTTGACATCTTGATGGAGGAATTGTTGTCACACCATATGCTTAAGGTTCTCATTTCTCTCCCACATATCTCAGCCATGATTCCCTTGAGCCAAATGCAATGACAAGCACAGTTAGTACATGCCACATACTCTGCTTCCGTAGATGAAAGAGTCACAGTCTCTTGTTTCCTTGAACTTCAACATATAGCTGACCCACTTAACAGAAAAACATACCCAGATGTACACTTCCTATCATCTTCATCTCCCGCATAGTCACTATCAGTATAAACCATCAACTTCCAGGGATCCTTCTTTGTATATTTCAGACCATAGTTCCAGGTACCCTTGACATATCTCAGGATTCTCTTGGCCAACATCATGTGTTCTTCTCTAGGATCATTCATAAACCTTGAGATGAGCCCAACTCCATACATTAAGTCTGGCCTAGTAACATTAAGATACATAAGACTCCCCACCATGCACTTGTATTCAGTTTCATTTACCCTTGGTGAATCACCTTCCCTTGTGACTTTGGTTCCCTGAACAATGGGATTCTTCACATGATTTCCTTCCCATAAACCAAATCTATCTAACACCTCCTTTGCATACTTCTTTTGACATATGGAGATGTTCCCATTCTGCTGCTGAACTTCAACTCCCAAATAATACTTCATTTTTCCCAAATCTGTCATCTCAAATTCTTTCTGCATTGCCTCTTTAAATGCCTGACAGGTTTGAGCATCATTACCTGTATAAATCAAGTCGTCTACATACAGGCTTACCATAATTACTTTGTTCCAACTATTTTTGATAAACAAGGTGCTTTCATATTGACTTTGCTTGAACCCTTGCTTTAGGAAGTAACCCTCTATTCTTTTAAATCAAACTCTTGGTGCTTGCTTCAGGCCATAGAGAGCTCTTTTTAATCTGTAGACTTTATGCTCTTCACCTTTCTTTATGAACCCCTGAGGTTGATTCACATAAACTGTTTCCTCCAATTCTCCATGTAGGAAGGCACTTTTGACATCAAGTTGGTAAATGACCCATTTGTTTTGAGCTGCAACTGCTAACATTGTTCTGATTGTATCCCATCTAGCTACAGGCGCAAAAACTTCTTCATAATCAACTCCCTTTTCTTGTGCATAGCCTTTCACCACCAATCTAGCCTTGAACTTATCTATCTCCCCCTTTTCATTGAATTTTGTTTTGTAAAGCCACTTAACTCCAATGGGCTTCACATCTACAGGAGCTTCAACTAATTCCCATGTTGCATTTTTTTCTATGGCATTCATTTCAGCTTGCATAGCACTCACCCATTTTTTGTCTTTTGCTGCTTCTGCATAGTGCACCGAATCACCACAGAAACTGAAAAATGCCAAGTTAACTTCTTCATCAGATATACCATCTCCAAGTTGGTAGTCATCAAACCAGACTGGAGTTCTTGTAGTTCTTTTGCTCACTCCACTTCTTGCATTAGATGATTCAGGTATACCAATGTTTGGTATATTGTTTTCAGCACATTGGACTTCACTTGGTGCTGTTTGGTTTGTTTGTTGGCTTGCTGGTGTTTCAGAATTTGTAGGAGTATTTTCCACAACTTCAGCTTGTGGTGCATTAGCTTCTGGGTTCATTTCAGTTGGCTCACTATCATCCTCCACTGCAACATATTCAATAGGTATGGTTAACTCATTTGTGCCAAGCTGTTCTTTGGTCCAATCCCATCCCTTTTCTTCATCAAAGCTCACATCTCTACTAATAATAATCTTATTATTAGTGGGATCATACAGTCTGTAGGCTTTAGATTTAACACTGATTCCCAACAGCACACATTTCTGACTTCTATCATCAAGCTTAGTTATGAGTTGTGAGGGAATATGTGCATATGCCAAGCAACTAAACACTCTGAATGAATCAACATGTGGCTTAACTCCTGACCAAGCTTCTTCAGGGACTTTGTCATCAAGAGCTGTTGTGATACACCTGTTGAGAATGAAATTTGCCCATCTTGCAGCCTCAGACCAAAACCACTTTGGCATATTATTTTCAGTGAGGAGACATCTAACCATGTTCATAACAGTTTTGTTTCTACGTTCTGCAACTCCATTTTGTTGGGGGGTGAAGGCAGTGGTTAGCTGCCTTCTTATACCTTGGTTTTCACAAAACTCATTGAAAATGTCAGAAGTAAATTCCCCTCCCCTATCACTTCTTAGCCCCTTAATTTTCAAACCAGTTTCTGTTTCAACTGCTACTTTAAACTTTTTAAATATTTCAAAACACTCACTCTTGTTTGTTAAGAAATACATCCACCCTTTTCTTGAATAATCATCAATAAACATGAGTATATACCTCTTATTGCTGGAAGATGCAGGTGATATGGGTCCACACAGATCTGTGTGAATGAGCTGTAGCCTTTCAGATGCCCTCCAAATACTCTTTATAGGAATAGGTTCTCTTTGCTGCTTTCCTAATTTGCACACATCACATATTCTGGTTTGTTCAGCAACCATAGGGAGACCATTGACCATTTGTTTAAATTGCATGGTTCTAATAAACTTGTGATTCACATGTCCTAATCTTCTGTGCCAGATTTGTGTGTTGACATTAGCATCAACCTTGTAACAGTGGTTTGGCAATGGTTTAGCAACAACATTAACTAGAAACATCCTATTCCTTGTCATGTTTGAAGTAACAATGAGACCCCTCTCTGCATGATAAATTTTACATAATCCTTGCTTGATGATTATGGTCAGATCCTTTTCTTGCAATTGCCCTATACTCAATAGGTTTGAAGTGAGCTCAGGAATATAATACACTCTAGACACAACTTGAGTGTTACCTTCAACCTCCATTCTGACATCACCAATTCCTTTAACTGTTAACCTAAGATCATTTCCCAATCTGACTGTATGCCTGTAATTTTCATCCAACTTGATGAACCATTCTTTGAACCCAGTCATGTGATTGGAGCAAGCAGAGTCTAGAAACCAAATTCCTTTGTGTTCATTTGATTCCACATTTGCATGAGTCATAAGTAAGATGTCTTCAGTGTCATCAAATTCAGCATAATTTACTGACTTCTCACCCTTAGGACATTCATAAGAAAAATGCCCCATCTGATGACACTTATAACATTCTACGCTTGACTTGTCCCAATCACCTCTGCCATGTCCTCCTCTTCCTCTTCCTCGTCCTCTATTGAAAGAGTTTCTGCCCCTGCCTCTTCCTCTATATGAACCAGAATCATCTTGTTCAACTTTCATTACTTTATCACTATTGGAGCCTTTCTTTTTCAACTTCTACTCATGCACCATAAGAGAACTTTGTAGTTCATCAACTGACATTGTGTCTGTGTCCTTTGATTCTTCAATAGTGCACACAACAAAGTTGTATAACTCTGTCAGTGACCTTAGGACCTTTTCAACAATCTTCACATCAGTCATCTCTTCACCATAATTTCTCATGTCATTTGCGACAGTCATCACTCTATTCATGTAATCTGAAATACCTTCCTCATCTTTCATCTCTAGCATTTCAAATTCCCTCCTAAGACGTTGCAACTGAGCTTTCTTCACCCTAGTATTGCCTTGATATTTCATCTTCATAGCCTCCGAGATCTATTTGGCTGAGGATTCCTGCGTCATGGTTCGTAGTATCTGTTTGTCAATTGACTGGAACAGATAGTTACAAGCTTTTAAATCCTTTAACTTCAAGGCTTTCTGCTCCTCGGTAACCGCTGTGCCCACAGCTGGCTCTTCAAAACCGGGATCAATAACACACCAATACTCCTTGGATCTTAGCAGTGTTTCCATGATCAAACTCCAATGCTCGTAATCGCCATCGAATCGAGGAACCGATTGGGTTTGATACGCGCTGCTATTGTCGGCCATTGATCACTGCTCTCACTCTCTCTCACGTATCAGGGATTCGCTCTGATACCACTTGAAATGAACATAAGTAAGTAACAGACAAGAATGAATCACCGATCCCTTTATTCAATAACTGAGAGTTGCATATATAGCATACAGACTCCACGACTCCATGATCTAGCCCTACTAACCAACCGAATACAAAAGACTCGGACATCCCTAATTAAACGGTAACAACCAAGGACTCAATCAATCAAGTGACAGTTCACATATGCATGTGACATGCACGTGAAACCCATGACCCGACAACTTATTTGACTCTAACACTTTGTGACCAACTTGCTGCCGTAGGCCAACCGATGGAAGAAAGTGACAAAGTCCATCATTTTTTATGTGGCCTTGGCACAAGCTTTGCGATGTTTTCAACGGCAATAAAGGTCTCTAGATCGACCCTTGTGTTTCAGGATTTACTCGCTCAAGCTGAAAGTTATGAGCTCTTCTTGCAATCCCTAAACAACTCGGCACCACCCGTTGGGTTTACTGCTCAAAGGGGTCGCATTAATAACAACCTGGGTGGAAACCAATCACCAAACAATGGTAATTTCCATCGAAACCAATCTCTTATTGGCTATAAAAATTGAAATGGCTACAAGAAAAGTTATGGAAATAATAATAAATCACGTGGCTTTTGTGTTTACCATAGTCAGGTTCCATGTCAATTGTGTAGAATCGATGGGCACACTGCTCCTAATTGTCCAAGCCACACAACTATTAAAAAAGAGGCAGCCACTAATATGGGTAACTTTACACAAGCATTTCAGTCCCATTGTCATGTTTCTACTACCGGGGCCGACTGGTTTCTGGACTCAGGTGCAACGGATCATATAGCAAGCTCGCCAAACAATCTGTCTTATACACACCCGTATTCTGGTGACACGAATGTGACCTTTGGAAACGGTAACCAACTTCCTATTTCTCACAAAGGACACAAGATATAGACTTAAAGAATGTTTTGGTGGTCCCACACATTACCAAAAATTTAATATCTATCAGCAAACTCACTCCGATAATAACATGGATGTTTTATTCTCACACCCCTACTTTTATGTTAAGGATCGGGATACGAAACAGGTGTTTGCCCAAGGTCGGTGAGAGCAAGGCTTATATGTTTTGAAAGAAGACCACCACGACCTTAGTGCTATTTCTAATAAACATAAGGCCAAAGCCTCTTTTGAACTATGGCATGCTCGTTTAGGGCATGTCAATTTTGATGTCATTTCAGTTTTGAACAAGTTGGGTTGTCTACACATTACCTCCATTTTGCCTAAACCTATATTGTGCACTAGTTGTCAAATGGCTAAAGGCCACCGTCTATCTTTTGATGAAAACCCCAAAAGGGCCTCACATCCTCTTGATTTGGTCCATTGTGACCTTTGGGGTCCCTCACCAGTCACCTCTGTTCATGGTTTTTGTTACTATGTTGCTTTTGTGGATGACCATTCCCGGTTTACGTGGCTTTACCCATTAAAGACAAAATCAGAATTTTATGCTACTTTGATAATTTTTACAAAGTTTGTTCAAACCCAACTCTCCAGAAAAATTAAGGTGTTTCAAAGTGATGGAGGAACGGAATTTGTTAATCATCAAGTACAGAAGTTTTTTTGAAGAAAACGTTACTTTTCATTGATTGTCTTGCCCATATACACCCCAACAAAATGGGCGTGTCGAGCAGAAATACAGACATATCGTGGAAACAGGTTTGGCAATGTTGTTCAATGGTAAAGTTCCACCTACTTTTTGGGTTGAGGCGTTTAGTACGGCTACATATATTATAAACCGGCTTCCAACCAAAGTTCTACAAAATATATCACCTTTTCAAAAATTATTTTCACAAGTTCCCACATATGAAAATTTCCAAACTTTTTGTTGTTGTGTTTTTCCTTACTTGCGGGATTATGGAGAAAATAAATTAGCACCTCGTAGTCTTCCATGTATCTTCTTGGGTTACTGCTCCAAATACAAAGGCTTTAAATGCCTTGAACCGGTGTCACATCGGATCTATATCTCAAGACATGCACGCTTTGATGAGCAATATTTTCCTTTCACAGGTTCATCATCCCAAGCCGAATATTCAACCTTGCTATTGGCTAAATTCCATGATGACATTAATGTCACAAAATTACCTGACCATGCTTCAAAAATTCCTACTCTCAAACCTTTAACACAAAAATTCACCCCATGCACCCTTTGTAATTCCCCTGATACGGAAACCACTACCCAAGAAGCCCAACCCAAATGCCCAACCCCAACTTCTCCAAATAGTCCAATTGCCGACTCTCCTAGCCCAACCTTTGAGATAGACCAAACGCACCAAACCAGCCCTCAAAATCCTCCCTCCTCCCAACCTGCTCCCACAACCCAGAACGAACCTTCCCCAAATCAGAATGAAATTCCTACCCCGTCTCAACCATACGCATTATGCTCTCCATAGCGGTCATACACAGTTGGAAACTTCATCAACTCGATGTGAATAACGCATTTCTCCACGGAAACCTAAGTGAAAAAGTTTACATGGAACAACCCCCCGGCTTTCTTGATGACCGTTTTCCCGGATACGTATGTTATTATAATAAAGCACTTTATGGCCTCAAACCGGCCCCTCGTGCTTGGTTCCATCGTTTAAGTACATTCTTACTTCAAAATGGGTTCACGTGTAGCAAAGCCGACCCGTCTCTCTTTGTTTTTCGTAAAGACTCATGCATCTTGTACTTACTCGTTTATGTTGATGATTTGATCCTAACAGGTAACCAAGAAAATGTTATTAGCTCGTTTATAAAACGATTAAACGGAGAATTCACAATCAATGATCTTGGTCACTTAAATTACTTTCTGGGACTTGAGACATCCTACACTAATGAAGGGTTGTTTCTAAATCAATCTCGTTATGCGGCTGAGATCTTAGAGCGCGCCTAGATGTTTGATTGCAAAGCTATCGCTACACCCATGGCTACTAGCGAACTATTAGTTTCTGATGGTGAACTATTCACGGATCCGACTCTATACCGCTCTCTTGTGGGTGCCTTGCAATACTTAACTATCACTCGACCTGACATTTCATACTCGGTCAACCAAGTGAGTCAATTCTTGCAATCTCCCACAAAAACTCACTTCCAAGCTGTTAAAAGAATTCTCAGATATATCCGAGGCACACTTGACTATGGCCTAACCTTCCACAAACCCAAATGCACAGCTATTCAGACTCTGATTGGGCCCGCTGCATTGAAACAAGACGGGCGACATATGGTTACTCCATATTTCTCGGAGGGAATCTTGTATCGTGGAGTGCTAAAAAGCAACCTACCATCTCTCGCTCAAGCTGTGAAGCTGAATATAGGGATATGGCCACTGTTGCCGCTGAAATAATCTGGATTACTCATAATCTGCGTGAACTACATGCCCTGCCTCCCGATCGACCTACCTTACTATGTGACAACCAAAGTGCACTTTTTCTCTCTCAAAAACCGGTCACTCACAAACGGGCAAAACATATTGACTTGGATTATCACTTTATTCGTGAGCTCGTTATCTCGGGTAAACTTCACACAAGATTTGTTCCTACAAAGCTTCAAGTAGCAGACATTTTTACAAAAAGTTTACCTCGGCCACAATTTGAGTTCTTTCAGGACAAGCTTTGCCTCGGGCCTCCGCCGTCACGCTTGAGGGGGGATATCAACAGAAATTTACATTAGTTATTTGTATAGGGTTACTTTTGTATTTATCTCTTTCATTCATACCCTTGTTGTAACTATTTGTTTTATTTAATAGTAACCCATATCCCTAAGGGGAATCAATTCGATTCATCTGATCATAATAACATCTATAATATCATTGTTGAAAGAGAACAAAGCTTTTGTTCCTCCTTTCTAACAAGGGAGTCTATACCATGCTTGGAAGTTAAGGACTAAGGTATTTACATTCGTGTTCCCAGAAATCATGCTTGTTGGAATATATTTTCTTAGTATATATATTTACGTCTATATATATATATATATATATATATATATATATAAATATATTTATGGCCTCAATTATTTATCTTAATTAATCATTCATCTTATTACACTATTAGGCATTTATTCGATGGACGTAATTGCCCTTACTAATAGAATTAGGGTTTCCCCTTGGGTGTATAAATATAGAGCTTATATCAGAGAGTTAAGGTTAATATACACCTACACAATATTTTCGTCCCTTCTCCTTGCATCTCTAAAATTCGTGGGTCTCTTCGCGTAATCTCCATCCTAATAGTACACTCTAAACGGGAACTCGATCAGCATACTAGATGGATTCCTCAAGCATCACTAACATCAAGTCTTCCACAAAAAGGTAATCTTTACATTATTATCTATTTACTCATTATACGAATCAGGATTCATTCAACATGTGGCATCAAAGCATTGTGTTGATTAAACGAATCATAAATATCAATTCGTTCATATCTTTGACTGCTATGATTTTTGAAAATCACATTAAACTGATGATTTTTTAATCTGACCACAAAACCTTACATGTTTCTAAAATCGTTTTTAACAACCCTAATGATGGTCAGATCTGTTTTTTTCGAAATCATACGAAAAAAACTCAAGATTTTTCGTCCAAATTAAGAGTTTTTGTCTAAAATTTTTGAGTTTTCACCCCAGGCCGAACCGGAGACCCTCCTGACCGGACCGGATACCCCTCAGGCCGGACCGAATACCCCTCAGGCCAGACCGGATACCCGTTAGGCCGAACCGGAGACCTCCAGGCCGAACCGAAAACTCACTAGGCGAACTAAAAAGTCACGGGCGAACCGGAAATTTGCTAATCGAATATCCATTTTCGACCGGATACCCCTTTTCAACCGGATACCTTTTTTGATCAGCGCAATCGGGGGCTTACATTTAGTTTTGTTTTGTATAAACCTTACAAACTTATGTTTTACAAAACCTAACACCTATTAAAATCAGACAACAATTTGACTTGTCTTATTCAAGTTAATAACCAACATCTAATAAGGTTTCAATTCTGGTCAAAGCTAATTTGTTACCTATATAATGTCATTTAACTTCATCTTACAAATCAACTTATTAACACTGATTTACAATCAAAATTAGATTAATTTATTAACTTGTCTTAATCAAGTTGATGACATCTTTAAAAGTGGTAATTCTGGCCAAAGCTAATTTACTACCTTAATTAATCTCATTCAATTTTTACAATACAAGTTGACTTATTTAAATTAAGCTAATTTATTTTGCTTAACTTGATAACATTTTTAAAACTTCGATTCTGGCCAAAGCTGATTTGTTGTATTTGTGATGTTCATCAACTAAAATTAAGCATTCGCCTTATACATACAAATGTTTCACTTCTGGCCAAAGCTCATGGGTTGCATTTGTATTCAGCGAAACTAATTTGTGCATAAAACTTAAGTGTATCATTTCTTGCCAAAGCTGATGTGTTGCTTTATTTTTTGCACATACCTTTATCTTGTTCATAATGCTTAGGTGATAGGCAAGTAACCAAAGTGAAAGCCGATTCATTTAAGTAGACCTAATTAGTCTGTTATTTTGGTGTTATGACAAACTATATCACATCTTCTTTTGTTTCATAATTGTATATTTTTATTAATTATTATAATGCAATATTACTATGCCTTAGTTTATGATAGTACATTATTATTATGCCTTAGTTCATGATTATGCATCATTATTATCCCTTAGCTAATCATTATGCATTCTCAATTGTGCCTTAGTTTTTTTAAGTACCCCTTAGAATCACTCTTAGATCTTCTTTCGAACTAATATAACTTTAATCTCTATAAATTATCCACTCTAAATTTATAATTACTAATTGTTTCCATAAAAGTTTTCCTCTTATCATAATGATCTTGATTAACTGCTAAGACCAAAGACTCTCATTGCCTTACCATATAAATATATTACAGTTTGGGCATTATAAACGAGTAAAGTCAAATGTCTCTTATGACAATCAAGATTCCCTAAATATCAAAATTAGGAGGGATGTTTTAGATCTCCTAATGTAAACATTGTTTGAGTAGATATGAACTTCTTAAATGCATGCAAACACGTTACATCTAATGATGCTTAGTACAAAGTGTAAATTGGGTTAGTGATTTAGTGAAAACATCATAATAATCGAAAACATAACCCTTAAGGGCTCAGACATGTTTCATATTAAATTATTCTAGTGCATTCCACAATAAATCCTTTCTTAGCACACTTAAACATTTTGTTAATCGGTCATCAATCACAAGTACCAAAGGAAAGCGAGTGTATGACAACATTATGCATAAAGGATAAATAATGCCTTAAACTAAAAAAACCAGATTTGTTCACCTGTTGGTGCATGTTTCTTGGTCGTCATGTGAAGTATCAAGAACAAGATAAAAGCTACAAGATTGTGCCTGGCTGAACTGACACGAACTGCTAGTTCGGATGCACACGAAATTGTCCGAACTGGTAGTTCAGATGATCGTGTGTTCGCATAGAACTATTCTTCTATAAATAGCTTCGTCTTGTATAGAGTTGAACTACTGGTCCAATCTACTGTGTAAACTAATTGTGTGTTTTCTCTGTGGTATAATACAAAAGTCTTTGTATTTACATCTCGTGTTCGGCTCAGTTCGTTTGAGTTCGGTTCGGATCTTATCAGTTCGTTCTAGTTCGTATTGGGTCCGGCTCAGTTCGGTCAAGCAAACTTGAGTTCGTTTGAGTTCGGGTGAACAGTAACCAGATTTATTCAAGATGTCGGATTTTCAAGTGTTTGCTGGAATTCAAAATTCGATGCAAGCTACAATGCAAACTATGATGAACTATTATAATGAAATAGGAACAAGTCAGAAAGTTCCCAAACTGTTAAAATTGGAAGATTATCATAGTTGGGTTGAACGGTTTGAAGCGTATGTTGATATGAATGATGTTGATTTGTGGTTGGCTTTTGTTCCACTATCTTTAAGACCTAAATACTAAATTACTAGGATAAGATGACCTAAATGGTCCTAACCTGAGCCTTGAGATATTTAGACAGGACTAGGGTAAAGTTATGATGTTTAAGTGTGGGACCCATTGGGTGGATTGATGTGGTAAAAAAAATGAAGAAAAAAGTCAATAAAAAAAGAGATGTGACACATTAGGGGCCATAAAAAATCGGTGGTTCAGTATAATCGGAGAATTAAGCTATGGAGAATTAAAATTAAAAGAATGTGAAAGGTTAGAAGTCAATTTATAGGTTGTGATTCCATTGCAGATTTTTTCGGGGACAAAAAAAGGTTAAGTGGGGGGGGGGGATATTTGATGTGTTGCAAAACACATCGGTTTTCCTTTATGGTTTTGTGTCTTTTTGTGTATAGTTTGAGTCAATTTTTAGTTGTTTTTTGCATGTGCGTGAGTAATTGAGTCTTAAAGTAGGTTTTCAGTTTATTTTTCAGATTATGGTTGAAATCCTGAGAATAAACGAGTGCTGGAAAAAATGGATATGAAAAGAGATGAAAATTGTTGAATTTGATGTATCATGTGTATCGCCTATAGGAGAAGATTCCCTAAGCGATACGCTTGGGGAGGTGCAGTCAATAAAAGTCAAAGGCGGTGGCCCTGACTAAATTGTCATGTAGTGAGGCTCCACGCGTATCACGCCCAGAGGAAGGCCCTCCAAGCGATACGCTTGGAGGGTAAATTTCCATAAACCCTAAAAATTTCATTATAAATATAACATTAAGGGTTGTGTTCGGGATCTTTGGCTTCTTGTCGTAAACTAGAACCATTAGAGACGAACTTGGAGCTGCTAATCAAGAGGGAATCACCTGGAGGGCCTGGAGTTAATCATTCGACACAAATTTCGGACATGTGTGCTAATCAAGAGGGAATCACCTGGAGGGCCTGGAGTTAATAAATTCTCAATCCAAATACCAAATACCAAATTCCCATCAATTAATAAGTTTTCATATTTTCTTAGTTAGTTTTGAATTTCGTAGTGTCTCTAGGGTTCGACCTCGGTCTTCCATAAACTATTCTATTTTTGATAGGTTTGCTTGAATGCTGAATCGATCTAGTTTTAGGTTAATTGAGTTTAATTTAGTGTGTCTAGGTCTAGTATAATTTTAGTTATTTGTATAGATCGATTTTCACACATCAGCTACCTAAACCCTAAACGCCCCATTTAGGGCAAATCATGACGGTTTGGTCTCTGACAACCTAGGACTGCTTGCTTTTTTTTTTTGACAGTCTACTATGACCAAATGTGTCTGATCTCTTGATGAGACCTAAACGCCAGGGATAGGTCTAAATGGGGCTTCTAGGTATTTCTATAAGAACTTCATCTTCCTGGTCATTCTTCATTCAACGGTTTTGAAATAAATATTTTTTTAGGTATTTTATACTTCTACAATTCACGTTGTTCTAACAGTTGTCTTAAAGTCTTGCTTAATTTAATAGCAATGTCGAGTTCACGAAAGATTCCAGATTTAATTGATCCGCCGGTAGCAGATTCGTATAATTCGCCGCAACCAGATTTGAATGAATCGCCACAGATTCCATATTTTAACCAGGCAACAACATGTCATCTATTTATTTAACTTAACATTCATTAATTTATAACCAAAATATGTAACAATTTTGCTTTTTAGGAATCCATTGCAATCGGGAGTTACCCTTCGTGGGCAGATGAAAGCAACCTCACGCCTACATATGGGGATCAAGGTAAATCGTACTACGGGTCAGTTTTGGATTACGGTCATGCCTTTTGCGGGTCACAATCATTACCGAGTTATGTTGAACCATCATACCCGTATCAACAAGAACCGCAATATAGTCATCCCTCTTACCAACCTCTACAAGAACCGCATTATAGTCATCCCTCCTACAAGTCGGTACGAGAAACTGAATTTGTGCAGGATACTTTCCATGGTAATGACGTGGAGGATAGTGATTCTTCCGTACATTTGGAAGACGACAATACGGGTACAGGGGATGTAGAAGATGATGATTACATACGTCCCAAGACAGTTTCCTATAAAACCAAAAAAGTATAACAAGATTTGAGAGTTTAATTCATTTATTATATATTTATATTTAATATGTTTTAAGTATGGTCTTATAATTCTTTCAGGCTTTTGGTTCTCATAAGGAGTTGGTGAAATGGGCTAAGGAGACAGGACCCAAGCATGGGTGAGCCATTTCCTTCAAACGGTCGAGGGACGATTATGTGGGACTTCATTGCGGTCGTAGTGGGGTATTCAAGAGTAAGGCCACGGTGAAGCAAACTGCGACAATGAAAAAGGATTGTCCTTTTTTACTTGAAGGGTGGTGCGATAGAGAAGGTTATTCTTATATTAAAGGTCATAAACGAGACACACAATCATGCTCCTATTGTCTTTGAGGAGGGGCACACGCAACTTAGGAAACTCACGGACGATTAGATTCGTTTCATTGGTGAGTTTTACAAGCATAGCGTGACTCCACATAACATTCTTTTAGCGGTACGTGATGAGTTTCCCGGTAATTGTTGTGTTATCAATGACATATACAACACTATTGCTAAATTGTAGAAAGCAGATAAAGTAGGTGACACCCCAATGCAGATACTTGAAAACTTTCTGCTATATATTACAAGTTCATGTATAATACCAGGGATAGCGTATTCACTGGGCCATTATATGGATTTGAGTGCGCTACGTATCCCACCGACTCTTCCTCTTCGTGTGGGCCGTGCCACATGTTATGGCATGAAGATCATCGGCGGATTTGAGGGCGGAAACGTCTTGCGTTTTATCAGCAGAGGTGGTCAAGCGCCTTATGTTCCGGTGCTGTTGATCGAGCTGCCACCGATGGTCGCCACTGAGGTGATTATTGAGAAGAGGCTAGAGAGTGACGACAGGGGCAGGTGGGGTACATTAGGACCCTCCGCATTCGGGCGATGGCCCTCCGACACCGCCCCAGTATATTTCGTGCACATACCATGCTGTGCGGTTACCCGTCGAGGTCACCAACCGTTTACGGAGGATGGAGGATAGGATGACGTGGATGCAGGATACGATGATGTGGATGGTTGGACGTATGACCAAACAGCTCATGCTCGATGGTAGGCAGTTCCCGCTACCACCTTAGCGTTTTGACTACGGTGCTGGCCCGTCCGGCGCCGCACACGATGATGATGGTGATATTGGCATAAACGCCACTGCACCTGGCGGAGATGATGATGATGATTGTCGGATGGCTAGATATAGCCCTAGATATATAGAGTTGTACGTTTTCGTTTATGTGTACAAACTCATTTTATTATATTATTATATATGCAGTTCAGTTGTATTGGTGATTTATTTTTTTTTCTTATATTGGTGATTCGTTTCTTTGTATTGGTGATTTGTTTGTTTGTTTTGTTGTATTTGTGAATATACGACTATACGATCGTTTATATTGGTGTTCCCGAGAGAAAATTATTAACTTTTAGTTACGAATATATGAAAGTTAACGTTTTAATATTTGTAAGTTATTAAAAAGCTGAACGACTCATTAAAAGCAAATAGAAAATAAACTTATACTATACGACCGTTTATATTGGTATTCTGAGAGAACTAATACGATACTTAAAAAAAATTATAAACATTTATACGATGCTTAACCTTTATTTTAAAAAAAATTGTACAACTATACAATCTTTAGAGAAATTTTATAAACTTTTATACAATACTTAATCTATATTTATATATTTTTAAACATATACGACTATATGATCGTTTATATTTTGTAAGTTATTAAAAATGTAAACAAATTTTTAATCTTTTATACAATACTTATAAATTATTAAAAAGTTAGAGAAATTTTGTAAATTTAAAAAATAAAAATAAATGTTAGAAGCAAAAGAGAAAAAAGATGACAAAAAAACTCCAAAAGGCTAAATGCCACGTTAAGGGCTTAACCCGGCTTTAGGGTTTCAATGATTGCTGGCATCGATCCCAAAAACATTCACGGTTAAAAGCCAGGGTTAGACCTTAACCTGGCGATTAGGGTTAACTTTTCACCGAATGCAAGGTATGTCAGCCTTAACATTGGGTTTAGGGCATAACGTGGCGGTTCGACGTGAACAAACCCCACGGTTTGGTCTAACCGCCCCGTTAAATGCGGTGTCTAGACAAATTTTTTTTAGTGTCCCGATTAGGACCCTACTTCTAACCATCAAAGAGGTTCCTAAATTGATAAAGACAGTCCTTGAGCAGCTACCAATCTACCTAGTACATGTTAAAGATACATACAAGTAAATACTTTTATAGTGGATTTAACCAAAAGACCCTGAACATAATGAAGAGACATATGTTCAGGGTTTGGCGACGTATGGCGACAAAGCTAACAGAGGCAAATTCTAGGGTTTCACTGGAGGTAGATGATGATGGACCCTGGCAAACTATTCATAGCCGGAAGTCGAAGACCACTGCTAATCAGGCTCGTAATAACAACTCTCACTATCAGATCGTTAGTCGTCCCAATCAGAGTAACCAAGATTTACGATCTATATCAACATCGTTCTATGTTTGTAATCTTACCCCTTCCTTGACAAGTAACGATTTGTGGAAAAGGTGTGAACGATGGGGTATGGTAACGAACTTTTACGTGGCAAAACATCTCTCCAAGGCGGGGCATAGATTTGGGTTCGTTAGGGTGTGTTTGGTTGTGGAAAACATTTTTCAGTTTTCCATTTTCAGTTTTCTAGAAAATGAAATGGGTTTCCATCTCTAGAAAACACATGGAAATTTTTGAAAACGCGTTGTAAACCAAAAGATGGGTTTTCCATTTCTTGATTCCAATAAAAACTTTATAAAACTTCGAAGTGGAGGAGCTAGGTTCACGACGGAGGAGCTAGGGTTCACGATGGAGAAGAAGGAGAAGCGACAGAGTGTTTTTTGGGGGAGAAACCCTACATTTGAACGCTTATGAAATTTGGAAAACGAAAACAAAAAATGGAAAACAAAAAAAAAAGTGTTTTCCAATTTTAGTTTAAAAGTTAGAAAACACCATTTTCTGTTTTCCTGGAAAAAATTTTCTGGAAAACTACAATTTGAACGCGTTTTCTGTTTTTCATGTTTTCTTAGAAAACAGAAATGGAAAACAAGGTGTGTTTTCCACAACCAAACACACCCTTAGGTACTTGCGAGTGGATAATATTGATGACATGCATTTGAAATTGAGATCGATGTGCTTTGGCATGTACCATGCTTATGCGGACGTCGCTAGGTTTTCGAATGCCACAAAGACGCCTATTGCGAGTGAAGCACGCCATCGTATCACGAATAAGGTAATGTCGACTCAACCTAAGGAGGTTTTTACAGAAAAGTCTTCGCAATCTATAAATGTTTCTCAACCTATAAATTTAGTTCACCAGCAGGTGCATTCCGTATCTAGGAAGGTTAAGATTCCTAAAGAAATGCTTAAACCTATATATATTGTTGGGAATGTGGTGTTAGCAAAACTACTTGATGTTGCGTCAACTATTAGATTATATTCCGTTTGTTGGGAATGAGGGCTTTGTGGGGTTGAATATTCGGTACGTGGGGGGTTGTTGGGTGGCTATTGAGTTTGCTTCGGTGGAACAATGTGTGAAGTTCCAAGCTAATGATGGTACGAAGCGGGTTTTCATGAGAGTTCTTGTAAAACCGAGATACGATCTTACTACTGCATGCTTTGATCAATTTAGTAAACATGAGATGTAAATAATAGATTTCTTATTGATCACTTGAAGATACAAAGAAGTTCTCTCTGGCGTACCATTTGGTCCGGCGGACCATTTGGTCCGGTGCCAATGATATTGTCACTAAAACTCATACTAAGACACGCTCACATAGATACAATACACGATACACATCATAGCATAGGTATATGCTCTAACAAACCCCCTCCCCCTTAACGTGTAGTGTATCTATTTTCTAACTAAACTCCAGTCTTCAATCTTCAACATTGCTGCATCCGATCTTCGACTTGAAATCTTGTCAGAAATAGAGCTTGCATGGCTGGATCACTCTTGAATCATCTTTGATCTTCAAGATCCACTTGTGAAAGATATAACAAACTCCCCCTTTCACCATGCTTGAGTCTTGACACATATAACCTGCAATTTCAGAAGACAGAAACGCGGTTTCCTTTTCTTTTGAAAATTAATTTAATCTTGGCACAAAACTTCTCTTCAAGAATCCAAGATATAGTTTTGAAATTTGATTTTGTATCACATGTCGATCGGTCGAAAACAAATAAGAAATAAAATCTTTTTGACTTTTTGAAACTCTATATCAAAACACACCGAAAATCTTTTTGATTTTTCTAAGATAATGCTAAAACACACCTAAAATCTTTTTGGATTTTTCCAAATATGAAATATAAAATGCAATACAGAATCAGACACTATTTTTGTCTTTTGTGAGAAAGATCACAACTTGGGATCATATTGATCATGACATGTTGAACTACACTTCAATTTCAATTACTTCAGCACACAAGTCATGTCGATTACAGATATAATTTGTCCATCTTAAACTCAGGCACAATTATACTCATAACATCTGGATATGTTAATGTATTGATTAGGTTTGCTTCGACCAGTGTACCCCACACTATCAGACATACTCAGATATGAATTTGCTTATCACACTTTGTGATTTTATTTTTGATTTGATCACATAATGATTGTACTCATGATTTTGTCAACTGTGTTCCATGCAAAAAGAAATAAGAACATTAAATCGTCGACCTTAAGGTCGATCTTTCGATACGCAGATAAGGCCTCGGATTTAACAAAATAAGAAAATAAAACAAGTTGAAATTGTATAACCCAAAAACAATCAGGTCGGTACTCCCGTACACGCAGAGAAAGTCCGATGAGTTATACGAAACACCAAAGAGAATAAAGCAGAACGTAAAACGAACAACGATCAGGTCGATCTTTCAATACGCAGAGAAAGTCCGATCGTTTGACAAAATAAAGAAAATCAAACAAGTTTAAATCTTTGCAAAATGAACACATGTATACACAGTGACTTCTCATTTTCTTTTTCACATATCTTTTTCTTGATATATCATATGATACGCATCAAGATGTTATCCACTGTCAAGCATTAGTATTTAATGTGTTTATCAAATCTGAATACTTTCTGATTTAATGTCGAGCCTACCAAGCACATCGAGCAATGATCTTATGACTTTTTCATCTAATTTATTCATGAGCCAGACACGTAAGCCAATGTATCATCATTTCCCAATCATGTTGGATACAATTTCTCATTTTTCAATGTTTTTGTATTTTTCTGTTTTTCAATGTTTTTGTATTTTTCTATTTTCCAAGCACATCGAGCAATGATCTTATGACTTTTTCATCTAATTTATCCATGAGCCAGACACGTAAGCCAATGTACCATCATTTCCCAATCATGTTGGATACAATTTCTCATTTTTCAATGTTTTTGTATTTTTCTATTTTTCAATGTTTTTGTATTTTTCTATTTTCTCCCCCTTAAAATGAAAACTCTATTTTTGAATTTTTCATTTTAACACAAACACAAAGACACTATTTTTGGTTTTCAATTTCTTCCCCTAAACTACAGACGCAATGTAAAAGAAAGAAAATTGATCTTTCGACATGGATACCTTTCTGGTTTAGCGTTCAAACAAATGTCAGTTTTGAAATTTGATATTTCTTGTACTTTAAATTAAATCAGCAGAATACTCCTCCATCAACAACTTTTCAATCACCGATAGGTCTTCTAGAAGTACCTGCACACTGGTCAAACACGTCAGTTTATAAATGACCCGAAGCGAATCGCTTTTGGTCGACCAATATCTTAGTTTCCTTTCGAAACCACTTTAGGTTTCCAAATTTGTTGTTTTGGTAAATCAGTATCTGATGAACCAGTCACAGTCGATTGTGACAAACAACCTACATATGGAATATTTTAAAACGAGGAACAAATCTTCCTGGAGTTTTGAAAAATGTAGGTTGTGAATATTCATCAAATACTCTGCCATATTCGTCAATGAATCGCTGTTTGGCAGATTTACCAACATGTGGAACCTTTCCTTTTCTTGAACTAGAAGCAGCAGAAACCGGACAATCTTGTGCCATATGCCCTTTTTGTCGGCAATTATAACACAAACGATTGTTTACATTTCGCCTTTTGGGAATCTGCAAAGCTTCACAAACATCAACATCTCGAAAATGATCATAAAAAGAATCGAATACCTGATAGCAATGATCATGAACCCATTTGGATGTCGGGCTTTTTGGAGTATAATTTGAATCACCAGAAGAAACCATAGCAATTTATTTCTTCTTGGTCTTTGGAGCATCAGCAGATTTGATAAACACCTCAGCTATTTTCTGAGAATCCACACAGTGAAGTGGAAACTCCATATCAGAGAATATTTGATCTGAGCCTTTGAGTTTATAAAATCGCTCCGGTTGAACTTTTTCAGCATGAAAAATCTCCTTCTTCACTTGCTTCATACCGATTTTCTTCAATTTTTGTTGCTGTTGAACCGAAGAAACATTCACTTTAACCTGTTTCTTTTGAAATCCCAAACCTGTATGTTTTCCAGAAACCTTCTTTTCTGAACCAAATGTTTTATGCCCGGTTTTTGCAAGACGAGAGAACTCTGCTTTGATCTTGGTAATATCCTTAGGAGCATCAACAGTAGTTTCAACAATATCAGTTGTTGAACGTGCATATTTCTCTTTGCCATTAGATGAAGAACCAGACACAACCTTTGTAACTTCAGAATTTTCAGCATCTTTGCCTTTGTTCTCTTTCTGTTCTTCAACATATTTGGAGCCAACAAACTCATAATAATCACCAGTCTCAACCTTGTCTTTCAAATCATGAATTCCTTCTTTGAGACTTCCTGGTGGTGACACAGTTTTATTGAACATCTTCTCAAAGTTGTCATCTTTGACCAAGAAACTTGTAAAACATTGTGAATTTTTAACATTGTTCAAAAGACGTTTTGAATCAATGACTTCTACTTTCAGATCAGGCATCTTTTGTTGAGCTTCAGCCAACTCCTTTTCGGTTGTAATCAGCTTCTTTTCCACTTTATGAGTTTCATAATTTTGCAATCTTAACTCATCTAGTCCAACCCACAATTCCTTCTGCAGCTTATTTTCATTTCTTTTCTGAATATCTAAATTTGCATTTTGCAACTTGTTCACTCTAACCAACTCCCTCTTCTCATTAAGTAACTTTTCCATATCAAGCTAATAGGATTGAATCTTAGTAGCTTGATCATCATAGAGTTTAGTAAGAGTATCAAGTCTGGACTTTGATTTGTCAAAAAGATTTTGAAAATCATTTGTTGTATCTGCAGCATCATCCTTCCATTTGTTCGCTTCTTGAACTAATGCAGCATTTTCTTCAGATAACTTTGTAATTTTCTGTTCAAACTCCTGTTTAACAGTTTGAAAATTTGATTCTTTCTCAACAACTTCTACTTGAAAATCTGAAAACTTTTCTTTCTGAGAAGAGAATTCTTGAATTAGAGCTTCGAACTTTTGCGGTTCATTTGCCAATTCTTCTATCCTTCTTTTATTTTCCTCAATCAACAACCCATTTTCCTTTATCAATCCTTGAATCATCTTGTCTTTCTGATAACAAAACTCACAAACAGATTCATAGCCACTATTTCCAGAATCACTTATTTCAGATTCAGAATCAGTTACTTCTACGTCATCATCACTATGAACAACTTGAGCAATCAAAGCACGAAATGCAGACTCATCAGGTTCATCAGCAGCCCAATCATAATCTACATGCCAGGGTTTTGATGCAGAAGTAATAGCAGTTAAAGCAATTGGTTGAGAATCATCAGAAGTTCGTCCCCAGTTATATTGTTTATCAACTTGAGAAACTAAAGTTGTTGGAGGCTTTGATGAAGATGCATTTGTTTTTGAACATTCACGAGCAAAATGTCCAAAATTAGAACATTTGAAACATTTTGCCTTTGATTTATCTATTCCAACCTTGCCATCCGGATTTAAACTTTGATAACCTGTCTTCTTTTTGAATCTTTTAACTCTTTGAGCTAACATCGCCAGTTGCCAATTGATATCCATTTGCTCAAGATTATCAGGATCAATCTGATCAAAATCTTCTTCAATCAGATTAGATATTGTCAAACCACCATTCAGCAATCCATAATAGGAAGATAATAAAGCAGAAATTAATGCCAAATGTTCATCAGGTGTTTTTGATGAAAAGGAAGTCTGACTTGAATGATTTGGAATAGTGAAGTTACATCCTCTTGATGAATTTCCAGAACCATGACCAGCAACAAAAGTTGTTTGAGGTGGATTTGATGAATCAACACCAAATGATTTAGACTTCCCATTAATACTTGCAGAATTTTGACCATGATACAATTCAGGATTTTGTAATTGAGTAGTTGACTTGTTTGATGTCATCATTTCCATTTCCCTAGCATGAAGCTTTCCAGTTAAATCATGAAATGATAATTCAGAATATTCTTTGTCATGGGTAAGCAATAACACGTAACTTTCCCACTTTTCCGGTAATGCTTCCTTCAATTCCTCCTTGGTCTTTTCAATTTTAACCACTTTCATCTCACTAATCAGATGTGAAAACCTTGAAACAAGAGCAGAAATATTTTCTTTTTCATATTGTTGAAAGTTTTCAAATTCCTTGTTCAACACTTTTCGTCTACTCTTCTTGTATTGGTCATTGCCTTCACATCGAGCAAATAAAGCATCCCACAACTGTTTAGCATTCTTGCAAGTGCTGAATTGATGCAACTGTGTGTCATCGGGTATTTCCGAGCGAAAGTACTGCCCGTGCATACAGCGAAACTAGTTGGCGAAATTGCTGATCTGGTTCAGTATTGTCAAGCGAAATTGCTGGCGAAATTATAAAATCCAGCGAAATTGTTCACCTGTTCAGGATTTCCGAGCGAAATTGCTGGCGAAACTATATCTCCCAGCGAAACTAATCATTTTGTCTTGTTCTTGGTTTGTTCTTTGTCTTTCTTATTTCAGGCTGAATTAAGATGGCGTCAGGTACAAATGCTGGTGACACTGAGAGTATTGCTCCAAACAGACCTCCAAGGCTGATCAATGGCGACAATTTTGAGGATTGGAAAAGATGTCTCAAATCGTTCTTCTTGTACACCGACTATAATCAGTGGTTGTCAATTGTCAATGGACCTCACGTTCCTACAACTACAACTGGTGAAGTAACACAGATCAACAATACTCCGTCTTCATTCTCTGAGAAGGACTTGAAACTCATTGATCGTGATCAAAAGGCTCTCGGTGCCCTTTCTCTATGCCTTTCACAAGAAATCTACAACCGTTTTGCTGAGCACACTGACGCAAAGAGTTTGTTTGACGCTCTCTGTGAGTTCTATGATGGCAATGAAGACCTGGTGAAGGACAAGGAAGCCCAAGCCACCAAAGAATTCAATTCATTCACAAGCATGAAGAACGAAAAGCTAGTGGATTTGACCAATCGCTTCCTAACTGTATCAAGCAATCTGAAGAAATATGATGCTCAACTCACTAACTCAGAACAAATCAAGAAGCTGCTGGATGCTCTTCCTCCCGAGTGGAGCATTCAGGTTCGCATGCTAAAGCAAGAGAGAAGTTTTCCCGACTACAAGCTCATGGATGTTATTAACAAGCTAAAATCCTTTGAGTTGGATGTGCAAAGGAGAGAATACAATCAAACCATGGGTCCAACCAAAGTTTACTCTCCAAATTCCGCTTTCATCTCAACCGTCACACCCAAAGGAGCTTTCTCACAACTTCAATCTGGGTCATCCTCAACTGCATCTGCTTCCGCCACTAATCAGCAAACATCCCAGATTTCACCTGAATACATGGGATTGTTCTCACTGTTTACTAACAGCTATCAAGCTTTCGCTGCTGGAGAACTTCAAGGTTCGACTCTGACTGCTGAGGACATGTACCAAGTTGATCCAGATGATTTAGAAGAAACTGACCTGAAATGGCAAATGGCCATGTTAACTGTTCGAGCTAGAAAATTCTTCGAACGCACTGGGAGAAACACCTTCAAGAACCAAAATGGAAGAGTCGGTTTCGACAAGGCCAAGCTCAGATGCTACAACTGTAAGCAACTCGGTCATTTCAAAAGGGAGTGCCCAAGTCCAATTGTCACTGAACCTACCTCTGAGCCAGCAACTCGTGCCATTCCTATCACTGACAAAGCAGAAGCCAAACCAACCAAAGAAGTGGCTCTTCTGACTAACTTCGACTGGAGTTCGGAGGTCTCTGAAACCGAGGAAGCCATCAATCAAGCTCTTGCAGCTCAAATTCAGGAACAAAGCCATGAGCACACTGTTAACAGTTGTCAGAAGGAAGAAGCTGAGAAGAAGGTGAATGAGAAAACTGCAAGCACACCAGCATGCACATGTGAAAAAGCCCTGGCTGCCGAAAAGGTTATAATGGATCTCTCATATGAATCTGTTCAAGATATGTGCTCACATCCTTGTAGAATTCGTTTGTTCGGCATCTACAAGGCCAATCGATTGTTGATTGATACCAACAACGAATTAAAAACCATGAACACTCAATTAAAAGAAAATGAAGCAAAATATTTTGTGAAATTAAATGAAGCAATGCATGAAAATGAACATTTAAAACAAACTCTTCTTGCAAAAAATGTTGAAATAAACATGCTTTCTGAAAGAGTCACATTAGCCCAATTTGAAACCTCTCAACTTCAGACCAAGTTAGATAGATGGACCGTTTCACAAATGAAAGTTGAAGAGATGCTCGTTAAACAACGAGGAGCTAAAATAAAAACCGGAATAGGCATGGAGAACAATGGGAATGTGTTTCCTAAGGTTTATCCTCCTCCTAGCACGCATTGTTATTCACCTACTCCGAAACCTCATCCCTTAAATGATTTAATTCCTAGTGATGCTAACAGTCTGCATGAAGGTCTAGAAGGAGTGAACCATAAGGAGATCAGGGAGGATTATGATAATGGATACGGTAACACAAGTGGGCTTGGATGCGGTAGTTTAAATTCTAAGGAGTCTGTTTCAAGTAGTAGTTCTAATTCCAAGAAGTCTAGTTCAGACAATAGCGTAGCTAGCAGTAGTTCTTCTTTAGATAGCAGTAGTGAAGAGTCCGTGTCTGTTAGTCAAGAAAGATTTGTTTCAAATGAAAATGTTCCTTGTCATGCTAGTACATAGCATCCCACAACTGTTTAGCTTTCTTACAACTGTTTGCTGGGCATGATAACTTTTTAAATTTTTGGTAAATAAAAAAAAAAAAAAAAAAAAAGGGGATAAAATAAACCTTTTGTAAATACTTCTTTAAATTTCACTTCATCTTGTTTGTTATTATCTAAACCTGAATGTCAATTTCATTTTGTCAATAAATCAGGTGACGGTCGGAACTGAATCTGGACATCAAGAAATCATGATAATGCAGTTCTCCACAAATGATTTCTGGCCTTTCGTCATCTGAATATGATCAGGGGAGTATTTTAGTTTCATTTACCTTGCAATTCTCTCTTAACTGCTTTGTGATATCCTTTCCGTTATTTTGTGGGGGAAGTGGGGGTAAATCACACTAAAATACCTAAATTTCATGAATTCGAAGCGATTGTCCTGACAAACTTTTCTTCAATTATGTGCCTCCCTTCCAGTGTCTGTCTTTCCTTGTTGAGTCAAGTATCGATCGAATCATTTCATTTTGTTTTTATTTTCTTTATTGAAAATCCAAAAATAGAGTATTTATGGATTTTGGGGGAAAATTGAAGTCCTCAGAAAATTTTGATACATAAATAAAATTTCAAAAATGAAAATGAGAAATTGATCCGACCTTGTGAGAAATGATTGTTTATCAACCTGCGTTATCTGCCATGGATAGAGTAAAAATAAAGGCTGCATTGTGCTTGTATGATCTTTGAGTGTGTATGCCTAATATGATATCTATGAGTAGGATATAAACATAACGCTTGCCTGATTTTGCTCTAGTTTTCATTTCTTGATAAGTGTTGCAATGATTCTGCCAATTAAGAGATGTTCTGATGTTCGCATGCTTTGCAAATAAGGCTTTATGCCATTTTTACACTCGACTCAGTGGGTCTTCTTTGCGTGCCTAGGCGGCCGACCTGATCACCTGCTGATTGAGTTTTCTGCTTTATTTTCTTGGTGTTTAGTGTATATCATCGGACTTTCTCTGCGTGCCCACAAGCCGACCTGATTGTTGTTGATATACACGATTTCTGCTTTATTTTTCTTTTTTATTTTCCTAAGTGTATCGGGCTTTCTCTGCGTGCTTTGCGGCCGACCTGATTGCTGTTCTCTTAGGGTTCTGCTTTATTTTTGCATGAAACATCATGAACGTATATCTCATTTGAAAAAGAATTAAAAGAAAAATAATGATAAATATGATGACTTGTTAATATCTTTGATAGAGTGAGGCTGGGTAATCAGTGCTTGATTAATATACCTTAAGCATATCCAAAAATTGTTAAATACTATTAGTGCATGCTTAATATCAATGTGATGCATTCGGGATCTGCTTGTCGTGCATGCTGATTAAAATTGAAATTGAAATGCGTATGATGCGTATCGGTTGATGTGATCTCATGTCTGGATCTTTCTCACGAATTAAATTAGTATCTGCTTGTATAGTTATTTTAATATTACATTTTGAAAAAGGCTCAAAAGGATTTTTCTGTCTGCGTTATTTTTGATAAGATCGATACTCTGTAAATTAATCTGTCGTTTTGTGTGTGTTTGTCGGTTTTCCAAAAGTTCAAAATCAAAATTTGGTCAAAATTTGAATTTTAGGGTTTCAGCGAAACTAAGTTTCGCTCCGTTAGTTTCGCCGTGTGGGTTCACAGCGAATCTGTTTGTTTCGTTACCGGCGAAACTGTCTTGTTGATCTTGACTCGAGCGAATCTGCTCTTTCGCTTTGGCGAAACTATTGTTTCGCCCGAGCGAAATTACGCAGCGAAACTGCCCTCGTAGCTATATACATCTGGCTATCGTGAATCTCGGTCAAACTCACCGAAACCCTAACCACACTAAAACCTCGCAAACCCCTCATCGCGAAATCGTCATATTTCGCTCTAACTGTTTCATCCATTTCTTCCGTCACATAGATTCCGGTTTGAGATTCACGTAAGTGCTGTATTAATCTTGTGTGTTTACCGCACTCTTTAACCGATTCCCAGAATTCAAAACTTTTGGGGTTTTTTGAACCGAATCGGTCAACAAGGATTTCTCGTGCACTTTAAACTGTTGTTAATCACTGTATTTGGACCTGCATTGTACTCGTCCAGATGTTGCTTTTATGGTGTTGTGTAGCGTTTAGATCTGCGTAAAACTGGGACTTAAAAAACGGGTTTCGCAAATTCGAAATTCAAAATTTCGCGTCCAGCGAAACTGCTGCGTTCGTCCAGCGAAACTGAACGAAAGTTCACAGTCTACGAGCGAAACTGTCTAGCGGTCATGCCCAAACTTCGCTGACAGTTTCGCCGTGACACGCAGCGAAACTGCTGTTTCGCCTTCAGCGAAATTACAGTTTCGCAGCGAAACTACAGTTTCTCGGCGAAACTGACCTAGTCAATGTCGCCGAGACCAATGTCGCGAATCTAATTGTTTCGCCGTGTGCGACACTGAGGTTTTCTTAGCGAAAATAGAATTTCGCAGCGAAACTGTCAAACTTTTTGAAATTTCATATTTAATTTAATTTAATTTAATGTAAGTTGGGTTTTACTTACAAGATCTCCGTTTCGTGTGCAGACAATGTCCAATCTTAAACACGATCCTCGGAGCAATGTGACTGCCTGGCTGAATGATAACCTTGACAAATCTACCGGTTTCCGAGACTGTATAAAGTGGCTCAAACAATCTTGCATTCATTATGCCATCTCACACTCTACAATCATTGATGAAAGGCACATCAAAGACTTCTGGCTGTCTGCAGTATATGACATCAAAGCCACTCCTGAATGCATTCGTGCTAGGGTCATGCAGAAAGATATCGTCATTACCATGAAAACCATCGCTGAAGCACTTAAACTAGAAGAGGATGTTGGTGATGCACCCAAGTTGAATGACGTGGATGTATTGAAGGGTTTTGAAAAGCACATGGGTTATGAAGGAGGCCATTTGTGGAAGAATAAGAAAGAGATTAAGAAGTCTTACATGTCTAAAGAATGGAGATTCATCGCTCACGTCATCATTTCCTGCATTGATGACAGAAAGGGAGGGTCAGATGGATTGAATTTGAACTGGGCTGAAGCAATGTTGCTATTGTGTAAAGGAAAGAAAGCTAACATCCCTCAGAGAATATTTGAAGCTATGGTTGCGAATATTCAAGCTTTGAAGAAATCAAGATGGCTTCTGTATCCGAGATTCCTGGAGATAATTATAGAATATCTAGAACCTGAGCTGCCGAAGCAAAGCACAGCACTCGTTATTAATCCTATGCACTCAAGGATTCTATCTGATTGTTGTGCTGTAAGAGAGGATTTTTCTGGGCATACCACCTATTTAATGAAACATATGTATTCTGAAGAAAGATATGAATACATCAAGAAGCTGATCGAAGACGAAAACAAAAGGAAAACTGCAAGGTAAGGTAAGTGAGAGTGTTAAAGGGAAACGGAAACAATATGTGAGGGGTTCGGGGAAGGAAGCTGGAGATGAAATTGAAGATGAGCTCGAAAGTCTTTCTCGTCAAGGAAAGAAGGTCGCTCAAAAACAAAGTGTTCCGACTGAAGATGAGCTGAGAGCTTCAAAGAAAAGAAGAATAGATCCCAGAGCTGAATTAGACGAAGACATCATCAGAGGTGTAAATACCTCTTTGTCAAATGAATTGGGAATGATTAAAACCAAGCTGGTTAACTCTGAAATTCGGGAGAAGGAGAAAGATAATCAGATCAAACACATGAATGAGATCATAGCCAAACAATCTTCCTTGATCAAATTTTTGATGGTAGAATTGAACGATGTCAAGAAGCATCTGAACATGCCTGGTATAATGAGTGATGCTGAGATTGAATCAGTTAATGACATCTTAAAGGACACATCCGGAACAGCGGGTGGAAGTGGTTCTGGTGAAGCTGATAAAGCAGGAGGAAGTGGATCGGGTGGAGTTGGAGGAAGTGGTACAGGTTTGAATGATGCTGATGACAGTGGAGCTCCCAATGCTGAAGACTTGGAGGCTATCAATGTCAGTGATGCTAATCTATTTAGTACTGAAACAGAACAACCACAGCCAGAGATTGTCCAAGCCAAATTCGTTTTAATCGATGAAGAAGAGGAAGAAGCTGAAATTGACGATCACTCTGAGCCAATAAGCTATGAATGGAAAGAGCATGGTCTTACTTATCTAGCGAAGATTAGCTCTGTCAGTGAAGAGGTTCTCGAGTTTAACAGAGATGATTGGTTCAAGAAACCTGAGCTTGTGGATCAGACTCCCTTATTTCAAAACATCTCTCAACCCAGCAGAAAAGAGTCTGATCGTCACATTATAAGCTGGAAATTCAATTCGTCCGTTCGTGCCTTCATGATTAAGAGAAGGGGAGGTAGCATTTCATATCTTCACAAACGCGAAAAGTTCCAGACCCTGCCCAGATGGGATTTAAGAAGGTTGTCTGAGCTCCCCCTCATTGATGCTGATAAAGCAGAAAGGGCTGGCAACTTGGTGAAGCATTTGCAGCTAGCTGCAAAAGACGACTTCGTATCGTTTGGATTTATGAAAGGCCAAAGGATCAAGTCTAAGACTAGAATTGATGCAGCAACAGGGAAGCCAAAAATCCATCTTAAATTCAAGCCTGCAAAGACAATGACTAGAATCAGAATACCAGATCAAGAGCCTTCCAGACTGCAAAATTTCAAGAAATGGTTTTACGATAACCAGACAGGTGAAGCAGTTATCCGAATCGGAGAAAGTGATGAGATCAGGCTGTTCGACCCAATGGAGGTTTTCTCCTTCAGTAATGACGATCTCAAGACATTATGTGAAAATCCTATCAAACACGGGGCTGGCGATGACACTGCTGAAGAAGCAAACCTGTTTGTGAGGGTTGCCAATAAAGCCCGAGGAATTATCAAGGAAATAAAGGATTTAGCAGACAAAGTCAAGGCTGCTGAAGATCAAATGGAAGAAGATCGGGATCTAGCGAATCAAATGAACAAATCATTAAGCGGACTTGGAGAATCTTCTCAAATCCCAGATCCAGAGACTGCTGTCCCCGCCGTCGAAGAGACAATCAATCTGGGGGAACCAGAGTCTGATTACCCCAGGTGCTGATGAAACAACAATTGTGGGGGAATCTGAAGAAAATGTCCCCGTTGCTGACACGACAACAATTGTGGGGGAATCTGAAGAAAATGTCCCCGTTGCTGACACGACAACTACTTTGGGGGAATCAGGGACTCCTGATTTGAATCAGGAGCCGAACCAGAATGAAGCCGATGCTGACAAGTGAAGATCCTGTGGCTGAATCCCTCCCTAGGGGGAATATTGAAGATCAATGTAGGGAGGAATTCATCTTTTGTTTAGTTTCATTGTAATAGTTTAGTTTATTGTAAATGTTAGATTCTGGTAGGCTAGCGAAACTGTAAGCTACCGAGCGAAACTGTAGTTTCGCTCGGTACCTAGATTAGACTGTCTCAGTGACAGTTTCGCTTGGCCAGCGAAACTGCCAGCGAAACTGTTCACTGGACAGTATATATGCGCAGCCTTGTGCAGCCATTTGTAACTTTCTCAAGCATATTGAACCCTAATACAAGAAATCTTCATTTGGTGAGTTTTGGTGACGGCTAGGAGCTTATTTCAGTATATTGTAGCTTGTTAATCATCACTTATCAATCTATTGGTTCATATTGAGATTGTTCAAGGCTAGAAAACCATTTTAGTCATTGGAAATCTTATTTTGTGTTGTTTATTTGGTTTTCTTCTCAAAAACACCTTCATTTGCACTGATAAAGATCAGTGAGGACTAACATAAAGCCATGGTAAGATAACCATAAACTTTTTGTTCAAGCTCATAACTTTTTCTTTCATCCTTATCAAAATCTTGAATTTCTTTATACTCTCCATCTTCAGTTGGACGTACATACAACGTTCGAATCGGAATCCACAAATCAATATCATTTGTGCTGATGTATGCAGAAAAAAGTTGCTTCCAATTTTGATAATCTTCCAACTTCAACAGCTTAGGACTTTCTGACTTGTTCCTATTTCATTATCAAAATTGAGCATAGCTTGTACCGTGCTTTGCATAGCTGCAAACGCTTGAAAATCATATATTTTTCACCGAAAATGATACTTCAAAACTTCAAATAAAAAACGAAGGTGTTAGAATTTGATTTTGAAAATCAACTTTGAACGAACAATGTAGAGCTCGTCGAGACAATCGATTTGAGTACATATGGCTCTCGTAGCGATTTATAATGCAAAAGTTATGACCCTTTGAAGAAACTGCCAGCGGACCAGATTTCAGCGGACCAAATTTCAGCGGACCAAATTTGGTACGGCGGACCAAAATGGTACGGCGGACCAAAATGGTACGGCGGACCAAAATGGTACGGCGGACCAAAAAAAACTGCCACGGACCAACTTGAAGATTGCCTAGCGGACCAACGGCGGACCAGCGGCGGACCAAATTTTCTTGAGGCGGACCAGAAACGTACCACGCTGATTTTGTCGGATTTTCATGAATTTTGATAATTTGGACTTGAATTTGCTTCAGAAAGGTGCGAAAACTTACTAGGAACACTCAGAAATCATTTTTTACCTAGGAAACACTCGGAATTGGAAGAATTTGATGAAAATGAAGAAAACCCACACTTTCTCACTCCAAAAATCCGAAAATTGATCTAAAACACAACAGTAGAGCAACCAAATGCTCTGATACCACTTGTAAAACCGAGATACGATCTTACTACTGCATGCTTTGATCAATTTAGTAAACACGAGATGTAAATAAGAGAATTCTTATTGATCACTTGAAGATACAAAGAAGTTCTCTCTGATTTCTCTCTCTAGAAAACACACACAGAAAGTGTAGAATGATTCAGAGTGTTAAACTATCATTCTAACACAACCTATTTATACTTAGTGACTAACCAGGCTGCGTACCAAATGGTACGGGCGTACCATTTGGTCCGGTGCCAATGATATTGTCACTAAAACTCATACTAAGACACGCTTACATAGATACAATACACGATACACATCATAACATAGGTATATGCTCTAACAGTTCTTCCAGTTACTGAGAACTACTTTATACCTGATGAGCGTATGATTTATTTAGAGATTATGGGACTCCCTATGGCGATATGGAATAAGGAAGCCTTGACATTGGTTTATAGTCAATGGGGTAAAGTTATTTTTGTGGATGATGATAAGGAGGACCCTTTGGCTATAAACAAAAGGTTTATATCCTATCAAATGTGAAGAATCTGATTCAAGAAAACTCAATTTAGAGACAGGGGATAAGAACTTCGAGGTGTGGGTAAAAGAATTTGGGCATAGGTGTCCTTCTTTAGGATGGGAAGTGGGGTCGAGTTCTAATGGGGAGGAATCAGAAGACGGTGAGATATCAGATAAGGGCATCGATGCCAAGCAAGATGAAGATGCGTTAGAGGGGCAGATTATTAATCTAAGTCTCCTTCTGAGAAGGATGACAGTGATAAGCCGGTCTCCATGGCGACTTCGGACGATCCTTTTTTGGTATACCAGATTATTGAGGAGGTTCAAATTGAAGGAGAAAGAAGAAAAAAGGAACTTAGATGTCAATGAAGGATGCAATGTATCCCAAACGTCGGAGTCTGGAGTGGGGGAAGGGTGATGGAGACTATATCTAATAAGACCAAATCTTCTAGTTTGGGTCAGTCAAAACCACCGGGTTTTTTTTTTGGAATGAAATTTTAATACTGATGATGTTCTAGAGTCTGATTTTAATTTTAATTCTGGATCATCGATAAAAGATAAAGTGCATAAAGGTGGGTCTATTATAAATGATATGAATCGGGTCATTGAGATTGGTACCGTTATGGGCTTAGATATGGAGGGTATGTCTAAGGACCTTCAGAATCTTATGAACAGAATGAGTGAAAATATGGTTGATCAATGAATATTTTGTCTTTAAATATTTGTGGTGTTGGGAATGGGATGAAGAGGAAAAAGTTGGCTAATATAGCGAACAATCATGCTATTAGTTTTTTTGAGAATTCAGGAAACGTTCATGACTACATTATACCTTAATAAGTTCGAAGTTTGTGGGGTAATAATTTATTTAGTTTTGAGTACGTTCTATCCAACTGTCATTCGGGAGGTTTATTGTCCATTTGGGACTCGACTTGTTTTAAAAAGTCTTTTTCATTTTGTTCGAAGAACTACATTATTGTTGGGGGGGGGGGGAGTGGACTTGTTCAAAACATCTACGCTTTCTTATAAATGTGTATGCGCCTCAAGGGGAGTCGGCAAAAGTTGATCTTTGGAATGAAATCTTGTCGTTCATGGAGCGAGACCAAGGTAATTTTATGATTTTTGGGACTTTAATTCGGTTCGTAGTAGAGAGGAACGTCGAGGCTACGCTTTTTCTCAGGTTAATGCGTCGAATTTCAATAATTTTTATTGACTTGGGTGGTTTAGTGGATATCCCAATGGGCGGCTTTAAAATTCACTAGAGTGGATGTTAACAGTGCTAAGTTTAGCAAGTTGGATAGATTTCTAGTATTGGATCAATGGCTTGTGAAGTTCCCTAAGTTGTTTTCTACTGCCCTAGATAAATCTTTCTCTGACTGTTTTGGCGAATAGATTGGCAAAGGTGATTGACTGTTTGGTTAGTTTGGAGCAGTCGACTTTTATTAAAGGGCGTCAAATTTTAGATGGTCCTTTGTTGCTTAATGAGATGCTAGATTGGTATTTGAAGAAGAAAAAACAGCTTATGCTTTTTAACATTGATTTTGCTAAAGCCTATGATTCGCTTTGTTGGGATTATTTGTTCGATATTATGGTGTATATGGGGTTCAGTGTGAAATGGATAGGCTGGATTCGCGCTTTCCTCTCTTCATCTAGGACTTCTGTTTTGGTGAATGGCAGTCCCACTCAGGAATTTACTTCGGAAAGGGGTCTTCGACAAGGTGATCCGATAGCCGCTTTTTTATTCAATATTGCCATGGAGGGTTTGCATATGGCTATTTCTGCTGTTGTCTCGACTGGTTTGTTTCGTGGTACTTTTTCTTTTGTTACATTTCTTTTTCCAACTTTCAGGTATGTTTCATGTTGTTAAAAAAAAGATGTTAAAAAAAAGATATGTTTTACCATTTTGGTTTAATAAGCGTGTAGTTATCATATCTATTAATGCCTAGGAGAATAAAGAAAAATGTATTTGAGTATTAAAGTAAACAAGGGCTCTATTATAATAAATTTAATTAAGTGAACGGATTTTACAATATGAAAAATTAAAATATTAATTAAGCATAATTAAAATAACAGATAGAAAAAGAGGGCATGAGGCATTAGACTCCACCAACAATTTACTTTTAATAAAATGGGCAATTTTACAATAATTTCAAATAAAGAATGGGATATATGTAATTATCCAACATAATATTTTTATTTCTCTTTCTTTATTTTCCTTAACGAGCTCCTTGATAAATGATAACTGATAACAGTTTGTCATGAGACCACTCAAATAATCCTAAACCTACTCTGTAGCTAGGTCAAGCAAGGTATCGAATGCAGGGGAATTCGTGGTTTTAACCAGCAGATTAGAGCGACTAACGGTTGAATTACCGAACCACTTGTACATCACGCAAAAATGAGTTGTACATGATCAACTTTAAGAACATCGATGATGCATGGGAATAAAATATGTCCTCAAACAACATTTTTTCAGTGCCATCGCTGTGTTAGCACATCGAATGAAAACTGGTGGGTGGGGATACCTTCGTGTCCTTGTAGACATCTTGGATTCCTAATTAATAAACAAAAGTTGAGCATCTTTATTTAGAGAGCAGCTCTCCACAAAATTGCTTCCAAAGAAGAGTTATCCAAAGTGGACCACATGTTACTGTTATGCCCTTAGTCTAGCCATCTATGAGATGAGAACTTATTTAAGAGTGGTGTGTTCTAGTGCTAAAGAATTATTCATCTATATGTACGTTCAAGATATATTACCTAATAGAACAAATCCTCTATCTGAGGTGTACTCTGAGTTTTAATTGTTTCCGCCACTTTGGCATTTTACTTGATAGCCACGTGGCAGCCACATGATTCTTATATATTTTCTTCTTTTCAATTTGAATATAGTGTTTTAATATTAAGTGTTCTGGAAAATTTTCAGTATGTTTCTTTAGTGTGGTGGTATGAGTGTTGTGTTTTACATTGTTGGTGCCAGGTTTGATTCTCCGTATTTTGCTAAAAATTTCTTTTACCAATTGGTTGATTATGGTGGTCACCCACTCTTTATTTCTACTATAATACGCGTGTACTTCCTGATAGCATGTCTCTCTACTTTCAAAGACACGTATCCATTAAATCCAATATATCAATGCCACTGCCCATTAAAAGGACCCCACCAAAACAAATCTGATCATCTCTCTTAATTCTCTCTCTATCTCTCTCAGAACATTTGTCCTCTCTCCCATCTTTATTGTCTCTCTCATTCTTGGAGAACAAAATTTATGATTTACTGACTTTGATT
>JBCNJP010000009.1:26807711-26913663 GCA_039602395.1 Deinandra increscens subsp. villosa
CACTATGGCAATTTACTTGATAGCCACGTGGCAACCACATGATTCTTATAGTCTTTTTTTTCTTTTCACTTTGAATATAGTGTTTTAATATTAAGTGTTCTGGAAAATTTTCAGTATGTTTCTTTAGTGTGGTGGTATGAGTGTTGTGTTTTACACTATTGGTGCTAGGTTTGATTCTACGTATTTGGCTTTTTTTTTGTTGCTAAAAAGTTTCTTTTACCAATTGGTTGACTATGGCGGTCACCCACTCTTTATTTCTACTATAATACGTGTGTACTTCCTGATAGAGTGTCTCTCTACTTTCAAAGACCCGTATCCATTAAATCCCATATATCAATGCCACTGCCCATTAAAAGGACCCCACCAAAACAAATATGATCATCTCTCTTAATTCTCTCTCTATCTCTCTCAGAACATTTTTCCTCTCCCATCTTTATTGTCTCTCTCATTCTCGGAGAACAAAATTTATGGTCTACTGTGTTTGATTCAGGGTTTGGAGACTCTTAAGAAGGTTATGCTATCTCCACCTCTCTTTGTTGGTGCCACTCTTTCTTCTCCGATCTTCGGTGTTTACTCCTTAGGAACCGCCGGTAAGCTATGTTGAAATCGCCTGTGGTCCGTATATGAAGTGTTGTTCCGGTAACGTCGAAGTGACCATAAGGTTGCTCCGTTTCTGTTGAGTTAACTTCTATGGTGGCGAAATGTTCCGGCGTTTTGGTCGTTTCCTCCGGTGAGTTATATATGTTTGTCGTTTGCTTTTTGGTTTTCAAGAACCTACATCTAAAACAGATTTCCTTGCTGTATATCTTTCTGATATGTTGTGGATGATCTCTGGTGTTTTCAAGATTCTCGATTGTGTCGGTTTTGGTTTGCTTTTCGGTTTGGGTTTTCCATCTGTGGGGTTGTGATTTATTTGTGTTATTTTGCTTATTGTTTGTGATTTCTTTTGCTCTGCTTTTGGGGTTTGAAAAACCCAGATCTGTAACGAAAATGGGTTTGCGGTGAAGGATTATTTCCTGGGTATGAAAGTTATTATCTCCTTACATCATCATCCCCAAGTTCTGTGGGGAATTCCTTTAAATAGTAAATTGGGAGGCTGTTGGAAGGCAATATATAAGGTGAAATAGTATCTCCTTAAGTGAAATGTTTCCATTGAAGATGTGGTCATGGAGGCTATTGTGGAGGGGTGAACGCCTACCGCCGGGGTCAGGAACATGATTGCGATCGCCAACCGAAGTGATGTGCATTTTGTATTAGAGTGGAACAACTGGGTTCCGATTAAAGTTAACATTGTGGCTTGGCGTATCAGTTTGAATAGGTTTCCTACTAGAGACGGTTTAGTGAAGCGGAGCATTGGTATTAGTTTCAATTTCTGTTCTTTATGCGAGGATTGTACTGAAAGTGTTGATCACTTATTTCTTAGATGTGAGGTGGCAAACTAGATTAGGATGGCAGTGAGCTCCTGGCTTCATACTCCACCTATTTATGGGTTTGGTGCTCATGATTTGTTGGAGCTACACAAGACTGTGGATGGCAACAAATACAGGAAAAAGTGGGTCCAAGCGGTGGTGCTTGTAGCATTATGGTGCATATGGAAGGCTCGTAATGATCGGGTGTTCAATGGTCGGAGGTGTTCGGGCAAGCAGATAGTGATCAACATCAAAGAATGGGCTGAATTTTGGGTTCGGAATAGGGCGACGGACAAGTTATGAAGGTGACGGAGTGGGGTGTTACGTCTTCGGCGCTGTGATTTTTCTTGGTCCTTTTGTTTGTTCATTGTGTGTTTGTATTTCGGCGTGCGTATTTAATGTGTCTCGTTTATGTCACACCCCAAAATTTTTAATTCAGCGGAAGTCTTACATGGCGGTGGTCAAAAGTTGGTAACACATGGTGTTTTAGTAAACGATAGTTCAAAACATTGAACATATTATTTATTTATTAATGGATGATAAATCACCCATACAGTAGGTCCCTTCGAAACATAAGTTCAAGTTTACTAAAAAAAAATTTGTTTTAAAAGAAACCACGACAACATCTTCTTTATTTCTCCCGAGCCGAATCCAAGCCATTAAATACCTGAAAATGTATTAAAAAGATTTTTGTCAACCAAACGGTTGGTGAGTTCACCGATTTTCATATCAAAACCATATTCTCATTTTTCACATTTCCACTTTTCATCATGTGTGGTTTATTTTGAAACCACCGAATCATCTCATTTCATCTTTCAATATATGTGGTTTATTTTGAAACCACCAATCATCTCATTTCATTTTTCAATATATGTGGTTTATTTTGAAACCACCAATCATCTCATTTCATTTTTCAATATATGTGGTTTATTTTGAAACCACCAATTTACTTCTCATTTTTCAATGAAAGCAGGGATATACATAAGTTTTCTAGGCAACGTATGGTTCATGAACTAGCTAGGGACATGATGTATAATTAGCAACATAAGCTCTAAATCGATACGTAAACCACTATTTGGAAGTATTTCCCACCATGTTTCACGACCGGAGCGACCGATCAGTGGGCTAGGGTTGGTCATTCCCGATAGATCTATCAATAGTCCTCTTGTCTATTCCATAGTTAACGATTTTAGACGGCCGAATTCTGTTTCATTCATTTTTCTTTCTATTTATGGCCAGGCTCATCTTTTTATGAGCGTTCGCGCCCTTACTTATGTCTAATCATACCCACACATTGATTGTCAACTTATAAAATCCATACCTTTTTCATTATATGCATTTTCAGCCCCAAAACATTTATAAATCATGTAGAAAAAGGGGAAATAGTGAACTCACCTTGGCTTTGCACAACATAATCTCAATTATCAGTTAATCTTCGTTAACCGCTTTTACTTCCAACATAACTTTTATCATAATCCTTGATGCCCTACAACATTAGACATCCTAAGGCTTACTTTACTATATTAATAATAATCATTTTTAGTCTTTCGGGCCTTAACCGGATCCGAAACCGGTCTCCTAAATGGTAATTTTCCGAAAGCAATCACACGGTTTGGTTCAATCCCAAAGAGTCAATCTAGATGGTTCGCTTGGGTGGGTTAGCTGCGGGGCCAACCAGACCCGTTTACCGAGCCGCCTCGGTTAAATTGTCAATACAACGGACCATCTGTCCCGAACTCTTTTATAGGTTTGGACATCCCGAGTGGGTACGTCACCATTTGGATCCGCAGCCGATTAATCATGGACCATATCTAATACAAGTATACATATATGTATATATTTCGATTTTTGTTCTTTATTTTTATTCATCCAAGTCTTCACATTATTGATGTGTGTTTCTCATAACCGACCGTGTAGGCGTTATCACGACCAAGAGGCGGAATTACCATGAGAAATCACACATATTTGTGTTTTTAATTGGTGACGGTCATTACTGACCATATAGCCGGAATTACTATGATCTAGCACCAATGTCTTTTTATTTAATAGGAGTTGATCATTACCGACCATTTAGGCGGAATTACTATGATCAAGCGTCCACGTCTTTTAATAGTGTTGATCATTACCGACCATTTAGGCGGAATTACTATGATCAAACATCTATGTTATTATACATATTACTCATTGTTTATCATTTATCGTTTTATCCAATTTTAAATCCTAGGTCCATGATAATCATTTCGAGTCTGAGAATAAAGTTATACTATGCGATATACTTTACCGGTTATAATGCGTGTCCGGACCTGTCTTCGCAGACCTTTAATCAGCTCCGATCGAGTCAACCGTGTTCACACGAATCAATAATCTAATTTTTTTACACAAATCTGTTACAAACTGATCAACATTAAAACTAAACTTCCCGACATCCGATCGCGAAGAAGTTTTCAGAGGGCGTGCGTTTCGGTATGAGGAAGCTACTGTCCAAATTTCATGACAATCCGACCGTTGAATCAACGGGGATCTACGATTCTTTGGACCTGTGTCACACAGCTCAGAAATTCCGATCAGTCCGTTTTAAGCACATAAAAATCATACCTCTGGGATTTATCTCGCAAATCCGAACGGTCAAAATCCCGATATGATCCTTGTGCACCTTCTGTCCAAAATTTGGTCACTTTTAACGGTTAGATCTGCGTAGATCGCACATGCAAAACCGTTGGATTTTTAGACAGATTTTGACAATTTGATCAGTGAACTTTAACATGAAAGAACGCATACCTACTGTTGTCTGATCATCGATCCCTCCGGTCAGATTGACCATATATGAGTTTCGCACCCGGTGTCCAAAATTCAGCTTGATCTAACGGTTAGATCATCGGTGATCGTGCATGCAATAAAGCTGCGTTTTCATGCATGTTGTCAAAACGTGACAGATTTTTAAACGGACGATTTCACGAACTTAAGCAAAGAATTTGGGAAAACTAAGCTTACCACTGCGTTCGCAACGTCCACAAATGGTAGGAGGGTGAAAACGGGCTTCCGACCATCGCCGGCCGTCGCCGGACCGTCGTGAACCGCCGCCGGATCACCGCCGGACCACCACCGGAGTTCTCCTCCTTCTCTCTACTCTCTCTCTAAAATCTCAGCTCATTTTTTTGAAATGAGGAAGAGTTCAAGGTCTTTCCTTTATATAGACCTAATTATTTGACAGGTATATACCCGTTTGATCAGTCTTATACCGCGCTTTTCGATTACGTTAACGTTTTAAATCTCGCATCCAACGTCAACGACCATCATTTCAAGACTGAAATAATCTTAGGGTCTCATAAATATTCTTGAAATATTTATTTCATCGGATATTACCTAATCCGGTGAATATTCAGTTTTATTATTATTATTATTATTATTATTATTATTTTTTTAACGGTATAAACAGGTGTCCTACCGGCATTGCGAACGTGATCGTTTTGTGAACTGAATATGATATCTTGACTGTAACCCTCTGAAAATCTTAAAACAATTATTTAAAGATAAATGGGTTCACTAGAAACATCCAATATAGCTAATCGAGTCCATACCGGTTAACACACAACTAGGCTCAAATCACTAAAATGGACTTTCCCGCTTCGTTACAACTCAAAATTAAGATCCGTTTTCGCCTACGGTCCTGGTTTTTAATTCTTTATCATATTCAATTGGAATCACCCATCAACACTCTCTCAAACGTGTCGGTGAAATTCCATCCTTATCGTGTATCCGGGTTTTCTCCGGATCCTCCGGTGTATAGCTTTTCCCTGTTTAGTCGGTGCTCATCCTGTTATTTCCTATCACAGGTATCATAAATACAGTAATCCATCATCATCCTTTTTATTTACTCTTAATTCTGTATTTTATACATTGACTTAGTACTAATCCTACTCGAAAAATGCTCAGATGTCACAGTTTACATACCTTGTTTTTGGAGTTTAGTGAATAAATTGCCTTAAAAAAATGGTCAGAAAAAGTGGGCTTCATTATCTTCTTCCCCTCCTACTTTTTCTTTTCTTAGATTTCCTTTTCCAACTTTTAGATATATTTCATGCTGTTAAAAAAAAGATGTTAAGAAAAAAGATATGTTTCACCATTTTGGTTTAATAGGCGTGTGTTATCATATCTATTAATACCTATGAACAATAAAGAAAAATGTATTTGAGTATTAAAGTAAACGAGGGCTCTATTATAATAAATTAATTAAGTGAACAAATTTTAGAAAATAAAAAATTAAAATATTAATTAAGCATAATTTAAATAACCAATAGAAAAAGCGGGCATCATACGTTAGACTCCACCAACAATTTACTTTTGATAAAATGGGCAATTTTACAATATTTTGAAATAAAGAATGGGATATATGTAATTGTCCAACATAATATTTTTATTTATCTTTCTTTATTTTCCTTAACGAGCTCCTTGATAATTGACAACTGATAACAGTTTGTCGTGAGATCACTCAAATAATCCTAAACCTACTCTATAACAGTTTGTCGTGAGACCATTCCTCAAAGAACATTTTTTTCAGTAACTTCACTGTGTTAGCACATCGAATGAATACTAGTAGATGGGGATACATTCGTGTCCTTGTGGACATCTTGGATTCCTAATTAATATACAAAAGTTGAGCATATTTATTTAGTGAGCAGCTCTCCACAGAATTGCTTCCAAAGAAGAGTTATCCAAAGTGGACCACATGTTATTGTTATGCCCTTAGTCTAGCCATCTATGGGATGAGATCTTATTTCAGAGTGGTGTGTTCTAGTGCTAAAGAATTATTCATCTATATGTACGTTAAAGATATATTACCTAATATATCAAATCCTCTATCTGAGATGTACTCTGATTTTTAACTTTTTCCGCACTATGGCAATTTACTTGATAGCCACGTGGCAACCACATGATTCTTATAGTCTTTTTTTTCTTTTCACTTTGAATATAGTGTTTTAATATTAAGTGTTCTGGAAAATTTTCAGTATGTTTCTTTAGTGTGGTGGTATGAGTGTTGTGTTTTACACTATTGGTGCTAGGTTTGATTCTACGTATTTGGCTTTTTTTTTGTTGCTAAAAAGTTTCTTTTACCAATTGGTTGACTATGGCGGTCACCCACTCTTTATTTCTACTATAATACGTGTGTACTTCCTGATAGAGTGTCTCTCTACTTTCAAAGACCCGTATCCATTAAATCCCATATATCAATGCCACTGCCCATTAAAAGGACCCCACCAAAACAAATATGATCATCTCTCTTAATTCTCTCTCTATCTCTCTCAGATTATTTTTCCTCTCCCATCTTTATTGTCTCTCTCATTCTCGGAGAACAAAATTTATGGTCTACTGTGTTTGATTCAGGGTTTGGAGACTCTTAAGAAGGTTATGCTATCTCCACCTCTCTTTGTTGGTGCCACTCTTTCTTCTCCGATCTTCGGTGTTTACTCCTTAGGAACCGCCGGTAAGCTATGTTGAAATCGCCTGTGGTCCGTATATGAAGTGTTGTTCCGGTAACGTCGAAGTGACCATAAGGTTGCTCCGTTTCTGTTGAGTTAACTTCTATGGTGGCGAAATGTTCCGGCGTTTTGGTCGTTTCCTCCGGTGAGTTATATATGTTTGTCGTTTGCTTTTTGGTTTTCAAGAACCTACATCTAAAACAGATTTCCTTGCTGTATATCTTTCTGATATGTTGTGGATGATCTCTGGTGTTTTCAAGATTCTCGATTGTGTCGGTTTTGGTTTGCTTTTCGGTTTGGGTTTTCCATCTGTGGGGTTGTGATTTATTTGTGTTATTTTGCTTATTGTTTGTGATTTCTTTTGCTCTGCTTTTGGGGTTTGAAAAACCCAGATCTGTAACGAAAATGGGTTTGCGGTGAAGGATTATTTCCTGGGTATGAAAGTTATTATCTCCTTACATCATCATCCCCAAGTTCTGTGGGGAATTCCTTTAAATAGTAAATTGGGAGGCTGTTGGAAGGCAATATATAAGGTGAAATAGTATCTCCTTAAGTGAAATGTTTCCATTGAAGATGTGGTCATGGAGGCTATTGTGGAGGGGTGAACGCCTACCGCCGGGGTCAGGAACATGATTGCGATCGCCAACCGAAGTGATGTGCATTTTGTATTAGAGTGGAACAACTGGGTTCCGATTAAAGTTAACATTGTGGCTTGGCGTATCAGTTTGAATAGGTTTCCTACTAGAGACGGTTTAGTGAAGCGGAGCATTGGTATTAGTTTCAATTTCTGTTCTTTATGCGAGGATTGTACTGAAAGTGTTGATCACTTATTTCTTAGATGTGAGGTGGCAAACTAGATTAGGATGGCAGTGAGCTCCTGGCTTCATACTCCACCTATTTATGGGTTTGGTGCTCATGATTTGTTGGAGCTACACAAGACTGTGGATGGCAACAAATACAGGAAAAAGTGGGTCCAAGCGGTGGTGCTTGTAGCATTATGGTGCATATGGAAGGCTCGTAATGATCGGGTGTTCAATGGTCGGAGGTGTTCGGGCAAGCAGATAGTGATCAACATCAAAGAATGGGCTGAATTTTGGGTTCGGAATAGGGCGACGGACAAGTTATGAAGGTGACGGAGTGGGGTGTTACGTCTTCGGCGCTGTGATTTTTCTTGGTCCTTTTGTTTGTTCATTGTGTGTTTGTATTTCGGCGTGCGTATTTAATGTGTCTCGTTTATGTCACACCCCAAAATTTTTAATTCAGCGGAAGTCTTACATGGCGGTGGTCAAAAGTTGGTAACACATGGTGTTTTAGTAAACGATAGTTCAAAACATTGAACATATTATTTATTTATTAATGGATGATAAATCACCCATACAGTAGGTCCCTTCGAAACATAAGTTCAAGTTTACTAAAAAAAAATTTGTTTTAAAAGAAACCACGACAACATCTTCTTTATTTCTCCCGAGCCGAATCCAAGCCATTAAATACCTGAAAATGTATTAAAAAGATTTTTGTCAACCAAACGGTTGGTGAGTTCACCGATTTTCATATCAAAACCATATTCTCATTTTTCACATTTCCACTTTTCATCATGTGTGGTTTATTTTGAAACCACCGAATCATCTCATTTCATCTTTCAATATATGTGGTTTATTTTGAAACCACCAATCATCTCATTTCATTTTTCAATATATGTGGTTTATTTTGAAACCACCAATCATCTCATTTCATTTTTCAATATATGTGGTTTATTTTGAAACCACCAATTTACTTCTCATTTTTCAATGAAAGCAGGGATATACATAAGTTTTCTAGGCAACGTATGGTTCATGAACTAGCTAGGGACATGATGTATAATTAGCAACATAAGCTCTAAATCGATACGTAAACCACTATTTGGAAGTATTTCCCACCATGTTTCACGACCGGAGCGACCGATCAGTGGGCTAGGGTTGGTCATTCCCGATAGATCTATCAATAGTCCTCTTGTCTATTCCATAGTTAACGATTTTAGACGGCCGAATTCTGTTTCATTCATTTTTCTTTCTATTTATGGCCAGGCTCATCTTTTTATGAGCGTTCGCGCCCTTACTTATGTCTAATCATACCCACACATTGATTGTCAACTTATAAAATCCATACCTTTTTCATTATATGCATTTTCAGCCCCAAAACATTTATAAATCATGTAGAAAAAGGGGAAATAGTGAACTCACCTTGGCTTTGCACAACATAATCTCAATTATCAGTTAATCTTCGTTAACCGCTTTTACTTCCAACATAACTTTTATCATAATCCTTGATGCCCTACAACATTAGACATCCTAAGGCTTACTTTACTATATTAATAATAATCATTTTTAGTCTTTCGGGCCTTAACCGGATCCGAAACCGGTCTCCTAAATGGTAATTTTCCGAAAGCAATCACACGGTTTGGTTCAATCCCAAAGAGTCAATCTAGATGGTTCGCTTGGGTGGGTTAGCTGCGGGGCCAACCAGACCCGTTTACCGAGCCGCCTCGGTTAAATTGTCAATACAACGGACCATCTGTCCCGAACTCTTTTATAGGTTTGGACATCCCGAGTGGGTACGTCACCATTTGGATCCGCAGCCGATTAATCATGGACCATATCTAATACAAGTATACATATATGTATATATTTCGATTTTTGTTCTTTATTTTTATTCATCCAAGTCTTCACATTATTGATGTGTGTTTCTCATAACCGACCGTGTAGGCGTTATCACGACCAAGAGGCGGAATTACCATGAGAAATCACACATATTTGTGTTTTTAATTGGTGACGGTCATTACTGACCATATAGCCGGAATTACTATGATCTAGCACCAATGTCTTTTTATTTAATAGGAGTTGATCATTACCGACCATTTAGGCGGAATTACTATGATCAAGCGTCCACGTCTTTTAATAGTGTTGATCATTACCGACCATTTAGGCGGAATTACTATGATCAAACATCTATGTTATTATACATATTACTCATTGTTTATCATTTATCGTTTTATCCAATTTTAAATCCTAGGTCCATGATAATCATTTCGAGTCTGAGAATAAAGTTATACTATGCGATATACTTTACCGGTTATAATGCGTGTCCGGACCTGTCTTCGCAGACCTTTAATCAGCTCCGATCGAGTCAACCGTGTTCACACGAATCAATAATCTAATTTTTTTACACAAATCTGTTACAAACTGATCAACATTAAAACTAAACTTCCCGACATCCGATCGCGAAGAAGTTTTCAGAGGGCGTGCGTTTCGGTATGAGGAAGCTACTGTCCAAATTTCATGACAATCCGACCGTTGAATCAACGGGGATCTACGATTCTTTGGACCTGTGTCACACAGCTCAGAAATTCCGATCAGTCCGTTTTAAGCACATAAAAATCATACCTCTTGGATTTATCTCGCAAATCCGAACGGTCAAAATCCCGATATGATCCTTGTGCACCTTCTGTCCAAAATTTGGTCACTTTTAACGGTTAGATCTGCGTAGATCGCACATGCAAAACCGTTGGATTTTTAGACAGATTTTGACAATTTGATCAGTGAACTTTAACATGAAAGAACGCATACCTACTGTTGTCTGATCATCGATCCCTCCGGTCAGATTGACCATATATGAGTTTCGCACCTGGTGTCCAAAATTCAGCTTGATCTAACGGTTAGATCATCGGTGATCGTGCATGCAATAAAGCTGCGTTTTCATGCATGTTGTCAAAACGTGACAGATTTTTAAACGGACGATTTCACGAACTTAAGCAAAGAATTTGGGAAAACTAAGCTTACCACTGCGTTCGCAACGTCCACAAATGGTAGGAGGGTGAAAACGGGCTTCCGACCATCGCCGGCCGTCGCCGGACCGTCGTGAACCGCCGCCGGATCACCGCCGGACCACCACCGGAGTTCTCCTCCTTCTCTCTACTCTCTCTCTAAAATCTCAGCTCATTTTTTTGAAATGAGGAAGAGTTCAAGGTCTTTCCTTTATATAGACCTAATTATTTGACAGGTATATACCCGTTTGATCAGTCTTATACCGCGCTTTTCGATTACGTTAACGTTTTAAATCTCGCATCCAACGTCAACGACCATCATTTCAAGACTGAAATAATCTTAGGGTCTCATAAATATTCTTGAAATATTTATTTCATCGGATATTACCTAATCCGGTGAATATTCAGTTTTTTATTATTATTATTATTATTATTATTATTATTATTTATTTTAACGGTATAAACAGGTGTCCTACCGGCATTGCGAACGTGATCGTTTTGTGAACTGAATATGATATCTTGACTGTAACCCTCTGAAAATCTTAAAACAATTATTTAAAGATAAATGGGTTCACTAGAAACATCCAATATAGCTAATCGAGTCCATACCGGTTAACACACAACTAGGCTCAAATCACTAAAATGGACTTTCCCGCTTCGTTACAACTCAAAATTAAGATCCGTTTTCGCCTACGGTCCTGGTTTTTAATTCTTTATCATATTCAATTGGAATCACCCATCAACACTCTCTCAAACGTGTCGGTGAAATTCCATCCTTATCGTGTATCCGGGTTTTCTCCGGATCCTCCGGTGTATAGCTTTTCCCTGTTTAGTCGGTGCTCATCCTGTTATTTCCTATCACAGGTATCATAAATACAGTAATCCATCATCATCCTTTTTATTTACTCTTAATTCTGTATTTTATACATTGACTTAGTACTAATCCTACTCGAAAAATGCTCAGATGTCACAGTTTACATACCTTGTTTTTGGAGTTTAGTGAATAAATTGCCTTAAAAAAATGGTCAGAAAAAGTGGGCTTCATTATCTTCTTCCCCTCCTACTTTTTCTTTTCTTAGATTTCCTTTTCCAACTTTTAGATATATTTCATGCTGTTAAAAAAAAGATGTTAAGAAAAAAGATATGTTTCACCATTTTGGTTTAATAGGCGTGTGTTATCATATCTATTAATACCTATGAACAATAAAGAAAAATGTATTTGAGTATTAAAGTAAACGAGGGCTCTATTATAATAAATTAATTAAGTGAACAAATTTTAGAAAATAAAAAATTAAAATATTAATTAAGCATAATTTAAATAACCAATAGAAAAAGCGGGCATCATACGTTAGACTCCACCAACAATTTACTTTTGATAAAATGGGCAATTTTACAATATTTTGAAATAAAGAATGGGATATATGTAATTGTCCAACATAATATTTTTATTTATCTTTCTTTATTTTCCTTAACGAGCTCCTTGATAATTGACAACTGATAACAGTTTGTCGTGAGATCACTCAAATAATCCTAAACCTACTCTATAACAGTTTGTCGTGAGACCATTCCTCAAAGAACATTTTTTTCAGTAACTTCACTGTGTTAGCACATCGAATGAATACTAGTAGATGGGGATACATTCGTGTCCTTGTGGACATCTTGGATTCCTAATTAATATACAAAAGTTGAGCATATTTATTTAGTGAGCAGCTCTCCACAGAATTGCTTCCAAAGAAGAGTTATCCAAAGTGGACCACATGTTATTGTTATGCCCTTAGTCTAGCCATCTATGGGATGAGATCTTATTTCAGAGTGGTGTGTTCTAGTGCTAAAGAATTATTCATCTATATGTACGTTAAAGATATATTACCTAATATATCAAATCCTCTATCTGAGATGTACTCTGATTTTTAACTTTTTCCGCACTATGGCAATTTACTTGATAGCCACGTGGCAACCACATGATTCTTATAGTCTTTTTTTTCTTTTCACTTTGAATATAGTGTTTTAATATTAAGTGTTCTGGAAAATTTTCAGTATGTTTCTTTAGTGTGGTGGTATGAGTGTTGTGTTTTACACTATTGGTGCTAGGTTTGATTCTACGTATTTGGCTTTTTTTTTGTTGCTAAAAAGTTTCTTTTACCAATTGGTTGACTATGGCGGTCACCCACTCTTTATTTCTACTATAATACGTGTGTACTTCCTGATAGAGTGTCTCTCTACTTTCAAAGACCCGTATCCATTAAATCCCATATATCAATGCCACTGCCCATTAAAAGGACCCCACCAAAACAAATATGATCATCTCTCTTAATTCTCTCTCTATCTCTCTCAGAACATTTTTCCTCTCCCATCTTTATTGTCTCTCTCATTCTCGGAGAACAAAATTTATGGTCTACTGTGTTTGATTCAGGGTTTGGAGACTCTTAAGAAGGTTATGCTATCTCCACCTCTCTTTGTTGGTGCCACTCTTTCTTCTCCGATCTTCGGTGTTTACTCCTTAGGAACCGCCGGTAAGCTATGTTGAAATCGCCTGTGGTCCGTATATGAAGTGTTGTTCCGGTAACGTCGAAGTGACCATAAGGTTGCTCCGTTTCTGTTGAGTTAACTTCTATGGTGGCGAAATGTTCCGGCGTTTTGGTCGTTTCCTCCGGTGAGTTATATATGTTTGTCGTTTGCTTTTTGGTTTTCAAGAACCTACATCTAAAACAGATTTCCTTGCTGTATATCTTTCTGATATGTTGTGGATGATCTCTGGTGTTTTCAAGATTCTCGATTGTGTCGGTTTTGGTTTGCTTTTCGGTTTGGGTTTTCCATCTGTGGGGTTGTGATTTATTTGTGTTATTTTGCTTATTGTTTGTGATTTCTTTTGCTCTGCTTTTGGGGTTTGAAAAACCCAGATCTGTAACGAAAATGGGTTTGCGGTGAAGGATTATTTCCTGGGTATGAAAGTTATTATCTCCTTACATCATCATCCCCAAGTTCTGTGGGGAATTCCTTTAAATAGTAAATTGGGAGGCTGTTGGAAGGCAATATATAAGGTGAAATAGTATCTCCTTAAGTGAAATGTTTCCATTGAAGATGTGGTCATGGAGGCTATTGTGGAGGGGTGAACGCCTACCGCCGGGGTCAGGAACATGATTGCGATCGCCAACCGAAGTGATGTGCATTTTGTATTAGAGTGGAACAACTGGGTTCCGATTAAAGTTAACATTGTGGCTTGGCGTATCAGTTTGAATAGGTTTCCTACTAGAGACGGTTTAGTGAAGCGGAGCATTGGTATTAGTTTCAATTTCTGTTCTTTATGCGAGGATTGTACTGAAAGTGTTGATCACTTATTTCTTAGATGTGAGGTGGCAAACTAGATTAGGATGGCAGTGAGCTCCTGGCTTCATACTCCACCTATTTATGGGTTTGGTGCTCATGATTTGTTGGAGCTACACAAGACTGTGGATGGCAACAAATACAGGAAAAAGTGGGTCCAAGCGGTGGTGCTTGTAGCATTATGGTGCATATGGAAGGCTCGTAATGATCGGGTGTTCAATGGTCGGAGGTGTTCGGGCAAGCAGATAGTGATCAACATCAAAGAATGGGCTGAATTTTGGGTTCGGAATAGGGCGACGGACAAGTTATGAAGGTGACGGAGTGGGGTGTTACGTCTTCGGCGCTGTGATTTTTCTTGGTCCTTTTGTTTGTTCATTGTGTGTTTGTATTTCGGCGTGCGTATTTAATGTGTCTCGTTTATGTCACACCCCAAAATTTTTAATTCAGCGGAAGTCTTACATGGCGGTGGTCAAAAGTTGGTAACACATGGTGTTTTAGTAAACGATAGTTCAAAACATTGAACATATTATTTATTTATTAATGGATGATAAATCACCCATACAGTAGGTCCCTTCGAAACATAAGTTCAAGTTTACTAAAAAAAAATTTGTTTTAAAAGAAACCACGACAACATCTTCTTTATTTCTCCCGAGCCGAATCCAAGCCATTAAATACCTGAAAATGTATTAAAAAGATTTTTGTCAACCAAACGGTTGGTGAGTTCACCGATTTTCATATCAAAACCATATTCTCATTTTTCACATTTCCACTTTTCATCATGTGTGGTTTATTTTGAAACCACCGAATCATCTCATTTCATCTTTCAATATATGTGGTTTATTTTGAAACCACCAATCATCTCATTTCATTTTTCAATATATGTGGTTTATTTTGAAACCACCAATCATCTCATTTCATTTTTCAATATATGTGGTTTATTTTGAAACCACCAATTTACTTCTCATTTTTCAATGAAAGCAGGGATATACATAAGTTTTCTAGGCAACGTATGGTTCATGAACTAGCTAGGGACATGATGTATAATTAGCAACATAAGCTCTAAATCGATACGTAAACCACTATTTGGAAGTATTTCCCACCATGTTTCACGACCGGAGCGACCGATCAGTGGGCTAGGGTTGGTCATTCCCGATAGATCTATCAATAGTCCTCTTGTCTATTCCATAGTTAACGATTTTAGACGGCCGAATTCTGTTTCATTCATTTTTCTTTCTATTTATGGCCAGGCTCATCTTTTTATGAGCGTTCGCGCCCTTACTTATGTCTAATCATACCCACACATTGATTGTCAACTTATAAAATCCATACCTTTTTCATTATATGCATTTTCAGCCCCAAAACATTTATAAATCATGTAGAAAAAGGGGAAATAGTGAACTCACCTTGGCTTTGCACAACATAATCTCAATTATCAGTTAATCTTCGTTAACCGCTTTTACTTCCAACATAACTTTTATCATAATCCTTGATGCCCTACAACATTAGACATCCTAAGGCTTACTTTACTATATTAATAATAATCATTTTTAGTCTTTCGGGCCTTAACCGGATCCGAAACCGGTCTCCTAAATGGTAATTTTCCGAAAGCAATCACACGGTTTGGTTCAATCCCAAAGAGTCAATCTAGATGGTTCGCTTGGGTGGGTTAGCTGCGGGGCCAACCAGACCCGTTTACCGAGCCGCCTCGGTTAAATTGTCAATACAACGGACCATCTGTCCCGAACTCTTTTATAGGTTTGGACATCCCGAGTGGGTACGTCACCATTTGGATCCGCAGCCGATTAATCATGGACCATATCTAATACAAGTATACATATATGTATATATTTCGATTTTTGTTCTTTATTTTTATTCATCCAAGTCTTCACATTATTGATGTGTGTTTCTCATAACCGACCGTGTAGGCGTTATCACGACCAAGAGGCGGAATTACCATGAGAAATCACACATATTTGTGTTTTTAATTGGTGACGGTCATTACTGACCATATAGCCGGAATTACTATGATCTAGCACCAATGTCTTTTTATTTAATAGGAGTTGATCATTACCGACCATTTAGGCGGAATTACTATGATCAAGCGTCCACGTCTTTTAATAGTGTTGATCATTACCGACCATTTAGGCGGAATTACTATGATCAAACATCTATGTTATTATACATATTACTCATTGTTTATCATTTATCGTTTTATCCAATTTTAAATCCTAGGTCCATGATAATCATTTCGAGTCTGAGAATAAAGTTATACTATGCGATATACTTTACCGGTTATAATGCGTGTCCGGACCTGTCTTCGCAGACCTTTAATCAGCTCCGATCGAGTCAACCGTGTTCACACGAATCAATAATCTAATTTTTTTACACAAATCTGTTACAAACTGATCAACATTAAAACTAAACTTCCCGACATCCGATCGCGAAGAAGTTTTCAGAGGGCGTGCGTTTCGGTATGAGGAAGCTACTGTCCAAATTTCATGACAATCCGACCGTTGAATCAACGGGGATCTACGATTCTTTGGACCTGTGTCACACAGCTCAGAAATTCCGATCAGTCCGTTTTAAGCACATAAAAATCATACCTCTGGGATTTATCTCGCAAATCCGAACGGTCAAAATCCCGATATGATCCTTGTGCACCTTCTGTCCAAAATTTGGTCACTTTTAACGGTTAGATCTGCGTAGATCGCACATGCAAAACCGTTGGATTTTTAGACAGATTTTGACAATTTGATCAGTGAACTTTAACATGAAAGAACGCATACCTACTGTTGTCTGATCATCGATCCCTCCGGTCAGATTGACCATATATGAGTTTCGCACCTGGTGTCCAAAATTCAGCTTGATCTAACGGTTAGATCATCGGTGATCGTGCATGCAATAAAGCTGCGTTTTCATGCATGTTGTCAAAACGTGACAGATTTTTAAACGGACGATTTCACGAACTTAAGCAAAGAATTTGGGAAAACTAAGCTTACCACTGCGTTCGCAACGTCCACAAATGGTAGGAGGGTGAAAACGGGCTTCCGACCATCGCCGGCCGTCGCCGGACCGTCGTGAACCGCCGCCGGATCACCGCCGGACCACCACCGGAGTTCTCCTCCTTCTCTCTACTCTCTCTCTAAAATCTCAGCTCATTTTTTTGAAATGAGGAAGAGTTCAAGGTCTTTCCTTTATATAGACCTAATTATTTGACAGGTATATACCCGTTTGATCAGTCTTATACCGCGCTTTTCGATTACGTTAACGTTTTAAATCTCGCATCCAACGTCAACGACCATCATTTCAAGACTGAAATAATCTTAGGGTCTCATAAATATTCTTGAAATATTTATTTCATCGGATATTACCTAATCCGGTGAATATTCAGTTTTTATTATTATTATTATTATTATTATTGTTATTATTTTTTTAACGGTATAAACAGGTGTCCTACCGGCATTGCGAACGTGATCGTTTTGTGAACTGAATATGATATCTTGACTGTAACCCTCTGAAAATCTTAAAACAATTATTTAAAGATAAATGGGTTCACTAGAAACATCCAATATAGCTAATCGAGTCCATACCGGTTAACACACAACTAGGCTCAAATCACTAAAATGGACTTTCCCGCTTCGTTACAACTCAAAATTAAGATCCGTTTTCGCCTACGGTCCTGGTTTTTAATTCTTTATCATATTCAATTGGAATCACCCATCAACACTCTCTCAAACGTGTCGGTGAAATTCCATCCTTATCGTGTATCCGGGTTTTCTCCGGATCCTCCGGTGTATAGCTTTTCCCTGTTTAGTCGGTGCTCATCCTGTTATTTCCTATCACAGGTATCATAAATACAGTAATCCATCATCATCCTTTTTATTTACTCTTAATTCTGTATTTTATACATTGACTTAGTACTAATCCTACTCGAAAAATGCTCAGATGTCACAGTTTACATACCTTGTTTTTGGAGTTTAGTGAATAAATTGCCTTAAAAAAATGGTCAGAAAAAGTGGGCTTCATTATCTTCTTCCCCTCCTACTTTTTCTTTTCTTAGATTTCCTTTTCCAACTTTTAGATATATTTCATGCTGTTAAAAAAAAGATGTTAAGAAAAAAGATATGTTTCACCATTTTGGTTTAATAGGCGTGTGTTATCATATCTATTAATACCTATGAACAATAAAGAAAAATGTATTTGAGTATTAAAGTAAACGAGGGCTCTATTATAATAAATTAATTAAGTGAACAAATTTTAGAAAATAAAAAATTAAAATATTAATTAAGCATAATTTAAATAACCAATAGAAAAAGCGGGCATCATACGTTAGACTCCACCAACAATTTACTTTTGATAAAATGGGCAATTTTACAATATTTTGAAATAAAGAATGGGATATATGTAATTGTCCAACATAATATTTTTATTTATCTTTCTTTATTTTCCTTAACGAGCTCCTTGATAATTGACAACTGATAACAGTTTGTCGTGAGATCACTCAAATAATCCTAAACCTACTCTATAACAGTTTGTCGTGAGACCATTCCTCAAAGAACATTTTTTTCAGTAACTTCACTGTGTTAGCACATCGAATGAATACTAGTAGATGGGGATACATTCGTGTCCTTGTGGACATCTTGGATTCCTAATTAATATACAAAAGTTGAGCATATTTATTTAGTGAGCAGCTCTCCACAGAATTGCTTCCAAAGAAGAGTTATCCAAAGTGGACCACATGTTATTGTTATGCCCTTAGTCTAGCCATCTATGGGATGAGATCTTATTTCAGAGTGGTGTGTTCTAGTGCTAAAGAATTATTCATCTATATGTACGTTAAAGATATATTACCTAATATATCAAATCCTCTATCTGAGATGTACTCTGATTTTTAACTTTTTCCGCACTATGGCAATTTACTTGATAGCCACGTGGCAACCACATGATTCTTATAGTCTTTTTTTTCTTTTCACTTTGAATATAGTGTTTTAATATTAAGTGTTCTGGAAAATTTTCAGTATGTTTCTTTAGTGTGGTGGTATGAGTGTTGTGTTTTACACTATTGGTGCTAGGTTTGATTCTACGTATTTGGCTTTTTTTTTGTTGCTAAAAAGTTTCTTTTACCAATTGGTTGACTATGGCGGTCACCCACTCTTTATTTCTACTATAATACGTGTGTACTTCCTGATAGAGTGTCTCTCTACTTTCAAAGACCCGTATCCATTAAATCCCATATATCAATGCCACTGCCCATTAAAAGGACCCCACCAAAACAAATATGATCATCTCTCTTAATTCTCTCTCTATCTCTCTCAGATTATTTTTCCTCTCCCATCTTTATTGTCTCTCTCATTCTCGGAGAACAAAATTTATGGTCTACTGTGTTTGATTCAGGGTTTGGAGACTCTTAAGAAGGTTATGCTATCTCCACCTCTCTTTGTTGGTGCCACTCTTTCTTCTCCGATCTTCGGTGTTTACTCCTTAGGAACCGCCGGTAAGCTATGTTGAAATCGCCTGTGGTCCGTATATGAAGTGTTGTTCCGGTAACGTCGAAGTGACCATAAGGTTGCTCCGTTTCTGTTGAGTTAACTTCTATGGTGGCGAAATGTTCCGGCGTTTTGGTCGTTTCCTCCGGTGAGTTATATATGTTTGTCGTTTGCTTTTTGGTTTTCAAGAACCTACATCTAAAACAGATTTCCTTGCTGTATATCTTTCTGATATGTTGTGGATGATCTCTGGTGTTTTCAAGATTCTCGATTGTGTCGGTTTTGGTTTGCTTTTCGGTTTGGGTTTTCCATCTGTGGGGTTGTGATTTATTTGTGTTATTTTGCTTATTGTTTGTGATTTCTTTTGCTCTGCTTTTGGGGTTTGAAAAACCCAGATCTGTAACGAAAATGGGTTTGCGGTGAAGGATTATTTCCTGGGTATGAAAGTTATTATCTCCTTACATCATCATCCCCAAGTTCTGTGGGGAATTCCTTTAAATAGTAAATTGGGAGGCTGTTGGAAGGCAATATATAAGGTGAAATAGTATCTCCTTAAGTGAAATGTTTCCATTGAAGATGTGGTCATGGAGGCTATTGTGGAGGGGTGAACGCCTACCGCCGGGGTCAGGAACATGATTGCGATCGCCAACCGAAGTGATGTGCATTTTGTATTAGAGTGGAACAACTGGGTTCCGATTAAAGTTAACATTGTGGCTTGGCGTATCAGTTTGAATAGGTTTCCTACTAGAGACGGTTTAGTGAAGCGGAGCATTGGTATTAGTTTCAATTTCTGTTCTTTATGCGAGGATTGTACTGAAAGTGTTGATCACTTATTTCTTAGATGTGAGGTGGCAAACTAGATTAGGATGGCAGTGAGCTCCTGGCTTCATACTCCACCTATTTATGGGTTTGGTGCTCATGATTTGTTGGAGCTACACAAGACTGTGGATGGCAACAAATACAGGAAAAAGTGGGTCCAAGCGGTGGTGCTTGTAGCATTATGGTGCATATGGAAGGCTCGTAATGATCGGGTGTTCAATGGTCGGAGGTGTTCGGGCAAGCAGATAGTGATCAACATCAAAGAATGGGCTGAATTTTGGGTTCGGAATAGGGCGACGGACAAGTTATGAAGGTGACGGAGTGGGGTGTTACGTCTTCGGCGCTGTGATTTTTCTTGGTCCTTTTGTTTGTTCATTGTGTGTTTGTATTTCGGCGTGCGTATTTAATGTGTCTCGTTTATGTCACACCCCAAAATTTTTAATTCAGCGGAAGTCTTACATGGCGGTGGTCAAAAGTTGGTAACACATGGTGTTTTAGTAAACGATAGTTCAAAACATTGAACATATTATTTATTTATTAATGGATGATAAATCACCCATACAGTAGGTCCCTTCGAAACATAAGTTCAAGTTTACTAAAAAAAAATTTGTTTTAAAAGAAACCACGACAACATCTTCTTTATTTCTCCCGAGCCGAATCCAAGCCATTAAATACCTGAAAATGTATTAAAAAGATTTTTGTCAACCAAACGGTTGGTGAGTTCACCGATTTTCATATCAAAACCATATTCTCATTTTTCACATTTCCACTTTTCATCATGTGTGGTTTATTTTGAAACCACCGAATCATCTCATTTCATCTTTCAATATATGTGGTTTATTTTGAAACCACCAATCATCTCATTTCATTTTTCAATATATGTGGTTTATTTTGAAACCACCAATCATCTCATTTCATTTTTCAATATATGTGGTTTATTTTGAAACCACCAATTTACTTCTCATTTTTCAATGAAAGCAGGGATATACATAAGTTTTCTAGGCAACGTATGGTTCATGAACTAGCTAGGGACATGATGTATAATTAGCAACATAAGCTCTAAATCGATACGTAAACCACTATTTGGAAGTATTTCCCACCATGTTTCACGACCGGAGCGACCGATCAGTGGGCTAGGGTTGGTCATTCCCGATAGATCTATCAATAGTCCTCTTGTCTATTCCATAGTTAACGATTTTAGACGGCCGAATTCTGTTTCATTCATTTTTCTTTCTATTTATGGCCAGGCTCATCTTTTTATGAGCGTTCGCGCCCTTACTTATGTCTAATCATACCCACACATTGATTGTCAACTTATAATATCCATACCTTTTTCATTATATGCATTTTCAGCCCCAAAACATTTATAAATCATGTAGAAAAAGGGGAAATAGTGAACTCACCTTGGCTTTGCACAATATAATCTCAATTATCAGTTAATCTTCGTTAACCGCTTTTACTTCCAACATAACTTTTATCATAATCCTTGATGCCCTACAACATTACAGATCCTAAGGCTTACTTTACTATATTAATAATAATCATTTTTAGTCTTTCGGGCCTTAACCGGATCCGAAACCGGTCTCCTAAATGGTAATTTTCCGAAAGCAATCACACGGTTTGGTTCAATCCCAAAGAGTCAATCTAGATGGTTCGCTTGGGTGGGTTAGCTGCGGGGCCAACCAGACCCGTTTACCGAGCCGCCTCGGTTAAATTATCAATACAACGGACCATCTGTCCCGAACTCTTTTATAGGTTTGGACATCCCGAGTGGGTACGTCACCATTTGGATCCGCAGCCGATTAATCATGGACCATATCTAATACAAGTATACATATATGTATATATTTCGATTTTTGTTCTTTATTTTTATTCATCCAAGTCTTCACATTATTGATGTGTGTTTCTCATAACCGACCGTGTAGGCGTTATCACGACCAAGAGGCGGAATTACCATGAGAAATCACACATATTTGTGTTTTTAATTGGTGACGGTCATTACTGACCATATAGCCGGAATTACTATGATCTAGCACCAATGTCTTTTTATTTAATAGGAGTTGATCATTACCGACCATTTAGGCGGAATTACTATGATCAAGCGTCCACGTCTTTTAATAGTGTTGATCATTACCGACCATTTAGGCGGAATTACTATGATCAAACATCTATGTTATTATACATATTACTCATTGTTTATCATTTATCGTTTTATCCAATTTTAAATCCTAGGTCCATGATAATCATTTCGAGTCTGAGAATAAAGTTATACTATGCGATATACTTTACCGGTTATAATGCGTGTCCGGACCTGTCTTCGCAGACCTTTAATCAGCTCCGATCGAGTCAACCGTGTTCACACGAATCAATAATCTAATTTTTTTACACAAATCTGTTACAAACTGATCAACATTAAAACTAAACTTCCCGACATCCGATCGCGAAGAAGTTTTTCAGAGGGCGTGCGCTTCGGTATGAGGAAGCTACTGTCCAAATTTCATGACAATCCGACCGTTGAATCAACGGGGATCTACGATTCTTTGGACCTGTGTCACACAGCTCAGAAATTCCGATCAGTCCGTTTTAAGCACATAAAAATCATACCTCTTGGATTTATCTCGCAAATCCGAACGGTCAAAATCCCGATATGATCCTTGTGCGCCTTCTGTCCAAAATTTGGTCACTTTTAACGGTTAGATCTGCGTAGATCGCACATGCAAAACCGTTGGATTTTTAGACAGATTTTGACAATTTGATCAGTGAACTTTAACATGAAAGAACGCATACCTACTGTTGTCTGATCATCGATCCCTCCGGTCAGATTGACCATATATGAGTTTCGCACCTGGTGTCCAAAATTCAGCTTGATCTAACGGTTAGATCATCGGTGATCGTGCATGCAATAAAGCTGCGTTTTCATGCATGTTGTCAAAACGTGACAGATTTTTAAACGGACGATTTCACGAACTTAAGCAAAGAATTTGGGAAAACTAAGCTTACCACTGCGTTCGCAACGTCCACAAATGGTAGGAGGGTGAAAACGGGCTTCCGACCATCGCCGGCCGTCGCCGGACCGTCGTGAACCGCCGCCGGATCACCGCCGGACCACCACCGGAGTTCTCCTCCTTCTCTCTACTCTCTCTCTAAAATCTCAGCTCATTTTTTTGAAATGAGGAAGAGTTCAAGGTCTTTCCTTTATATAGACCTAATTATTTGACAGGTATATACCCGTTTGATCAGTCTTATACCGCGCTTTTCGATTACGTTAACGTTTTAAATCTCGCATCCAACGTCAACGACCATCATTTCAAGACTGAAATAATCTTAGGGTCTCATAAATATTCTTGAAATATTTATTTCATCGGATATTACCTAATCCGGTGAATATTCAGTTTTTATTATTATTATTATTATTATTATTATTTTTTTAACGGTATAAACAGGTGTCCTACCGGCATTGCGAACGTGATCGTTTTGTGAACTGAATATGATATCTTGACTGTAACCCTCTGAAAATCTTAAAACAATTATTTAAAGATAAATGGGTTCACTAGAAACATCCAATATAGCTAATCGAGTCCATACCGGTTAACACACAACTAGGCTCAAATCACTAAAATGGACTTTCCCGCTTCGTTACAACTCAAAATTAAGATCCGTTTTCGCCTACGGTCCTGGTTTTTAATTCTTTATCATATTCAATTGGAATCACCCATCAACACTCTCTCAAACGTGTCGGTGAAATTCCATCCTTATCGTGTATCCGGGTTTTCTCCGGATCCTCCGGTGTATAGCTTTTCCCTGTTTAGTCGGTGCTCATCCTGTTATTTCCTATCACAGGTATCATAAATACAGTAATCCATCATCATCCTTTTTATTTACTCTTAATTCTGTATTTTATACATTGACTTAGTACTAATCCTACTCGAAAAATGCTCAGATGTCACAGTTTACATACCTTGTTTTTGGAGTTTAGTGAATAAATTGCCTTAAAAAAATGGTCAGAAAAAGTGGGCTTCATTATCTTCTTCCCCTCCTACTTTTTCTTTTCTTAGATTTCCTTTTCCAACTTTTAGATATATTTCATGCTGTTAAAAAAAAGATGTTAAGAAAAAAGATATGTTTCACCATTTTGGTTTAATAGGCGTGTGTTATCATATCTATTAATACCTATGAACAATAAAGAAAAATGTATTTGAGTATTAAAGTAAACGAGGGCTCTATTATAATAAATTAATTAAGTGAACAAATTTTAGAAAATAAAAAATTAAAATATTAATTAAGCATAATTTAAATAACCAATAGAAAAAGCGGGCATCATACGTTAGACTCCACCAACAATTTACTTTTGATAAAATGGGCAATTTTACAATATTTTGAAATAAAGAATGGGATATATGTAATTGTCCAACATAATATTTTTATTTATCTTTCTTTATTTTCCTTAACGAGCTCCTTGATAATTGACAACTGATAACAGTTTGTCGTGAGATCACTCAAATAATCCTAAACCTACTCTATAACAGTTTGTCGTGAGACCATTCCTCAAAGAACATTTTTTTCAGTAACTTCACTGTGTTAGCACATCGAATGAATACTAGTAGATGGGGATACATTCGTGTCCTTGTGGACATCTTGGATTCCTAATTAATATACAAAAGTTGAGCATATTTATTTAGTGAGCAGCTCTCCACAGAATTGCTTCCAAAGAAGAGTTATCCAAAGTGGACCACATGTTATTGTTATGCCCTTAGTCTAGCCATCTATGGGATGAGATCTTATTTCAGAGTGGTGTGTTCTAGTGCTAAAGAATTATTCATCTATATGTACGTTAAAGATATATTACCTAATATATCAAATCCTCTATCTGAGATGTACTCTGATTTTTAACTTTTTCCGCACTATGGCAATTTACTTGATAGCCACGTGGCAACCACATGATTCTTATAGTCTTTTTTTTCTTTTCACTTTGAATATAGTGTTTTAATATTAAGTGTTCTGGAAAATTTTCAGTATGTTTCTTTAGTGTGGTGGTATGAGTGTTGTGTTTTACACTATTGGTGCTAGGTTTGATTCTACGTATTTGGCTTTTTTTTTGTTGCTAAAAAGTTTCTTTTACCAATTGGTTGACTATGGCGGTCACCCACTCTTTATTTCTACTATAATACGTGTGTACTTCCTGATAGAGTGTCTCTCTACTTTCAAAGACCCGTATCCATTAAATCCCATATATCAATGCCACTGCCCATTAAAAGGACCCCACCAAAACAAATATGATCATCTCTCTTAATTCTCTCTCTATCTCTCTCAGAACATTTTTCCTCTCCCATCTTTATTGTCTCTCTCATTCTCGGAGAACAAAATTTATGGTCTACTGTGTTTGATTCAGGGTTTGGAGACTCTTAAGAAGGTTATGCTATCTCCACCTCTCTTTGTTGGTGCCACTCTTTCTTCTCCGATCTTCGGTGTTTACTCCTTAGGAACCGCCGGTAAGCTATGTTGAAATCGCCTGTGGTCCGTATATGAAGTGTTGTTCCGGTAACGTCGAAGTGACCATAAGGTTGCTCCGTTTCTGTTGAGTTAACTTCTATGGTGGCGAAATGTTCCGGCGGTTTGGTCGTTTCCTCCGGTGAGTTATATATGTTTGTCGTTTGCTTTTTGGTTTTCAAGAACCTACATCTAAAACAGATTTCCTTGCTGTATATCTTTCTGATATGTTGTGGATGATCTCTGGTGTTTTCAAGATTCTCGATTGTGTCGGTTTTGGTTTGCTTTTGGGTTTGGGTTTTCCATCTGTGGGGTTGTGATTTATTTGTGTTATTTTGCTTGTAGCATTATGGTGCATATGGAAGGATCATAATGATCGGGTGTTCAATGGTCGGAGGTGTTCGGGCAAGCAGATAGTGATCAACATCAAAGAATGGGCTGAATTTTGGGTTCGGAATAGGGCGACCGATGAGTTATGAAGGTGACAGAGTGGGGTGTTCCTTCTTCCGCTATGTGATTTTCTTGGTCCTTTTGTTTGTTCATTTTGTGTTTGTGTTTCGGTGTGCGTATCTAATGTCTCTCATTTACATACCTTGTTTTTTGAGTTTAGTGATTAATTGCCTTTCAAAAAAAAAAAAAAAAAAAATTTGTTAGAAAAAGTGGGCTTCATTATCTTCTTCCCCTCCTACTTTTTCTTTTCTTACATTTCTTTTCTTACATTTCTTTTTTCAACTTTTAGATATATTTCATGCTGTTAAAAAAAATATATGTTTCACCATTTTGGTTTGATAGGCATGTGTTATCATATCTATTAATACCTATGGACAATAAAGAAAAATGTATTTGAGTATTAAAGTAAACGAGGGCTCTATTATAATAAATTTAATTAAACGAACTGATTTTAAAATATAAAAATTTAAAATATTAATTAAGCATAATTTAAATGACAAATAGAAAAATCGGGCAACAACCGTTAGACTCCACCAACAATTTACTTTTGATAAAATGGGTAATTTTACAATATTTTCAAATAAAGAATGGGATATATGTAATTATCCAACATAATTTTTTTATTTCTCTTTCTTTATTTTCCTTAACGAGCTCCTTGATAAATGATAACTGATAACAGTTTGTCGTGAGACCACTCAAATAATCCTAAACATACTCTATAACAGTTTGTTGTGAGACCATTCCTCAAACAACATTTTTTCAGTGCCATCAATGTGTTAGCACATCGAATGAAAACTGGTGGATGGGGATACATTCGTGTCCTTGTGGACATCTTGGATTCCTAATTAATATAAAAAAGTTGAGCATCTTTATTTAGAGAGCAACTCTCCATAGAATTGCTTCCAAAGATGAGTTATCCAAAGTGGACCACATGTTACTGTTATGCCCTTAGTCTAGCCATCTATGGGATGAGATCTTATTTCAGAGTGGTGTGTTCTAGTGCTAAAGAGTTAATCATCTATATGTACGTTCAAGATATATTACCTAATAGAACAAATCCTCTATCTGAGTTGTACTCTGATTTTTAACTGTTTCCGCCACTGTGGCATTTTACTTGATACCCACGTGACAACCACATGATTCTTATATATTTTTCTTTTCACTTTGAATATAGTGTTTTAATATTAAGCGTTCTGGAAACTTTTCAGTATGTTTCTTTAGTGTGGTGGTATGAGTGTTGTGTTTTACACTGTTGGTGCCAGGTTTGATTCTCCGTATTTGTTTTTTTTTTTTGTGCTAAAAAGTTTCTTTTACCCATTGGTTGACTATGGCGGTCACCCACTCTTTATTTCTACTATAATACGTGTGTACTTCCTGATAGCGTGTCTCTCCACTTTCAAAGACACGTATCCATTCAATCCCATATATCAATTCCACTGCCCATCAAAAGGACCCCACCAAAACAAATCCGTCTATGAAGTGTTGTTCCGGGAACGTCGAAGTGACCATAAGGTTTCTCCGATTCTGTTGAATTAACTTCTATGGTGGAAAACTGTTCCGGCGTTTTGGTCGTTTCCTCCGTTGAGTTATATGGATTTGTCATTTGCTTCTTGGTTTTCAAGAACTCACATCTAAAACGATTTTCGTTGATGTATATCTTTCTGATATGTTGTGGATGATCTCTCGTGTTTTCAAGATTCTCGATTGTGTCGGTGTTGGTTTGCTTTTGGGTTTGGGTTTTCCATATGTGGGGTTGTGATTTATTTGTGTTATTTGGCTTATTGTTTGTGCTTTCTTTTGCTCTGCTTTTGGAGTTTGAAAAACCCAGATCTATAACGAAAATGGGTTTGCTGTGAAGGATTATTTCCTGAGCAAGAAATTCGTTATTCTGTTATTTAAAGTGAGCGGGAACGGTCGGATCGTGCGCAACTCAAGTCATTTATTATACGAAAACGAGAACAATTGGTGTAAATAAACTCAATCCTTTATAAACTGGACAAACCACATCTTACAAGGACTCAGAGCAATCAGACTGAATACTCTATGGAAAACACACACATAAGAGACTCAATTACAAAATTTCTACAAAAAAAATCTATATATATAGAAAACCCCGACCACCCGAACTGGACTTTTCCCGAACTGGAACTTCGGCTGCCAGTTCATCTCAGTGCGGGTCAGCTCGACTAACTAGGTTAATACTTGTCTTTTTCTTCTGATTTTCTATAGTCTGATCCAGCATTCTACCATTTCATGTATCAACAAACTCCCCCTTGGCAAATGCTGGTCAGCTTCTTTCAGCCTTGAGCTTCAGTTTCCATCTCGGTCCATGTCTTCTGGTTATTTCTTCCGGCATAAATGTTGAACACAAAGCATATCCGAATACCCCTTTGAAACTGTAATGCTTGTTCCATAAAGTTATGATGGAACAAAATCTAACTATGGTACAGCTCCTCAATATCAGCCTTTGATAGGTTTATCAACCACATAGGATCGAATATCCTTTCAACCTTTTTCTCATCTTCTAACACTATCACCGCCTCACCAGTCTTCTCATCGTAATAACACCATCTCAGGTTCTTGATAAAATCTAGCTTCATTGTCTTCAATGGTATCTTCTTCATAACTTTAGGCTTTTCCTTGAACTTTAACACAATCAAATTTTTACTAGTCACCAGATGTTTCTTTGTCGGATGTTCCCTTCTATTTGGCTTCTGTGACTTCAGAAATTGAATTTTTTGACATTCTTTATCCACAATCTTTTTTAAAATGTATCCCTTTCCATCCATCTCCGTAATATAAAAATGGTTTTCTAGTCAGCTCCCGAACATCCCATACGGACAATGTGTTGAAATCTAATGCCTTCTTGAAATATTGGATACCAAACTCTTGTTTAATCCCATAACAATCAATATCATCGGCATACATCTAGCTCACAATTTCACCTGAAGCTTGACCCTTGAATCTTACATGCCTACATTGTTTGATTGGTTTCGAAGGAGGAACGTAGTTGGCATGATAGATCTTCATGTATTCGTCATAGACCTTTCTTTATTTCTGTTCTTTGGCCTCTTTGACTATCGGGTCATCAGGAGTTTCAGCTTCTTTTCTTTTTATCTTAGCCTCAGCATCATCACCCTTGTCCTTCGGAAATACCTCAAAGCTATCATCGTCTTGGTTGTTGAAATTAGAGTACATATCAGAATACTCTTCTTCTGTTATATTTTCAATCTCATCCTCATCATCCAAATTATCACCATCAGCTTTAGTTTCCTATGACACATATACCTCGGGTTCAGCTTCGACTGCATTTTTCATCTCCTCATCATTGAGATCAAATACGGATTGAATATGAGCTAGAGTAAGTTCACAAACAAACTCTCCATCTTCTAGAATTGTGCCAATCTCGTTTAAGCTTTTAGCCGCTTGATGTGACGAGACTGATGAAATTGGCACTGCATCTCTTGAATCTGACTCCCCCTGAGATGCTGAAGTACCAGCACACGAACCAGAAGTGCCTGTTAGGCCAGTACCTCCACCAGCAGCACCTTCAGGGTCATCATTCTCCGGATCATCATTCAAATACCCCAACACATCATCCTTGCATCTATTCTCCCCCTGAGCAGTAAATTTTTCAAGCAAGAATTTAATCTGCTCATTCATCTGTGAAATATGTGCTACTTGGGTAGAACTGGCCGTTTTTAACCTCACAATCTCTTGAGTCTTGGCCTCATTCCCACTTCTCAATTGATGATAATCTCGTCTCTGTTCAACTATTTGTTTCAATTGAGCCTCATCTTTTCCCTTAACTCTTCAATTAACTTTGTTTTCTCTTCATCTTTGGCCTTCAAGGAATTTATTTGAGCTTGACAATCTTGAAGTGAACTGATGAACAAATCCATTCGGGATAATGATAGTGAACCTGAGATAAGTTGATATTGAAATCTGAAGCTGGTGTGGATGTTGTTGAAGTTGTTGTAGTTGCAGTAGAGAATGTTGGAGTTGAAGACGTTCCCATAGGTTGGTTAAAAAATTGGTCACCAACACTTGCTGAAGGTGTTGTGCTAGTAGATGTCGACATTGTCGCCCCCAAATACTTCCTCAGAATGGCAGACTGATTCAGTTCAGTAAAAATGGTGGCTACTGCAGCAGTTGATGAAACTGTAGCTGCCAGGGTTGAAGTCGACACTGGCACAGACATATGAGGACCACTAGATGAAGACTCACTGGTACGTCGTTGTAGCACCTCTGTGCGTTTTAACATCTTTGGACAACTATTTCCACCAGCGGAAATTGAATTTTAGAACACAATGTAAATGTAACGAAAAACAATTAGGTATTAGAAGAAAAGAAAAGATATATCCTCAAAAGAGAAAGGATATGAAAATCTGTACGAATTGCAGATTTCTGTATTTGTACAGAACTACTCCGGAATTTCTGGAGTAGTTCTGACGTACCAGATTCTACTGAAATCCTCATGTCTGTAGAAGGCTTCTAATAGGATGCATTTATAGTCTTCAAAGAAGAGTCCTGAAGGAGTTTCGTACTATCAGAAGATAAAGTTTACGAGAAAAACAATTTTGCCTTTGTGTGAACAACAAGTAATATGAATACCAACTTGGCATTAAACACGAAAGTAGTTGAAGACAGTTGATAAGAGATAAACTGAATATCCTCAATTATCTCTATATACTCTGACACACTCCAAGTTCAATCGTCCTCAACCACTTTATCCACTTGGAACTTGCTACCTCTTCCTATAAATAGCAAGCAGACTTCACCAAAGAAAGCAAGACAACAAGCATACAATTCACAAGCTTCTCAAAGCAATTACAACTTACTCCTATAGAAAAGTTCTTTCTGTTGATATATTGTTATATTAGAAACTCGTGTAAACCATTATTTACATTTTAGATATACAGAAAAACCCTTTTTATGAATTGTTGTCTTCCAATTCGATTTACTTTTCACAACTTGTTAATCTTTTTTTAAATCATATTGTGTCAATATTGTTAAAGAGCACCTCACGGGACCCAACAATTTGTTGATAGCTAATCTGTGCATCATGTGAAGTATCTGAACGAAATGATGTGAAGATTCAAGACAAGTTCAAGCTGCTTGCCAAACCTTATCCGACCAGAGGTTCGGACCAGGCGAACTTGGAGTTCGGTGGAGGTTCGGCCTAGACGTATATATATAGGAACTTTTGTCTTGTAATCAGCAACGATGAGAGACTAGTTGAGAGAGACCATATCTTAACTATGTGTTTTGAGAGTGTTTCTCTAGAGAGCTTCATTGAGAGTTTGTAATTGAGTCTTTGTTGATTTCAATAAAACAACCTATTATTTACATCTCGTTCTCACTTTTTTGATCATGCAAACCTTTAGTAAGACCAGTCTTACGGTTTTTCAGTTGGTATCAGAGCAAATCCAGGTTGCTCTATTGCGTTTGCTTTGATCGTGATCATTTTCTTTATAAAACCGAGTGTTTTTCATTCTAAAACGAGTCAATCTTTGAACATTTCGAGTAAGATTCATTACTAAAACATTTATGTGGCTCATAAATGCTCAAAATCGCAATTTTTGACCCAAAAAACTTTGTTTCGGTCGATTTTGTGTGTCTGCCAAATAACCGTTGTCCGAACCCCCGGGTTCGTCCAAATAACCGCTCTGAACCTTAAGTTCGTGTGAAGTTCGAAAAGAGTTAGGAGAGAGTTCGGAGAGAGTTCGGAGAGAGTTCGGAGAGAGTTCGGAGAGAGTTCGGAGAGAGTTCGGGGAGAGTTCGGGGAGAGTTCGGAAGAAGTTCGGAAGAAGTTCGGGGAGAGTTCGGAAGAAGTTCGGACCACATTCGGAAGAGGTTCGAGGGTAAGGTTCGGACAAGGTCAACTGAAGTCAAGTTCGGATATAGTTCGGAAGGAGTTCGGACGAAGTTCGTCCACAGTTCGGAGGAAGTTCGGACAGGGGTAGATTTTTGGGTTGTTTCACGGAAACTGACGTAACTTGAGAACCGTTAAGAGTTATGGAACCCAATACCTAGCGGCCAGCACCCTTCGTTTTGGTACCCAAAATCTGCTTGGAAGACCTTCATTTTCAAGTTTGAAGTTTTGATATCGAATTTCACAATTTCCAAAATGTACGAAATTGAGGTGTTCATTGAACTTCATCATCAGAATGTGCCAAAGTTGATAAATCTTGAAGATTATCATGGTTGGGCAACAAATTTTAGAGCTTATATTGTTGATTTGGATAAAAATTTGAGGATACCGATTACAAATGAATTTCAGTATCCAGCTCATTATGGTGGTGATTTTAAGGAGATGCATAATTGGTCAAGTGAAGAAAGAAAATTGTATGAGAAAAATGAAAAGGTTGTTGCACTTCTTATGTTAGCTTTTCGTATAACTCTTAAAAGTCAAATCAGGAAGTATCGAAAAGCAAAACTGATATGGGATTTTGTTAAGACACAGTGTTAGGAACATATGTCTAAACTTTCTCAGGAAACAGTTGAAACAATTGATCAAGATTTGACGTTTAAAGGTAAAATGGAAGAGTTAGAGAATAAGATGGAAAAGTTGACTAAAGAGAATATTTTTCTGACAAAAGAAGTGGAGAAGTGGAAAAGTAAAGTTTTTGATGATTTAGCTGCCGAAATTCAAAAGGATGTGTCTGCATCATGTGCAAATTGTTTGGAATGTGCTAGTATTAAAGAAGAATGGTTGAAGGAGAAGAATATGTTGATTGAAGAATGCGATAAAGCAAAAGCTAATGAAAAGGAAGTCATTGAAGACCTTGATGCGTTATTTGCAAAATGTTCTCCTCTTCAACAAAAATATGAAAACATTCATAAAGTCGAAGCTGCTGATAGAATAATTCACCTTCAGGAGGAACTCACAAAGTTGCGTGATGAAAATGATGATGTTCAAAGTCAAAATAACATTTCGAAATAAGATGTTGTGTATTATAAGAAACAGGTTGAGAAAGTTACTGTAGAAGTTTTGGAAGAGCGTCACTTGATAGAATGTCATAAAATTGATTATAAAAGATTGTCAAACAAGTACATTGCTTCACAGAAAGAGTTGATGGAAGCTAATACAAAAATAGCTGAACAAAAGATTAAGATTTTTGATTTGCCAAGGAAATTGAAAAATTGCAACTATTCACCGACTTTCCTGAATTATTTGCATAAGTTGGAAAAGAGTCAGGAGAATAGTAAAGATACAAGTCTTCATCAAGTTCCTGCTCCTATGGATATTGAACTGTCAGTTCCAGCTATACCATCTGGTATTGAATAGCATGATTATTCAAAATTTGCTGATACCAGTTCAGGAACGAAAACCAAGTCAAAATCTAAGAAGAATAAGAAAGAGTTTGATTATTGCAAAGGATTGAAGTTTGATTCCAAATCTACATTTTATGAAAAAGAAAAGGTGTTTACTGGAAATCCAGGAAACGTGAAAGTGCCAAAGTTTTATGAGATTGTGATAGATGATTCTTTGATTTCTGGGAAGAATGATTTGAAAGGTATCAAGTTTGAATCTACAAAGCTTGCCAAACAAGGTCATGCGATACCAAATTCTGTTCAAGATAAATTCAAGCAAAAGAATGGTGGTTTGGGATTTGAAGAAAAAGAAATGCCAACTAAGGATTTCCACAAGAAGGAATTCAAAGCAAAGAAGATATAGAAGCAGAAGGTGGTTTCAGATAAGAACCCACAATGTTGGAAGGAAATTAAAAGGTATCTTCACCAGATGAAAAGTTTTCTTCTGAGGAGTCTTCTTGTATATCTGATGATACACCACAAGGCGGTAACAATTCAGATTCATTTCATTCTGCTAAATCGAACAGGATTTATCATAAAGATAAATTCTTTGGTTATGGAGATGATACTGGTTTTTATGATTCTCCAAAATGTTTTCCGAAATTCCAAAAACCAAAGAAACCTAAACCTGTGTTTTCAAAAGTTTATGATGAATGTTTCACTGATCAGTTTGGAAAACCAATTTCAATCAATCCAACTAGTGAAATACTTTGCTATGTGTGTCGTAAGAAGGGTCATTATGCAAATAATTGTCCTACGACAACTAACAATTCATCATCAAATGCCAAACATACAATGTATGTTGATCTTGATGGCATTATTTTTAGTGAACCAATACCCAACACTAACTTTTTCTGGAAAAAGAAGCTTACTTCGGAAAAGTTGGGTAGTAGTTCTGATTTTCATTCATCAGTTGACAATGGTTCACTAGAAATTATACAACCAAAACAGGAATGGAGACCGAAAGTTGTCTCTACGGCGAACACAGATTTTGTAGAAGACACTGGATAACCTACCATCGTTGTGGATGAGGGTCGAGGTCTTAAGAACTTATTGTTTTCCAGTGTTTGCAGGTATCTCAAGAAGACCTGTTAGTAATCGAGAGATTGCTGATAGTGAGATACTTGTTGTTTTAAGTTCAAATGCATCGTTCTTATCTTTTTGAAAAGTTGATTTTCAAAAATTTCATTTTCAAAAAATGTGTCAAGTGTTGATCGATCATTTTCATTTTTTATTTTTCATTTTCTTTCGTTTATATTTTTAGGGGGAGAAAATTTGAAAATTAAAAAAAATAGTGTTTGTTTGAATTTTAGGGGCAGAAATTTGGAAAATATAAAAAAATGAAATGATTGAGAAATTGATTCGACAAAAGCGAGAAATGATAGTACATCAGCATATACGTTTATCTGCCATGGATAGATTAAGTCTAAAGGCTGTAGGTACTTGCATAATATGTGAATGTGCATGACTAATCTGATATCTGCAAGTAAGATATAAACATAAAGCTTGCCTGATGATCTTTGGTTATTTGCTTCTTGATGATTGCTGTGTAATGATTCTGACAAAAATAGAATAAAGAGATATCCTGTGATTCTGACAAAAATAGAATAAAGAGATATCCTGATGAATGCATGCTTTTATTTTGAAAGATTTAAACTTGTTTGATTTTCTTAATTTTGTCAAACGATCGGACTTTCTCTGCGTATCGAAAGATCGACCTGATCGTTGTTCGTTTGACATTCTGCTTTATTTTCTTTGGTGTTTTCGTATAATTCATCGGACTTTCTCTGCGTATACGGAAGTATCGACCTGATTGTTGTTGAATTATACAACTTCAACTTGTTTTGCTTTCTTATTTTCTCAAATACTTGGGCTTTCTCTGCGTGTCCACAAGACCGACCTGAATGCTAGGTTTTTGAGGTTCTACTTTATTTTTGCATGACTCATCAATGATCATTGAATTTCTAAGAAAATTTACTTCTAGATGATAAACATGATGATTTGCCAATATTTCTGATAGAGTGGAGGCCGAGTTATCAGTGCATGATAATATTACCTTAAACATATCTGAAAACGATAAAAATGATTGGTGCATGCTGAAATAAACATAAATGTTGTATTTACGATTATCTTGGCTTGCATGATGATTAAGACCGAAATTGAAATGTGCTAGATGCATTATGTCTGATATGATCTTGCGTCGTGATCTTTCTCGCAAAAGACAAAAATAGTGTTTGTTTCTGTATTGCATTTACAGTTCATTTCAGAAAATATCAAAAAGATTTTTGGTGTGTTTTAGTATAAAATTCATAAAAGCCAAAAAGATTTTATTTCTTGTTTATTTTCGATTGATTGACACAAGATACGAAAAACATTTTCAAAAATATATCTTGGATTCTCAAAGAGAAGTTTTGCGCCAAGATTATTTATGTTGGCCAGGTACTCAAAGGAAAAGAGTTAATTACAACTTCAAGTCTTCTGAAGCTGTTGATAAGGAAGAAAGAAACTGTGCATCGTCAAATATTCAAGATCAAGCTATCATCAAGTTGAGGGGGATTTTATTCGAATAATATGTTTTAACTGGTGAACAGATACTGCACATGACGAGGGGGAGTTTGTTGATACCTAATTAGTGCGTCATGTGAAGTATCTGAACGAGATGATGTGAAGATTCAAGACAAGTTCAAGCTGCTTGCTGAACCTTGTCCGAACCAGAGGTTCGGACCAGGCGAACTTGGAGTTTGGCGGAGGTTCGGCCTAGACGTATATATATAGGAACTTTTGTCTTGTAATTAGCAACAGTGAGAGACTAGTTGAGAGAGACCAGATCTTAACTATGTGTTTTGAGAATGTTTCTCTAGAGAGCTTCATTGAGAGTTTGTAATTGAGTCTTTGTTGATTTCAATAAAACAAGGTATTATTTACATCTCGTTCTCACTTTACGATCAAGCAAACCTCTAGTAAGATCAGTCTTACGGGCTTTCACAATTGGTATCAGAGCAGATTGAATAATTAATATTCAAAGATCTTGCTCTTTAACATCTTTTTCCTTAACATTTCCTCAAAAATGTCTTCAAGCTGGAATAATGGGAAATCTCTTGTCTCACTAGTAAAACCCCCTATGCTTGCTAGGGAGGAATATCTATAGTGGAAAATTAGAATTACCAACCTTCTAAAAGAAGTTGACAATTCCCTACTGGACTGCATAGCCAATAGATCCCATTATCCCGCAATAGATTTTTCTGAAATCAAAAGGCATAAAAGAAGAAAATCTTCAACCAATTTTATACCTCATGACAGAAAAGAAATCCCACTATAATCCAAACTCTCAAACAAAGGGTCAAGAGCATCATGTACAACAAATTTGGTATTGTGATTTAGGATGCTCTACTCATATGACTGGGGAAATAAATCTTTTAAACAACTATGTAAAGAAAAAAAGGAAGATCCGTCACTTTTGGTGATGGTGTAAAATACAAAACCATTGGGTATGGAACCATTACTAATGGTGAAGTCACAATTGAAAATGTGTCACATGTCCAAGGATTAAAATACACCCTATTAAGTTATGGCCAACTTTGTGACAAAGGCTTCAAATTTACAGTCTATTCCAACAAATGTGAACTTGTAGGACTGAACGACAATAAGATTTACCTAACAGGAAAAATAATAAATCAGAGTCTATACTTTATAAACTTCAACAAACTGATTTCAAATGAGTCATTTTGTCTAGTGTCAAAATCTTCCAATAAGAGTCTGAACTTTGGCAAAGAAGACTATCCCATCTAAACTCTAGAACAATTGCTGAAGTAGCAAATAGAAAGATGGTGAAAGGTCGTCCTACCATACCCTCAAAATACAAAGAAATCTGTGAAGCTTTTCAGATGGGCAAAATGAAAAAAAAACTTCTCACAGAAGTCTTCAAGAAACATCTAGAAATCAACCATGTAAGTACACGTAAGGATCTTACTACTGCATGATTCGATCAAACGTAATGAACACGGTGTAAATAAAGCTTTGCTTTATTGATTTCACTAAGAGATTACAAAGAGTTCTAGAGAGAGAAAACACACTCAGTTACACACAGTTAAGATCACTCAATGTGACAGAACTAGTGAACTCTCTCTAACACGAACTATTTATAGTAACCACTTAGTCTAGCGTATCATCCAACATACCATTGGTACGTTGGCTCCGTACCAACTAGTACGGACCTTGGTACGCGGACTCTAAGAGTCACACATACGCTCTGATCTAGATACAATACATGAGACACATTGTAGAATAGGAATATGCTCTAACAAACCCCCCTTAACGTGTAGTGTATCTATACTAACTAAACTTCAGTCTTCAATCTTCAGCATCGCTACATCCGATTTTTAACTTGAAATTTCTTGTCAGCAATAGAGCTTGCATGGCTGGATCAAAACTTCAACAACCTTTTATCTTCAAGATCCACTTGTGAAAGATACTTCAAACTCCCCTTTCACCATGCTTGAGTCTTGTCACACAGAACCTGCAATTTCAGAAGACAGAAACGCGACTTTCTTTTCCTTTTGAAAATTAATTTAATCGTAGTGCAAAACTTTTCTTCGAGAATCCAAGATATAGTTTTGAAAGCATAATTTTTTATCTTGTATCGATCGGTCGAAAAAAATATAAAACAAAATCTTTTTGGCTTTTTGAAACTTTAAATCAAAACACACCGAAAATCTTTTTGATTTTTCTAAGTTTATACTAAAACACACCTAAAATCTTTTTGGATTTTATCAGATATGAAACATAAATTAAATACAAAAATGAAATACTGAATCATACACTATTTTTTTGTCTTTTGTGAGAAAGATCACAAATTGAGATCATATTGAACATAACACGCTGAACTACATTTCAATTTCAATTACTTCAGGACACAAGTCATGTCGATTGCTTGTATAATTTGTCCATCTTAAACTCAGGCACAATCATACTCATAACATCTGGATATGTTATTGAATTGATTAGATTGCTCTGACCAGTGTACCCCACACTATCAGACATACTCAGATATGTTTTGCTTAACACATTTTGTGATTTCACTTGTCATTTAACACATAGTGATTGTGTTCATGATATAGTCAACTGTGTTCCATGCAAAAAGAAATAAGAACGTTAAATTGTCTACCTTAAGGTCGATCTTTCGATACGCAGATAAGGCCTCGAATTTAACAAAATAAGAAAATAAAACAAGTTGAAATTGTATAATTCAACAACAATCAGGTCGATACTTTTGTATATGCAGAGAAAGTCCGATGAATTATATGAAACACCAATGAAAATAAAGCAGAACCTTAAATTAGCAACTATCAGGTCGATACTCCCGTATACGCAGAGATAGTCCGATCATTTAAGAAAATAACGAAAATCAAACAAGTTTAAATCTTTGCAAAATGAACACATGTATACACAGTGACTTCTCATTTTCTTTTTCACATATCTTCTCAATATCTTGAGATATGCTTCAAGATGTTGTCCACTTTGTCAAACATTAGTATTTAATTTATATCACATCTGAATACTTTCTGATTTAATGCCGAGCCTACCAAGCACATCGAACAACGATCTTATGGCTTTTTCATCTATTTTATCCATGAGTCAGACACGTAAGCCAATGTACCATCATTTTCGAATTATGTTTCTCATTTTTCAATGTTTTTGAATTTTCTGTTTTGCAATGTTTTTGTATTTTATGTTTTTCTCCCTCTTAAAATGAGAACTCTATTTTTGGATTTTTAATTTTAACAAAAATACAAAGACACTATTTTTGGTTTTTCGATCTTCTCCCCTAAACTAGATACTGAATGTAAAAGAAAGAAAATTGACCGTTCGATACTGATACCTTTCAGTTTAAGCTTTTAGAAAAATTTCAGTTTGTAATATGAAGCATTAAATTTAAGTTACGCAGGAAACCCCACTACGAGTAACTGCTTGAAGCTTGAACTTCACAATCACTAACAGGTCTTCTTGAAGAACCTGCACACTAGACAAAACGATTAGCTTTTAAATGACCCGAAGCACACAGCTTCTGGTTGGCTAGTGTCTTTAGTAAATGTGGCAGATGAATGAGAAAATGATCTTTTGTAGTTTCAGGACAATTTTGTGCCATGTGGCCTTTTCGGCGACATTGATAGCACAAGCGATATGATTGCTTTGGTTTTTGTTTGTCTAGAAAAGCAAGACCCATATCATCAGAATCAAAATTATCATAAAAATATCAAAAGCTTGAAATTGATTAGCATGCACCCATTTTGAAGTAGGACTTCGAGGAGTACTATTTGAACCAGATGAAGAAGAATCTTTGAATTGTTGACCACCTCTTGAAGAACTTTCAGAGAAATTCTTCTTCTGTTGTTTACCCCCGAATCGTTTCTCTATAGTAGCTATGAAAACCTGATCTAAATGATAAATTTGATCCAGACTGGTATCCTTCTTTTCTTTTGGAACTTTCTTGGGCATATTCTTCTTGTCTTTCTTTTCAAATTTCTGATTGTTACTACCCAAACCTAACCGTTTGTAACCTGGTCGCTTTGATAATTCGACTTGAGACCTAGAAGAACCAGCTTGAACAACTTGAGTAAATGTAGCTTTAATACCCTATAACTTGTTAGTTTCTATCAATTCAGCAGCAACTTGATCCTCAGCTACCTCTTCTCATCTTTTTCAATCACTTTTCCAACAGAAATGGATTCATCACCTAATCCAGTACCACCAGATACAAATTTAACAGGTTTATGATCACCATTTGTCGTATCTTCCATTTTCTTGTTAGATGACTTTGATCTCTTCTTATCAGATTTCTCGGTCACAAATTCAGAATAATCTTGTTGTGCATCAGAAGTTTTGACATCAACCAGATGATCAGTTTGAATAACCGGATGCGGAATTTGATTATGCTCTTCTCCTCTAAAAACTTTATTGAAAGTCTCATCTTTGCACAAATAACTCATAAATGAATGCGAATTCTTCAGATTATTCAATTGTCTATTAAGATCAAGAATCTCCACATTCAAATCTGATATCTTCTTCTGTGCTTCACCCAATGCTTTTTCAGAATCAATTAATTGCTCTGAAACTCTGTTTGAGAAATATTTTTCTCTTCGCATGTTATCATGAGCATCGTACACTTCTTGTATAACTTTACTCACTCTCTCTTGATAAATGCAATATTCCTTGTCAACAACTTGTTTTCTTTCATTAAGCTTGCGACTCTATCTTGTAATTCAGAATTTGCCATTTGATGTTGCTCTTCCAAAGCAGTAACTTCATCATAAGCTATCTGAAGTGAACCCAGCCTTGCTTTTGATTTCTTAAACAAAGCATCAAAATCTTCACATACGTCTTTAGCTTGGAATTTATATTTTTCAACTTCCTTTAACAAATGTTCATTCTCAGCAAGTAACTTGTCAATCTTTGTCATGAGCTCTTCATTTTCATGCTGAAGTTCTAATTTCTGTTGATCATTTTGAATGCAACTTTCTGATAACTGTTTCTTAAGATCTTCTAACTCTTGCAACATCAAACCTTTTTCTTTGATTAAGTTCTCATTTGTCTTGAAATCGCATCAGATTCTTCACAATTCTTCTTGTAAAATTCCAATTTTTCTTCCCTCTTTTTTGTTTTCAACAATCAACTCTTCCTTTTCTTAACCAATTCTCAAATCTTTTTTTCCTTTTGAGAGCAAAATTTACAAGTAGATTCATAACCACTAACTTCATAATCAGAATCACTTGATTCAACTTGCATATTTGCCATCAATACTATATGTGAATCACCAGTGAAACTCGGTTCAGACATAGTTTTCATTCTAGCATCATCTTCTTGAGAGTGACAGACAAAAGCAGATTCATCGGGGAAATGTTCTAACAAATCAATGCCTTCATAAAGTGAAGATACCATAGTTGTTGCTTCTATTTTGTGAACATTTTTATCCGTATTGGACTTTTCAGATGAAGATTGAGTACATTCACGAGCAAAATGTCTGAATTTCGAACATTTGAAACATTTAATATTTGACTTATCAAACCCAAGTTTCTCTCCTCGATTAAAAGATTTCTTTCCATGTTTCTTCAAGAATCTTCTACCTCTTTCAACTGTCATAGCAAATTTCCAATTGAAATCTAACTCAGTCAATTGATCATCATCCAACTGATCTAAATCGTCTCCAAACAAACCAGTGTCACTAATTCGACCGAATATTGATCCAGAAGAAAATGATATAAAAGCAGATATCAATGCAGCTAAATCTTCAGTTGCTTGAACATGAAGAGAATTGTTTGTTGATTTATCAGGAGTTGTAAAACTACAACCTGAAGAGTAACCAGACTTTTCATACTTCCAAGCAAGAAGAGCTGTTGGAGCAGGATTAAAGCTTGAACTAGAGTTTGACTTAGCTTTAGCATTCACGGTAGCAGAATTCTCTCCAAAGTAAAATTCAGGATTCTGAACAGAAGGACGTGCTGACTTTTTCACAATCATTTCCATTTCACGAGCTTGTAATTTGCTTGTCAATTGATTGAATGTCCACCTTGCATAATTTGGATCATGAGTTAACATCATAACATAATTCTCCTATTTGTTAGGTAAAGCTTCCAGAAATTTCTCTTTCAATTCATCATTCTCTTTTGTAACTTCCACAATCTCAAGTTCATTTATTAAATGTGAAAATCTTGCAATCAAGTCTGACATGTTCTCATTCTCACAATGCCCAATATTATCAAATTCTTTCTTCAAAACTTTCTTTTTAGTCTTTTTATATTGCTCATTACCCTCAAATCTTTCTACAATAGCATTCCACGATTCCTTAGAAGTTGTATAATTCTTAAATTGATGCATCAGATCTTTAGGTAGAGTCATTGTAAGAAAACTATAAGTTTTATTTTCTCTTGCAAAAAGTTTTCTTTCTTCAGAATCAAAATCACTTTTCTCTTGCAAAAAATTATGTCTCAGGATTCTCTAAAAACACAGAAGGTGAATCCAACTCTGGACTCACCAAGGAATGTGGAAGACCTATACACAGTCAGCCTGGCTGGGTTATCAGGCACTGAAGACTTCCTCAAAGGGAAGATTCTCAGTCCAACAGAGAGACATGTGTTGTCTTCTGGTTTGTTACCCCCTGAAACTGCCTCGAAGTCTGACTTCGAAGAATTCTCCAAGTCTCTCTCTTCTTTACTCACTGACTTCATGAAAGAACAACAACAACAGACTACAGAACTACATCAGAATTTCTGCAGTAGCTCTATACGAATAGAAGAATTATTAAAACAGTCAGAAAAGAACAGCTTGAGATTCTCAGAACTAGAAGAAGAGATAAAAACAATGAAGAAAAACAGCAAGCAACAATTACACCAGAGATCTGATCAAATGAAAACTCTGCAAGAAAAGGAGTGGCAACTAAAGGCAGGAAGACAGGAATCCACTAAAGATCAAATCAAGTGGTTGAGTGAACTAGTTCAAAAGACCATAGAATCATATGAAGCCAAAGGAGGAGAAATGCTCAATGAGATCAAGGACAAATTTAGCCTTCTCAACAAAGAAATACATGAAGATAGATCAAATTTGAGAAAGATAAATGCTGATTAGATGCTTCTTGAGAAAAGGATGATGTGCCTATCCAAACAGGTAACAAAAGCCAATCCATTCTTTTCAATTAATAAGCCTTCAGAAACAAAAGCATCAACCCCTCCGGTCATCAATTTTGATGAATCACCTTCACCTCCTGGCTCAAAAAGAAAAACAGGTCCTGATGAACATAGATCTTCTCCCAAAAGAAAAAACCTGATCAATGCAAGCCTAGTCCAACTCCTGAGCAATCAATGCCACCCCCACCACCAAGGCAACTAGCTCAAAAGGCCAATAAGCCTCCGGTTCCACCCTCATCAAGTGCTACTCCTAAGGCTCACACTACAGAAGCCTCAAGATCCACAAAAGATTCCAAAAGGGGAAGGGAGAAGACGACAAATCTAGGGGGAGCCCTCTTCACACCGGAGCTGTCAATTGCCTCTTAATCTTTATATGAAGATAAATACAAAAAAAAGAAGCAAGTTAAAGAGGAACTCTGGCACGAAAAGAGATGATGTGGAAACATGTTTCTCCTAGAAACAGAACAAGCACCTCTGATGAGCCCAATGAGCAAGAATATATTTGAAGAGAGGATCAACATCACTCCTTTTGAAAGAAGCTGGCTGCACTCAGAGGCTAAGATCACAACAATCGTCGAAATCAAAGAAAAACAACAAAAAGGAAGTCAGTTAGTTCATCACTTTAACTCATATACCATAACCACCACCGCCAGCAACAGTCAGCCATACACCTTCATTGATGTAGACTTAGATCTACTCAGTGAAATGCACGTCCTATCTTTTCTCAGAACCTGTTTCTTGCATGGCTCAACAAGTATTCGAAACAGAAGAGCAATACATTAAATTAGAAAAGCAGGAAAGAAAATATACAAAAGATTTGGTATGGTTGACTTTGAGCTAGCAATGCACACTGGGTTGAACAAACTCTCCATTAAAATTGAAAAAGAATATCTTCCCACTGGACTACAATGGAAAGGGTCCAAAGTGATTCCGAGAACTAGAGAAATAGGAATCTGCTTCAGGATTCATGGTAACAAGAAAAGCTTCTTCAGAATCAACCAGTGCCATGCTTACTTAGATGCCTCTCTGCAAGTTATCTCATTTTTACTTCAAGAAAACAATGCAACTGATTGTGAGGTGATAAGAAGGAGGGACTTAATGATCAAAACTCTAGAAGAACTCAAGCAACATCGAGCACTCTAAAAGAAGCTTCACAAAGCTTGCCGGAGCCCACCTCCCAAAAAGTTCGTTGTCAAAGAAGACTCTGTAACCAAAAACCTGTCTTAAAGACATTTATGTAATAAGCCATACTATGAATCTTATCCGTGGAATTATCTGCTTACCTTTTTTCTCTTTTCTCTTTTTATTTATTTTCTTCAAATACTTAGGGAGAGATTGTTAGAACACAATGTAAATGTAACGAAAAATAGTAAAGTATTAGAAGAAAAGAAAAGATATATCCTCAAAAGAGAAAGGATATGAAAATCTGTACGAATTACAGATTACTATATTCGTACAGAAGTACTTCGGAATTTCCGAAGTAGTTCTATACAGACCAAATTCTATAGAAATCCTCATGAGGATTTCTGTAGAAGGCTTCTAATGGGAAGCATTTATAGTCTTCAAAGAAGAGTCATGAAGGAGTTCTGGACTATCAGAAGATAAAGTTACGAGAAGAACAGTTCTGCCATTGTGTGAACAACAAGTAATATGAATACAAACTTGGCATTAAACACGCAAGTAGTTGAAGACAGTTGAAAAGAGATAAAGTGAATATCCTCAATTTATCTCTATATACTCTGATACACTCCAAATTCAACCGTCCACAACCACTTTATCCACTTGAAACTTGCTACCTCTTCCTATAAATAGCAAGCGGACTTCACCAGAGAAAGCAAGCCAACAAGCATACAATTCACAAGCTTCTCAAAGCAATTACAACTTACTTCCATAGAAAAGTTCTTTCTGTTGATATATTATTATATTATAAACCTGTGTAAACCATTATTTACATTTGAGATATACAGAAAACCCTTTTTATGAATTGTTGTCTTCCAATTTGATTTACTTTTCGCAACTAGTTAATCTTGTTTAAATCAAATTGTGCCAATATTATTATTGAGCTCCTCACGGGACCCACCCACGACTTCCTCCTTTTAGATGGTGTGAATGAAGACGAGGAGGTAGCCGACTGCTTACCCTTGCACTTTCCGGCATCATCATCAGGGTTGTAGTCTTCATCAGTATCCGATGGAGCTTTATCTTCATAGACTCGAGCAATGTACCGGTCGTTTCTCTTATTCCTCTTTGTACGGTAAGAAATATGTTCCTTGCTACCTTTCTTCACCTGAATTTGTTGTGATCCAACTGGTATAAAAGCAATCAAATTGTATGGACCGGAATCATCCTCGGAATTCACTGTCATCTCATCCAGCTCATCATCAGTCTCATCTTCATCAATCAGAGTGTTAACGGCTATGGTCTTAGACACATTGATAGTCGCTTGGACTTCCGGTGCTGAGACAGCAGGTTCAGAAACAACTGGATGTGTCTGTGTCTGTTGTCATCTCTGTCTAGGTTGTCTTGGTTGTCTTTGTTGTTGTTGTTTCTGTTGGTTTCTTTCTTCAATCCAAGAATAATCAAGTTCCTCATCAGGACTCCATTCTTCGTGATGAGGTGCACCATCGGCTGGTGCTACATAGTTAGCATTTTCCAGGTGACCTATAAGCCTTTTCATTTGTGGTTACTCATCTGACTTTTGCTTTTGATAAGTCATTAAAGTTCTAACACTGGACTCACTCATGTGCTTTAAAACCACTTTTCTGTAGCATTTTTGAACAAATTCGGATACAACTCATGATCATCTGAGTGAACCTTGGATACAATAACGCCTTCTTATGTCTTGTTGTTAGAGTATCTCTCATGTAATGAAAGATCAGCCCAACACAGTTGTATGGACGGTTAAGAATCAAGGCAATCATTGACGACATCATCTGACCAATCTCATCGTGTCTAGAAATCCTGTTCTCCAAGCAATGTAGTAACACGTGAATCAAGAACTTGTATGGGACACAGTACTCCGAATTTGACACCCAGTCTTTTTGAGGATCTTTAACTTACCATATCCTCTTCACCAATGCTACGTTGTCAGCCTTATCAAATTCCAGTGGAGCTTCTAATATCTCCATAAAATTTCAAAACCCTTCTGACGTCTGCCTCGGTAAATTCAACAGTTGTATTTTGCAGAATTCCCAAGATACGTATTGGAGCATCGGTAATTATACATGCAGTCGTCCAGAATTCTGTCAGGATATCACGATAAGGATCACAGTCTTCTGTAATTACATAATGTATCCTTGACCATCTGAGAAAATCAAAGATTCCCGGTCCTTCGAATATTACTAGTTTAGAACGGCTAACACCAAGATGAGCACACAGATTGTGTTTATTGCCAACTTTTAAGTCGATCGCCATTTCTGAAAACACATAAAATGAAAACTTCATTAAATTCAATGTGATTATCAAGAACGTTCACCAAATTCTTCAATTATTATCCATTCGCGTAAACAACTAAATTTTTGTTCAAAAATTTGAAGTTACACGAACTGGATCCGAACTGGAAAGATTCAAACGAACTGGATCGAACTAGTTCAAAAGTGGAATCAGGTCAACATCCGAAGTTGACTTTAGTCAACATCCGAACTGATCTGGTCAACCATTTGAAGTGAAGCCGAACCAGTTCATCCGAATTCGACCGAAGTGACACGAACCGGGATCCAAACTCCCAGTTCGGCTCAAGAACAACCACTTCGTGTGCAAAAACCAACGGGTTTCTTCGATTCAAATCACAATCCAGGCCGATTCCAATCACAAATCCTATAACCCTAGCCTCGGTTTGACTAGACGAACACATTGGTATAATTTTTATTATCATAAACCAATTAAAAATGTTCAAATATTTGGTTTTTCCTAAACCTCAAACAACCGATAACACTTCGACAAAATTGGACTGATTTTATGGACAAAAGCGAACAATTAAGACACCAATACACTCGCAATTGCAATACCTACAAGATTTTGGTCACAACACTCGTTAAAACTTGGTAAATCACGGTTTTTTTTTTGAGAAGTAAGGTTCGGCTAGGGTTTTTACGAAGTTAAGCGAAGTGAAGTAATGAACCCAAACTGGAGAATCGGCCATTTATAGGGTGCCCAAATCGGTTAACCGAATTGTGACTTCTGGTCAAACGAAGTGGCCCGAACTCGGCCTTTGTTTCACTTTGAAACCACACCGAACTCATATGAGCTGAAGCTTCGGATTATCCGAACTGCGAATTCGGTTCATCCGAACTCCCACTTTTGGCATACCCAAAATTTTCAATTTCTACCCTGATTTTGTGAAACTTTCAAATTGATCCCTAATGTTTTAAATTTTATCAATTCTCCATAAACTTTTGATCAATTAATGATGAGCTTGATGATTTTAAGACCATTTGGTTTTACCCGGCACAATTTTGATACATTTCATCATCATTTGATCGAAAATAAAACAGAAATAAAATCTTTTTGATTTTTATAAAATTTTCAAACACACTGAAGATCTTTTTGAATTTTTACAAGATTATGCTAGAAAACACCTAAAATCTTTTTGGATTTTTCAACTAACAAACAATGAACCAAACAGAATTGAAATACGAATAACTTAAAATTTTTGCGAGAAAGATCCAGACGCGAGATCATTCATATAAGACAATATGTATCGGATACACTTCATTTTCAAAATTAATCAGCATGCAAGTCAAGTCAACCGATAATACAACTTTTCAGTTTATTTCAACCTTGGCAAATCAATTTTTATAGAATTCTAATATATTATCATTATGATTTATCAAGCATAGATAATGTGAAAACCCACACAATCAGGAATACTGGCAGCATGACTTATTCATATATTTGTATTTTCACACAGAATCTGATTTTCAACAGAGATATATCATTCATTGTGTTTCATGCAAAAATAAAGCAGAACCCTAAAGAAACAACAATCAGGCCGGTCTTGTGAGCACGCAAAGAAAGTTCGATTGTTTAGGAAAATAAAAAATAGAAAACAACGCAGGAATTGTATAACCCAACAACAATCAGGTCGGTACTCCCGTACAGGCAGAGAAAGTCCGATGGGTTATACGAAATACCAAAGAAAATAAAGCATAACCTCAAGTGAACACCAATCAGGTCGGTCTTTCGATACACAGAGAAAGGCTGATCACTAGAGAAAATAAAGAAAATCAAACAAGTTTAAGTCTTGGCAAAATGAAAACATGATGTTTCATCACGGTTATCAAGCAAGCATTATATTGATATCATACTAGCATATATCAGATTTGCCTTAGCACATTCTACAAGTCAAACAAGAACCTACAACCTTTATTTCTAGTTTATCCATGGTTGATAACATACACTGATGTAATATACTTCTCGCTAGGTCGGATCAATTTCTCATTTTTGATTTTTCATTTTTTTAATTTTGGCATTTTTCAATTTTTTATACTTTTCTGATTTTTCTCCCCCCAAAATACAAAAGACTATTTTTGGATTTTTCTTTAAGGAAAAGAAATAAAGAAAAAGATAAACATAACAAAAATCAAAATTGGATAAACCGATAACTACTCAGCGTGGGATTTTTATATGTCGTTGATTTGCAAAAGATATCTGAAGCGGGTTTTATCAAAGGCTTTTGTAAAAAGATCCGCTCTTTGAAAATCAGTATGGATCTTTTGCAAATCAATGAGGTGTTTCTCATAGCAATCACGTATAAAGTGATATCGGATGTCGATGTGCTTAGTCTTAGAGTGATGACGGAATTTTTCGTAATGAAAATAATCATCGACTTCCAAGTCTAAATCAGATTTCTTATTTGATTTCTTTTCAGTGGTTTTGGAATGTGATAAAGCAGACACCTCTCTTTTGTAATAAGAGTAATCACATTCAGTTGATTGATCAAAAGATGGACCATTTGTAATAATGAAAGGGGAAAGAACCTGGTAAAACTTGTCAGACTCTTGACCTTGATCATAATTGTACAGAAACTTTGTAAATGACAAGGGTACTTTGAAAGTATCAATTTTGTTGGTTAAATCAAGAATTTCAATTTTTAAGTCTGACACAGTCTTTTGAGTATTGACTAGTTCCTTTTGAGACGACACGAGCATGTCAATTGCGTGCTGAACTCATATTATTGAATTCGCAATTGCTCGTGTAGAGTCATTAACTCTTTTGTTGTGCCCTCCCATCTCTGTTTATAAATGTCAATGTATGCTTTTGCTACACACAATTGATCAACCATTTTGTTTTTCTCAGCTAAGAGTTCCCCATTAGACTTAGCAAATTGATTACACAAATCACATTGAAGAGGATTTGATACCTTTGGAGTATCAGTCATCAAGGCAACGATTGATTCTTTAAGATTGTTTCTTTTCAGGGATCCATTCTCCAATTTCAGGGTATTGTTCTCATCTGTAAGTTCTATAGTTCCGCTTGCAATGCAATAAGTTTTTCATTAGCTTCCATAGCACTTTGATGAGCCTTTTCATACTTCTGCTGCACATGATAGCTCTTTTGAAATAATGCCTCATAATCATTTGTTGCATCGTGGGCTTCTGCTTTGGCAGCTTCACACTCTTTAATCAACGCTTCTTTCTCCTTCATCAACACTTCCAACTCCTTCTTCAGCAATAAAACTTCATCAGAATCAGCAGATTCAGACATTGAATTTGCCATAAAAGCAAATTGATCTTCAGATAATATTTGAACTTCTTCAACTGATGCTGAACAATCATTTGATCAACCATCTTTAAAAGTTGATTCAGACATCATATTGTCATCCTGCACGTGTGTCACAAGTAAAGCAGAGGAATCAGTAAACTGATTACCCCAGTTATATGTTTTTTCTTCTTGAGAAACAAGTGCTTTTGTGGGATCAGTTTTAGGGTTAGAATTACTCCCTGAACTAGTTGTGTTGAACTTAGCATTGTTAGATGGAGATTCAGCTTTTTAAGTAAACTTCTAATATTCTTGTTTCTTCGGTTGTGAACATTCTCTCGCAAAGTGACCGAAGTTTGAGCAATTGTAGCATCGAACTTTTGACTTGTCGAATCCGATTCTTCCACCAGAATTCAAGTCTTTCCTTCCGGTCTTCTTTAGAAATCTCTTCACCCTTCTGGCCAACATAGCAAACTGCCAGTTTATGTCCATCAACTCTAGATCACCAGGGTCCACCTGGTCATAATCTTCCTCTGTTAGTTCAGCATTGCTAACTTTCCTAGTGATAACCACGTAATACGATGATACTAAAGTAGGCACTAATGCCATGTTGTCTTCAGTTGTATTAACAGACAACACAAGTTTGCTTGCATTAATCGTGTTTCTTGTGGGTATAGAGACCGTGCATCCTCTTGATTCATAACTTTCAGAATTAGACACATTTCCAGCACTAGATAGTAGATACACCTCCTGCAACGAATGTTATTGCCGGTGCTGAGTTGACATTTTTACCAGATTTTCTAGAAATGGTCGCTGCATTTTGACCATAATAAACTTCTAGATTTTGGACCGAAGCTGGAGTAGTAGTAACATTCTTCATCTCCAAATCTCTAGCTTGTAGCTTCCCGATCAGTTGCAAAAGTGTCATTTCTGAAAAATCTTTATAATGAGTTAAAAGAAGCACATAATTTTCCCATTTTTCTGGTAATGCTTCAAGTAATTTCTCTTTCAATTCGTCATCTTCTTTCTTAAGTTTAACATTATCGATCTCTGATTGAAAATGGCAGAATCGAGAAATCAGATCAGATATTCCTTCACCATCAAAATATTTAAAGTTGTTGAGTTCTTTCCTCAAGACCTTTTTCTTACTCTTCTTGTACTGTTTGTTACCTTCACACCTTTCTATTAGAACAAGTTGTGTGTCTAATGCTAGGTCTAGGCGTTTTGATTATGTTTTGATTGTTTTGTAAAGTTTCTGTCAGCGTACCAGTGGGCGGACCAGTTGGTACGCAGCTCCAGACCAACTGGTACGCTGGTTAAGTTGGTACACTGGTCTGTGAACTATAAATAGGTTCGAGTCTTTTGTTCAGAGTTAGATGAGCGAGTGCAGTCGGTCTTAACTATGTGTTTTCAGTGTGTAACTCTCTCTCTAGTTCTCTCAGTACTGTTTGATCTCGAATTCAATCAAAGAAGCATTTATTTACTCTCGTGTTCATTGAATTGACCATATCATGCAATAGTAAGATCCGTATTGTGTTTTAGAAGTGGTATCAGAGCATTTGGTTGCTCTGTTGTTGTGATTTTGGTCATATTTTCGAAGTCTAGAGAGAGAAAGTAGGTTTTTGAGTCAATTCTCTTCATTTCGTCTCAGTTCTGAGTGTATTCAATACGAAAATTGATTTCAAAATGATCCTTGAGTGTTGTACTTGAGTTGTGTGTCAAATTCCTGTCCAAAAAGTGTTGGTGTGTCGTTGGTACGTCCGTAGACTATCCTTGGTACGCTGCTGGTACGCAAGGCAATCTCCTTCAGTATATTGGTCCGTTAGATTTGGTATGTAGGACAATCGTCATAGGTGGTACGTGACAGTTACTCAGTGGTACGTAGACGGTTACGCCGTACCAGTCTAGTACGCTACTCATTTTTGGTACGCTGAATTATCTGGTCCGTAGGTGGTACGCCTATGTTTTCTGGTACGTAGGTGGTATGGATATTGGATATGGTACGCTGAAGTAGATTTGGTACGGAAATCGATAATCTGGTACGCTAGGTCAGTTTTTGAGAAAATCATCATGGATTTGTTCCAAGCATTTGCTGCGATGTCAACAACCATTCAAGCTCTGTTGAACTATGATAACGAGATAGGAACCACGAAAAAGGTTCCTAAGTAGATGAAATTTGAGGATTTTCACAATTGGAAGACTCGTTATGAATCTTATATTGGTGTTACCGATGTTACGGTTTGGACTCCTATGTTGGATGGTTATGAGGTGCCAAAGTTTGCGAGTGGTGATGTAAAACCATACAATAAGATGAACGATTCTGAAAAAGAATCATTCAAATTGGAGAAGAAAACTTATTCCAACCTGTCTATGGCTTTACCGAAAGATTTTCTTCATCAATTTAAGAGGCACACAACTTCGAAAGCGTTGTGGGGTGCATTATGTAACCGATGTGAAGGAAACGCCCAGTACAAGAAAAGAAAAAAGAGAGTCTTGTTGAGGGAATATGATAACTTATGCCATGTTCAAAATGAAACAATTAAGGATCTTATATCAAGGCTGTCACATCTGGTGAGTGAGCTTGAAATTGTTGGTGTGAAGAAGGAAGCAAATAAGTTGAAGGAAACGTTATTGGATGCCTTACCAGCTAAATGGGAAGGATATATTTTGCTTCTAACTCATGATAAACGATTCGATGATGTATCATATGATGATTTAACATGGAATTTGTTGGCACACGAATTGGGTATGATGAGAGTTAAAACTCTTCCAGCATAAGTTCAGAACCCATATGTACATTTTGGGGAGAATGCATCCACTATGCATGCAAAAGTCAAATCAAGTTCAAATCCACCAACTACGGCATTCTATGTGGAAAATTATTCGTCTGGTCATGCAAATGTATCTCGGGGTTCTTCTGGTGATACTTATACTCACAAGGCTGCTGTGACATAACCGGTCTACTCAAATCAGTATGCTTCTGCATCAAACCAGAGTGCTTTCTCAGACAAAACTACAAATGACTTCATGGCATTGTTTTCAACAATGATTTCTTCCTACGATGGTGTAGTAGCAGGAAAGCTGACAAGTGCTGAATTAACTGATGAAGACTATGAGCAGATTGATCCTGATGACTTAGAACTCATGGATATCAATTGGTCAATGGCTATGCTTTTCCGGAGGGGTAAGAAATACATGCAAAAAACGGGGCGCAAGGATCTTAATACTGAAGGAAAACTTGGTTTCAATAAATCCAAGGTTCGTTGCTATAATTGTCAGAATTACGGTCATTTTACCAAGGAGTGTAGTAACGGAAAGAAGCAAGAAACTTCCAAGTTATATCAGAAATATGCTACTAAGAATTCATCAGGGAGTAACTCCAATCCATCTAGTTCTAATGCAAATGTTAATGCTTCGGGTTCAGACTCTAAAGCATTAGTGTCTCAAACTGGTGAAGGTTACGATTGGAGTGCAGATTTTTCAGATGAATATGCTTTTCTATGCAGTTTTGAAGATCAAAATGTGAAGGTTGAACAGAATTCTGAATTTCCTGTAGAAGATTTCTTTGGTGATGGTCAACAAGCTTTCATGGCTGATATTCAGGTTGACTCTAAACCCCGTGAACATTGTATGACAACTGCTAATAAATTGAGGGAACTTTCTGATGAGAAAGTTATGTATTATGACAAATACATGTTAGCAGAAGAAAACACCAAAATTTACAAACAAAGGTGGGAGGCTGTTAAGGCTGAACTAAAAAGTGAATATGCTTTGACTCTGAACACAAAAATTAAACTGAATAACAAAACTGAAGATTACATTTATTGTGAAAAGAAGCTTGCAGAAGCTAATGCTAAAATTTCAGAATTAAACATTGAAATTCTAGATCTTCAAAGATAACTTGAAAATTTCAAAAATTCAGCTTCCTTTGCAAATTTTCTTTGCAAAGATGAAACCATAAAAGAAATGTTCAAAGAGTCAAAATGTAATTCAGTTCCACCATCGATTGTTCATGGTTTGGAATCAACTGACACTGAAACCAAACAATCCATTGTGCTTGACTATTCTAAGTTCACTGAGAACTTGATTGGTTCATCTGATAAACACAAAGGCACTTATAAGAAGAAGCCTGGAAAACATGTGTCCAAGTCAAACCATGATATTCCAAAACAAGCTGAGTCCAGTGATTCTGTGGGTGACAAACCTATCACTGAGACTAAACCAACATGTGGTGTTAAATTGACACCTTTGGAGGAAGCCATGAAAATAAAAGAAACCAAAAAGAAAATACAAACTTTTGAAAATGAAAAATTTGTCAAAGGTCGTGATTTGTTTTATGAAAGGATTTGGTAACTGAAAGAAATCAAACCACACCTAATGTTAATTCAATTCCAGTTGCTCCTCCTAAGTCGGTGAAATTTAGTGGTGTTGGTTTTGGATCAACTTCTGGAAATTCTGAGGTCAATCAGAAGAAACCTCAGAAAGTTCAGAAAATGACAAGAAACTGAAAGGTAAAATTGAGACTGGTGAATCATCTCAGAAATTGAGAATGTATTGTCTCAAAGGTAGTAATACCATTTTTTTCTGATGAGATGTTCCCATTGTGTTGTGTTGTGTTGATCTAACATGAATTTTTAAGGTTTTCTATGCTGAGTCTGAAGAGCAAGTTGTATCTGATCATGAAACTGTGGCAAATATTTCATTACCTGATTATAAATCTTAGGCAAATTATCAGCGCTCTCGAAACAGATCATACTCTCCAAACGGTCAAACATCTGATTTTAGATCTTCTTCCTCAAAAGATCAGAAATTTCAGTCAAAGTCCAAAACTACAAATTACTCACAAAAGAGTTTCTATAACTCTGATGGTCAGTTTTCTTCAAAAACGAATAGTTTTGATTATGAATCATATGGTTTTTGTGAAGATTATGCATTTTATGATGACTTTGGGCAATTTGAGCAACACAAAAACAAAAGGGTCAAACCAAAAGGTTATTCTGATCAATGTGGGGTCGATGAGTATGGCTTTTATAACAAATTTGGGTATATTACTCCTTTGCTTAAACCTCTTCCGATCTCCAAATCTCGGAGGTTTAAGACTAAGGCACCCAAGAAAGTTTCTCAGCCCATGAGTGATGATAGCACCTCAAATGATTCAGGAAAGGTTTTCCTATGGTCTTTATTGTTCGTAGGAGGTGTTATCACTGCTATGAACGTGGTCATCTACGTAATAGATGGCCGATTTTGGCCAAGAAACGTGTGTCCGCTGTTAGTAATGATAAATCTGATTTAGATTTAAAATTTGATTCCAAGCCAAAGGTAATAGATGCGAAAGTGGTTACCAAACAGTTTTTCAAACGAGGAAAAATTTTCAAACATACTCAAAATTCGTTTGGTAGTTCATCTTCTGGTGATTCCACTAATGATTCATCTATTCCGACTTTAAGGCAAAAGTTACTGCTAAAATTGTCTTTAAAATCCACTGAAGATTTCTCCGAGGATACCAGTCGACCCAAAGCTGAAAGCTTGGGTCCAAATTCCAACTAATTATTTTCTACCATATGCAGGGTGCTCGAAAACCAGCTGTCAAGTGGAGCATCCAGGCACATGACTGGTAATATTTCCCTGCTTTCTGATGTTAAACGAATTAATGGCAGGAATGTTACCTTTGCTGGAAATAGAGGAGGAAGAATAACCGGTGAAGGCAAGATGGGTAATGAGAAGGTCACGTTCGACAAAGTTCAATTTGTGGAAGAACTGCAACATAACCTGCTTAGTGTCTCACATATTTGTGATAAGCAGTACACTACTGCTTTCACAAGTTCTGAATGCTTAATTCTGAAACCCGGAATCCAGATTCCTGAAGATTGGATCGTGATGCGTGCGCCAACGTTTTGAGATCTGTATGTGTTGAATATGAATCAAACTTCATCTGCTGTTGCAGCTACATGTTTCATCTCAAAAGCCACGGAAAAAGAGTTAGTATTGTGGCATCGCCGTATGGGACATATCAACTACCGGAAGATGAATTATATAGTTAATCATAATATGGTAGATGGCATTTCGAAGAATCGTTTCTCAATTAATGATGTGTGTGTTTCCTGCAAGAAAGGAAAACAACGGAAAAAGTCTCATCCTTCCAAACGAATTAATACAATTGTTACGCCTTTAGAGCTACTTCATATGGATCTTTTCGGTCCTATGAATGTTTGTAGTGGTGATGGGTGTTTTTATTGTTTGGTGATCACAGATGATTTTTCACGTTTCTCATGGGTGGCGTCGATGCATTCGAAAGATGAAACTCCGGCTATTATTCAGAAGTTGTTATCCAAGTTCGGATCGGTGTACAAGTATAAAATCTGTCGCATTTAGACTGATAATGGTACCAGATTCAAGAATGCGAAAATGACAGCTTTTTGTGATTCTCTTGGAATTGTACAAGAATTTAGTGCATCGTATACTCCACAACAGAACGGAGTTACTGAAAGAAAGAATCGAACAATGATTGAGACATCACGAACTATGTTGTCTGATGCATACTTACCGATTACTTTTTGGTTTGAAGTGGTTCATACTACGTGTCATGTGCTAAATCGTGTTCTGATTGTCAAGCAATTAAGCACTGTTCTCAAAGGTCATAAGCCGAATTATAGCTTTTTAGAGCCGTTTGGGAGTAAGTGCACTGTTCTCAAGGAAGGTGGAAAGTTTAAGGAAAAGGCTGTTGATGGCATTTTTGTTGGATATCAACATCCAATGAAAAGGGTTTACTTTCCTGATTAAAAGACGATTGAGTGTCACTTGAATGCTGATTATCAAAGACATACTTTTATAATACCCAAGACGATTAATTTTTCTGCTTTTGACTATAATCATTTATTTGATTCTTTTTCTGTTGCACATACTGATTCTGTTGCTGAGTTTACTGAAGAACTCATAATTGCTGCTATATTGCATTCAATTAATAGTCATGGATCATGTATTCCGAAGCTTCCAAGTGTTTCTACTACTGCTTCATCAAGTCAGCATGTTTCTAAGCTAGAAACAATGAGTTCGTCTGATGATGATGAAAGTACTTTTCATGAAGTTGAATCGGCAACGGTCGATGATCCGATTAGTTTACCAAGTACTAGTTCTTCAGTTCCGGTTTCGTTACCAATTGGTGATCTTTCTAGCTCAGAAGATGCAGGTGAAAATTTACATACTCTTGAAGAAACTATTGTGGTTCCTAACTCAACCATTCTTCGGATTCATAGTATACATCCTCAAGAGAATATTATTGGAGATCCGACTTCTGGAGTGCGCACACGACATCACTTGTCTGATTCCGTTGATGCTTTGATTGCTGAGATTCGGGATTCTGGGGTTCAAAATAAAGTATTTCATTATTGTTTTTTATCCCAAGTCGAGCCTACAAATGTAGACCAAGCGTTGCAAGATGCTTCTTGGATGGAGGCTATGCAGGAAGAGTTGCAACAATTTCAGGAATTGGGTGTTTGGCATCTCGTTGATTTACCCGTAAATTCAAAAGAACGTTGTGGTACTAAATGGGTCTTTAAATGAAAAAGGAGGATCATGGTATCATTGTCAGAAACAAAGCTCGATTAGTGGTTCAAGGGTTTTCACAAATCGAAGGCATTGATTTTAATGAAGTTTATGCTCCTGTCGCCAGGATTGAGGCTAACAGGATCTTTCTGGCTTTCGCAGCATATCACGGGTTCAAAGTGTATCAGATGGATGTTAAAAGTGTTTTTCTCAATGGGAAAATTCGTGAAGAGGTGTATGTGAAGCAACCTCCTGGTTTCTATGATCCAGATTTTCCTAAGCGTGTGTACAAACTGGATAAAGCTTTGTATGGTCTTCACCAGGCTCCACGGGCTTGGTGTGAGACGTTGTCTTCACATCTGATTGAAAATGGGTTCCGACGAGGCAAAGTTGATTGCACGTTTTTTACAAAGAAGCTTGGGAAAGATTTGCTCTTGGTTCAAGTTTATGTGGATGACATTATTTTTGGAAGCACCAACGACAAGTTGTGTAAAGAGTTTAAGCTCGTGATGCAAACGAAATTCGAGATGAGTTCAATTGGAGAAATGGGTTTCTTTTTGGGTCTTCAGGTGAATCAGTCAGCAAAGGGCATATTCTTGCATCAGACTAAATATGTGTCTGATATTCTGAACCGTTTCAAGATTGAAGATGTCTGGATTCCTAATACTCCTATTCAGGTTTCTCATGGGCTTGCACCGGATGAGACTGGTGACGATGTTGATCCAACATTGTTTCGTGTATGATTGGATCTCTTATGTACCTAACTGCTTCTCATCCTGATATAATGTTTGTAGTTTGCATGTGCGCTACGTACCAGGCAGCTCCCAAAGCTTCACATTTGTTAGAAGTAAAGAGAATCTTTGCTTATTTGAAGGGTCATCCAGATCTTGGTATTTGGTATCCTAATGATAAGAAGTTCGAGTTATCAGCCTACTCAGACTCAGATTATGGCGGCTGTAAAATCAACTTCAAATCTACCACCGTCGGATGCCAATTTCCTGGGGAGAGGCTCGTGTCATGGCAATGCAAGAAACAAACTTCGGTCGCGACATCTACGGTGGAGGCGGAATACGTTGTTGCTTCCAGTTGTTGTTCACAGGTTCTATGGATTCAACAGCAATTACGCGATTATGGTTTGAAATTTCTGACTACTCCTATCTATATAGATAACTCGGCTGCTATTTCAATCACGAAAACCCCGTGCACCATTCCAAGACTAAGCACATTGACATTAGATACCACTTTATCCGTGATTGCTACGGAAAAAAACTGATTAATTTGTAGAAAATTCACATAGATTTTCAAAGAGCTTATTTGTTTACTAAAGCGTTTGATAAAACTCGCTTTCAATTTCTGTTTCAAATCAATGGTGTTAGTCGGTTAAATGCCAAGTAATATGTTTCAGTTGATCACTTTTGATTTCTTTTGTGTTTTTCATTTGTTGTTCTGCTTTTTAGGGGAGAATTATGGAAAAATACAAAAATAGTGTGAATTCTTGTATTCAAATTGAAAAAGCATTAAAAATGGAAAAATTTAAAATTGAGAAATGTGATCCAACCCCGTGAGAAATGATAGTACATCAGTGAATGTTACTGACCATGGATATATTAGATTGAAAGGCTGTAGGTACTTGCTTGTTTCATTGAATATGCCAATCATATCTGATACATGTTAGTATGATATAAATATAACACTAGCCTGAAATCTGGGGTGTAACATGATTCTTGTTTTTGTGTAATACTGATTATAGCTGAAAAAAATACAAAAATAGAATAAATAAGTGTTATAGTTTATGCATGCTTTCTTTTGAAAGATTTAAACTTGTTTGATTTTCTTTATTTTGTCAAACAATCGGACCTTCACTGCGTATCGAAAGATCGACTTGATCGTTGTTCGTTTGACGTTCTGCTTTATTTTTCTTGGTGTTTCGTATAATTCATTAGGTTTTCTCTGCGTATACGGGAGTATCGACCTGATTGATGTTGAATTATACAATTTCAACTTGTTTTGCTTTCTTATTTTCCTAAACAATCGGACTCTCTCTGCGTGCTCGCAAGGCCGACCTGATTGTTGTTTGTTTAGGGTTCTACTTTCTTTTTGCATGAAGCGCTATGAACAACTTATATATGTAAATACATTATGTGATGAATAAAAGAAAAATAAAAAGATATCATAAGTCAGATTATCAATTACTTGAATCTATGGGTAACATGGTTTCTGTGCTTGGAAATTATACCTAATGCATATCAGAAAACTGTAAAAATTGATTTGATTTGGCTGAAATAAACATGAACGTGTTGTATTCGTGGACAACTTGACTTGCATGCTGATTAGATTGAAATTGAAATGTGTTAAGTGCATCTCACTGATATGATCTCATGTTATGATCTTTCTCATAAAAATATAATTTATCTCATTTACATTTCTGTTTTCTGTTGATTCATTGTTTTTAGAAAATCTCAAAAAGATTTTTGGTGTGTTTTAGCATAAATTCAAAAAATCAAAAAGATTTTAGTGTGTTTTGATATAAAGTTGCAAAAACTCAAAAAGATTTTGTTTCTGCTTTATTTTCGATCAACTAATTACGGAACACGGCAAATTTTTGTTGATAGAACCACAATCGAAGCTTACATCAGGTCATCTTCATCAAAATGTACAAAATTGAATATTTATTATTTTTTTTGGTGAAAATTAAATTTTTTTTTGAAAAGATTAAGGAGTAAATGTGGTACGAGCCGTACCATGTGGTACGCTGGGCCGGACCACCGCGCATATAAAAGGGACAGATCTGGTACGTTTAGCTCATTACCCACGTACCACTTTCACTGTGCTCTGCAAGACCCTAGTTTCTTCACAACTATTTTTCTTCGATTTCTCTGTTGATAACGAACCTCTGTCCATGATTTTTTTTGCTGCAGGTAGCTACACTGATTCCGCATCTATTGGTTGTACTGGTTCACAATTTGGGTGGCTAAATCTCATGATTTAAATGATCAATGTCTTGGTTTTTCACACAATTAAAAAAAAATTGGTTCAGTCGGTTATCGAGTGTTTTTGTCAATCAAAATTACATGAGTAGACTCGGTTTTTGTCATAGATCATAACCTCAGTGCTTGATTTTGTGTTAAACACAATTTTCATGACTCGATTTCGCACATGACCATTCGGTGACTATTCGACCGCCTTACCAAGTGGTACGCGCGTACCAGATTTGGTACGTGGTCCAAAAGTGATATGCAGGTGGTACGCTTGACTTTCTGGTACGCATTCAACAAAATTTGGTACATTCGTATCAGATTGGTCTGTATGACCAAAGTGGTACGTGATGTGGTACGCTGACTTGGTTTTTGTCAAAAGTCAAAAGTTCAAGCGTTTCAAGTCGAATTAGAGTCAATTGATAGCGTTTTTGATTATCCATTACAAATTTAACGTGACTTACTTTTGTGAATTTTTCAGAAAGGGCAGCTGAATTACAATCAAACGATGAACACAATATTTGTGCATATCTCGGTGCATCTGCAAGGTGGAGACCTCATTTCGGGGAAATATTTGAACTCATGCAAAGATCAAGAATCTAGTATGCCGCAACACATGAATGTACTCCGTATAAAGATATCTTAAACATTTTCTGGAATGAAGCTCAACTTGATTATTCGGTTGTTCCACCGGTGATAAGAGCAAGGGTTCATGAGACTAACATTGTTATTTCAGAGGCAGATATTCGTCGAGTACTAGAATTCAACAATAATGCTGATTTTCCAATTGAATTTGATGAACCTGATCTGGTTGGTTTACTTCGAAGAAATCAAGTATGATGGAAACATAACTAACAAATGGTTCGTCAAAGCCAATTTATCTCCTCCTTACATATATTTGATGCATGTGATTATTAGATGTTTTGGAAACAGACTGAGAGGGCATGAAGAATTTGATATGATAATTCTTTTTTCTTTACGGCCCTGGTTATGAATAGAAACTTCAACTTTTCTGGATGGATTTTAGCGTACATGAAAGAAAACATCACTGTGAAGCAAAAGAAAAGTTTGATGTATCATAGATTCGTTCAAATGATTTTTGATGCTGATTATATAAATCTTCCGAAGAATGCAAATTCTATTCTGATTTTGAAGCATATGAATCAAGTTGCTATCGGGAAATTACCGGTATCAGAAAAGGGAAGGGGTGAATGTACCTCCACCGGTGAAGAGATTGATAGGGCACCTTGCAAAGCCAAACTACGTGGCTCCTGTAAATGGTTCTCCACGGCATGATGACAGTTCTAATGATGAGTTAGAATATGATAACAATGGAAATCCAATAGAGGTGGTTGAAGATGAAGATGGACCAGTAAACCAAGAACCAAATGTGTGCAAGAACAAGTACGTGTTCAGCAACAAGATAAAGCTCAAGTTGTTCAAGATCCTGTGATTGAAAATGTTAGAGTTGAGCCTGAAGCTGGTAATGTTCAAGATGATGAGATGATGGATGATGCTGATGTTTCTGATCACGATGGTGATGCGAGTTCGTCTGATGCTGAGTCAGATTCTGGTGACTATGTTTCTATAACACTTAATGCCAGAAATGTGTCAGTACGGAAAGGTTCCAAGCAACATGTTACTTATCTGAGTCAAGAAATGAAGACACTTCAATATATGAATACAGATCAAAACAGTCTGCTAATAGAGATTCCGATGATGATCCATCTTATACTCCAACTCTAGAGGAATCAGTGCCAAAGGCTGTGACTGCTAATAAAGGCAAAGCCCCAATGCAATATTCTGGAAGAGTTAAACATATGTCTAGGCCTAAGATGTTGGTGAACAAGGGGCCATTTCTTGCTGATGCGAGAAAATCTGTTAGCAGTCCGCCTAGCAAGAAGCAAAAAGTTGCTGAAAACAGTCTTCAATTCCACTGCAACTAACCACAACCACTGCTGGTGTTCAAAGTTCAGGTGTTCCACCAGTTAGAAAGATAATTATCAAAACTTCTTCAAGTTGCTTCTACAACTTCCACTACTGCTCCTGCTTCGTCATCAATTAATGTTGTTGATCTGAAGCTTGCCTTGAACAATTCTAGGCTTGATGCCTTAAAAAACTACTAATCGTCAGCAAGCTGAAGAGATTACAGAGTTGAAAGCTGTTGTGACAGAGTTAAGAGAATGGGATAAAGTTAAAGATCGTGAAGTTGCCCGGTTACAACAGATTTCTCTTTCATTGGGTTCGCAGTTAAATCTTTTGTTAAAGGCTTTACCTGCTCAGGGGGAGATAAGACCAAACCCAAAGGATACTTGCAGAGATGATGATGATGTCTCCAAATACTTAAATGATAATGATGATGATGATCCTGAAGGTGGATTAGGCGGAGATGGTTCCGGTGCAGCTGATACTTCAAAATTGACCGGTACATCTGCTGCAGGTGGATCTGCATCTCAGGGTGAGACATCAGAAAAAGATGTGTATGATGTGACTCCAATTACTAGGGTTGTTATTGAAGAAGGAGAGTTTTTGCATCAATATTCAAAAGAGAAACTTGTTGCTATATATGCTCTTAATGTTGAAGATGTGCATAAAGTTCCATTTGTTGAACCTTACAAAGAAGATGATTCTAATGATGATGTTGAATTTGAAGAGGAACATGTGGAAGTAGAGGATATGACAGCAGAAGAATATACTGATGATCCAAAGGTTCATGGTAACTTCACTGATAATGATCAATCTAGAGGATTCAATTTCTTTGCTAGAGATGATGAGGAAGAAGTTGAGAAGGAGTTGAAACTGAGAAACAAACTGAATCAACTAAGTCTGATAGTTTTTCAGAGGAACAAGAGAAGAGAAGGTTGTTTGATGAATGGATAAAAGAACAAAGGGCTAAGAAAATACCCGTGGTGAAACCTACATCGTCTGTGGATCAGAAGCGTTTCTTTGAAAACAAAGGTGAAGCCACTGGGAATATAATCAGTTGGATGTATGACTCGCAACTCAAGTGTTATGCTGTAAAGAAAGAATTTGGAGTTATATACTTGAAGAAGGCAAAAAAGATTTGATACTTTGTCGGTCTGCGACGTGAGGGAGTTGACAAGAAAACCATTCTTAAACTATGGTGGACATCCTTTGTGTCACACCCCCAAATAACCACTAACGGAGTTTATACCATTAAGGGGTGCGAGCAAACCAGGACCACAACCATTAGTTACAAATACTAAACGAATCAGAGTAAAGTCCAAACATTAATAATAAAAACAGTTTAACAGTACGCAGCGGAAAACATTGTCTTTAGCACTAACCACGTGCTTTACAAAATCAGGGTTTTAAAATTCTCAATTAAGTTCAACTAAAAATAAGATGTCTTCGTGTGCCATGCCAACCCGATCCGGATACTCCTTAGCGATCTGCAAAAGTTTAAACCACGCAAGTGTCAACCTAACGGTTGGTGAGTTCACAGTGGGCTTGTCATGCAGTGGCCCGGTCTCATACATCATAATCGTGTAAACATATTCTTATGTACAATTTAATTGTGAGAAGCAATGCTTAATGATAACCAAAATCATAGTGTTGTGGTTTAGTAAAAGTATTGTCCGTAACCTACGTTATCGGGTATGTACTAGTTTTGTATAGTTAAAGTGCTCAACCGATATCGCGGGTAGCTAATCCGTTGTTCCATGCACTAAGGAAGTTTGTACCAAAGCTGACCGATATTTGTAGTGGCAGAGCCTCCAGCTATTTTGTTTTGCGGACATATGTCATCGCGGCTTTGCCTCCCCCGTGTCCTCTCGGGATCACGGTCAGATAGGCTGATATTGTACCTCCGTGCACCTCCAGTGTCACGAGGCGGAGTTTGTCAAACTCCAGTAGATCTACCCAACATCCCCTCGCTTTACAATTAATGGCACAATTAAGTTAAGGACTTTTTCAGTTAAAAGGCAATCCTTAGAAATCATGTGATATCATGTGGTTTAGACTTTAACCTACACTAGCCATATTAAAACGGTTTACTTTGGGGTTCTTATGAATCCCGAAAACATTTTTCAGTTTCGTTTTAGTATTAGTTGTTTAAGTAATCCACAAGTGTTTCCCATAAAACACTTCAAGTTCATCAGGTAGGTGCATAGCACTCTAAGTTTTCAGTTTCATCAAGTAGTGCATAGCACTCATAAAGTTGTCAGCATTGTTTTTCGTTAGGTTATTCAGTGTGTCCCAAACGGGCTCACAGTAAACGGGTTAGTGACACTCACCTTGGGTTGCACTACTACACTTGTTAATAATCCAAATATTGCTTAACGAAGACTTATGAACACGTTTAGGTCTTAAGTATTAGTTTTGTGTCTAAACTCTACATAACGTCACTATGGCCCATAACATAGCACGTTGGAACTACGACTCGACATACCGACACACGACACCGATGGTTGATCATAAACAAGGGTTCACATAAATCAGAAATCAAACATGTTTCATCATAGTGTATTCATGTAAGTCGTAGCATAGCATTCAAGTAAGTAGCACAAGCTTGGGTTTAGGTCTGGTCACAGTTTCGCTAGCATAGATTCGCTAGGCAGTTTCGCTGTGTGCACGGGCAGCACTTTCGCTAGGCAATACCCGATGACACAGTTTCGCTAGGCTAGTTTCGCTCGAAACTGTTGGCACAGTTTCGCTAGCCTAGTTTCGCCCGAAACTGGTTTGAACTTTCGTTCAGGGAATTTCGCTCGGTAGTTTCGTTCGGACAGGTCTGGTTGGTTTACCCGGCGACACTACAGTTTCGCTCCATAGTGTCGCTGGATGAAGATATACATAATTTCGCTAAGTAATTTCGCCCAGAGAACAGCACAGTTTCGCTGGTCGCGAAAAACACGTAAATCAGCCTAAAAATCAATCTAACAGCTTCCATATTTCATGTAATTCATTATCTAGCATACATAGACATTTACCAACATCTTAGAAGCAGTTTTAGCACCTTAAACATGGGTTTTCACATTCAAAACACCAAAAACACATTTTAGACCTAAAATGACCTAAATAGCATAGATCTTCATTATGGTTTGATTTCAAACGTAAAGTTACTGACTTTATGACAGATCTAGCATTCCTAAGCAACATATCAAGAGATCAGGTGATTCCATAGAGGTTTAAGCATGCTTTTTAAGAAAACACATAAAGAACACATAAAAATGGTTTTGGGAGACTCACGATTCGATCTAGGATCCGAATGGATGTTGTCTCGAGGCTGGGATCACGTCGGCTTGTGGTGATTCTTGGCTGACCAGAAGTTCCAGGAGAGTGTGTGTGTGTGTTTTGAGTAAATGGTGCAAAAATGAGATCTCTAGGGTTTTATGTTAATATATAACAGGAGCTAGTTTCGCTGGTCAGTTTCGCTGGCCAAGCGAAACTGGCTCTGTTAGTCAGAGGGTTGGCTAACCCGGGCGACACTATAGTTTCGCCCGGTAGTTTCGCTGGAAACCCAAAAGTGACCAGTTTACATAATTAATCCAGTAAACACGTTGCACATAATTTCACATAGTGGCAATAAAATAAGTAAACACATATGGACGGGTTCGGTGATCAACCAAAGGTCGTGGACGTATTCGGCCTAGTTAAGCATTAGTTACTAAGTTAACACTTATAACGTAACTAACGGAGATTGTCTAACGGAAGTAAACCTTGAAATTCTCGGATGTCACATCATCCCCTTGAAATTGGAATTTTCGTCCCGAAAATTATTCTTGCGTAGTAGCGTTCGCAGTTTCAGCTGTCGTCATTGCTGGGGAAAGAAAGCAAAAGTTTTAGGGTCGCCACATCCTCCTCCTGTTAAAGGAATTTTGGTCCCCAAAATTAAATTGTACCTTGAGTTTCTGTGGACGTTTGCCCGAACAAGTGAGGATACTTTTTCTTCATTTGATCCTCTCGTTCCCAAGTATATTCAGGTCCACGCTTTGAGTTCCATCGGACCTTGACGATCGGAATCTTGCTACGTTTGTGGGCTTTCTCCTCGCGTCCCATGATTTCTACCGGTTGCTCGATAAATCTCAAATGTTCATCAATTTCCAATTCCTCCAAAGGAATTATTTCGATGTCTTCAGCCAGACATTTCTTTAGGTTAGAGACGTGAAACACGTTGTGAACTCCATCGAGTTCGGCAGGGAGTTGTAATCGATAGGCCACCGGGCCTACTTCCCCGATGATTTCAAATGGACCGATGTAGCGAGGATTCAGCTTTCCACGCTTTCCGAAGCGTATCACTCCTTTCCAAGGAGATACCTTCAATAGTACCTTGTCGCCTACCTCGAACTTCAAAGGTTTACGGCGTTTGTCGGCATAGCTCTTTTGCCTATCACGTGCTGCAGCTATCCGCTTCCTGATTTGAATGATCCGTTCAGTTGTATCATGAATGATTTCCGGTCCGGTGAGTCCCTTCTCACCCGTTTCAGCCCAACACACGGGCGATCTGCATTTTCTGCCATAAAGAGCTTCAAAAGGTGCTGTACCAATGCTCGTATGATAACTGTTGTTGTAGGAGAACTCCACCAACGGAAGGTGAGCCTCCCAGTCTTTACCAAAGTCGAGAACGCAAGCTCTGAGCATGTCTTCTAAAGTCTGAATAGTTCGTTCCGTCTGACCGTCGGTCTGCGGGTGATAGGCTGTGCTCATATCCAGTCTGGTTCCCAGTGCTTCTTGCATAGATTGCCACAATCGGGAAGTAAATCGAGGATCTCGGTCGGAGATAATAGTCTTAGGCACTCCATGGCGTGCCACAATTCGGTCAATATACAGCTTTGTTAACTTATCCATGTTATCATTTTCCCTCATTGGAATAAAGTGTGCGGATTTGGTTAGTCGATCAATGATAACCCAAATCGCATCCGGTCGATTCGATCGATGAGGTAATCCCGTTACAAAATCCATTGAGATATCCTCCCATTTCCATTTTGGGATCTTTGGTTGCTGTAATAGCCCAGAAGGCTTTTGGTACTCGATCTTAACTCTTGAGCACGTTAAACACTTAGCCACATATCGCGCGATGTCGGCTTTCATATTCGGCCACCAATACAAGCTCTTCAAATCTTGGTACATTTTATCCGATCCAGGGTGCACCGAATATCTTGACTTGTGAGCCTCGTCCATCACGAGCTCACGAAGATTTCCAAGTAAAGGAACCCAAATTCTGTCATTGTAATACCTGAGTCCATCGGACTTAATTTCAGAGTTACCATCTACCCCTCGCAGTGCTTCGGCTGCGAAGTTTTCTTCTTTTAAAGCTTCTTGTTGGGCATCGCGGATCCGATCCGGCAATCCCGTGTGAATGGTAAGTTGCAGCGCTCGTACCCGTCGAGGCTTTTCATACTCCTTCCGACTTAATGCATCAGCCACAACATTGGCTTTTCCTGGATGATACTTAATTGCTAAGTCATAGTCATTCAGTAACTCGACCCATCGTCGTTGTCGCATGTTGAGATCCTTCTGATCATAGATGTGTTGTAAGCTTTTGTGGTCGGTAAATATTGTGCACTTTGTTCCGTAGAGATAATGTCTCCAAATCTTGAGTGCATGAACAACGGCTCCCAATTCCAAATCATGTGTTGTGTAATTCTTCTCAGTATCCTTCAGTTGCCTGGACCCGTAGGCAATCACTTTGTCCCGTTGCATCAACACGCAACCGAGTCCTTGAATGGATGCATCACAGTAAACTACAAAGTCGTCAACCCCATCGGGTAACGCGAGAATCGGAGCTGAACATAACATATCCTTAAGAGTTTGAAACGCGCGTTCTTCTTTTTCACCCCATCTATATTGCACTCCTTTGTGCGTTAAAGCCGTCAAGGGTTGAGCCAATTGTGAGAAACCCTTGATGAATCTTCGGTAATATCCGGCAAGTCCCAAAAATTGTCGGATTTCGGTCGGCGCTCTTGGAGTAGACCAATTCTTGATAGCTTCCACTTTAGCTGGGTCGACATGAATTCCATTCTGATCAACAATGTGTCCAAGAAACTGGACTTCGCGAATCCAAAAATCGCACTTCGAAAACTTAGCATAAAGCTGTTCCTTGCGGAGTAATTCCAAGATAAGTCACAGGTGATTCTCGTGTTCTTCCTTTGTCTTGGAGTAGATCAAAATATCATCAATGAAAACTATCACAAACTTATCGAGGTACGGCTTGCACACTCGATTCATCAGATCCATAAATACAGCAGGTGCATTGGTTAGCCCAAACGGCATAACCAGGAATTCGTAGTGACCATAGCGAGTTCTGAAAGCAGTCTTGGGGACATCTTCATCTCGAACACGAAGTTGGTGATATCCAGACCGTAGATCAATCTTTGAAAAGTAGCTTGAACCTTGTAGCTGATCGAAGAGATCGTCGATTCGAGGAAGTGGATACCGATTCTTGATCGTAACCTTGTTAAGCTCTCTATAGTCGATACACATGCGGAACGTTCCATCTTTCTTCTTAACAAACAATACCGGTGCTCCCCACGGAGACGAACTTGGACAAATAAATCCTTTGTCGAGTAGCTCTTGAAGTTGTGCGGAGAGTTCGTTGAGTTCGCTTACCGCCAAACGGTAAGGTGCGCGTGCAATCGGAGCGGCTCCAGGAGCTAAATCGATTCCAAACTCGACTTGTCGAAATGGAGGCAAACCAGGCGGATCTTCAGGAAATACGTCTTGGAAGTCGCGGACTATCGGGTAGTCGTCGATTCTACGTTCGGGAAGTGTCGTGTCGGTGACGTTTGCAAGGATCGCGAAGTGACCTTTACGAAGGCATTTTTGAGCTTTGAGAAACGAAATAATGTCGGTGACTGTTCCACCCTTTTCACCTTGAACTGTTAACACTTCACCTCCTTCGAGTGGGATACGAACCACTTTTTCTTGGCATAAAATTTCAGCTCGGTTTTCGGATAACCAATCCATTCCTACTATGACATCAAAACTACCAATCGGGAAAGGCATAAGATCGATTCCTAACGTATGGCCAGCTAGTTCTAACTTACAATCCTTAACTAATTGAGTCGTATCATGAAGTTTACCATTTGCTAGCTCTACCACACCCCCAAATAACCACTAATGGAGTTTATACCGTTAAGGGGTGCGAGCAAACCAGGACCACAACCATTAGTTACAAATACTAAACGAATCAGAGTAAAGTCCAAACATTAATAATAAAAACAGTTTAACAGTACGCAGCGGAAAACATTGTCTTTAGCACTAACCACGTGCTTTACAAAATCAGGGTTTTAAAATTCTCAATTAAGTTCAACTAAAAATAAGATGTCTTCGTGTGCCATGCCAACCCGATCCGGATACTCCTTAGCGATCTGCAAAAGTTTAAACCACGCAAGTGTCAACCTAACGGTTGGTGAGTTCACAGTGGGCTTGTCATGCAGTGGCCCGGTCTCATACATCATAATCGTGTAAACATATTCTTATGTACAATTTAATTGTGAGAAGCAATGCTTAATGATAACCAAAATCATAGTGTTGTGGTTTAGTAAAAGTATTGTCCGTAACCTACGTTATCGGGTATGTACTAGTTTTGTATAGTTAAAGTGCTCAACCGATATCGCGGGTAGCTAATCCGTTGTTCCATGCACTAAGGAAGTTTGTACCAAAGCTGACCGATATTTGTAGTGGCAGAGCCTCCAGCTATTTTGTTTTGCGGACATATGTCATCGCGGCTTTGCCTCCCCCGTGTCCTCTCGGGATCACGGTCAGATAGGCTGATATTGTACCTCCGTGCACCTCCAGTGTCACGAGGCGGAGTTTGTCAAACTCCAGTAGATCTACCCAACATCCCCTCGCTTTACAATTAATGGCACAATTAAGTTGAGGACTTTTTCAGTTAAAAGGCAATCCTTAGAAATCATGTGATATCATGTGGTTTAGACTTTAACCTACACTAGCCATATTAAAACGGTTTACTTTAGGGTTCTTATGAATCCCGAAAACATTTTTCAGTTTCGTTTTAGTATTAGTTGTTTAAGTAATCCACAAGTGTTTCCCATAAAACACTTCAAGTTCATCAGGTAGGTGCATAGCACTCTAAGTTTTCAGTTTCATCAAGTAGTGCATAGCACTCATAAAGTTGTCAGCATTGTTTTTCGTTAGGTTATTCAGTGTGTCCCAAACGGGCTCACAGTAAACGGGTTAGTGACACTCACCTTGGGTTGCACTGCTACACTTGTTAATAATCCAAATATTGCTTAACGAAGACCTATGAACACGTTTAGGTCTTAAGTATTAGTTTTGTGTCTAAACTCTACATAACGTCACTATGGCCCATAACATAGCACGTTGGAACTACGACTCGACATACCGACACACGACACCGATGGTTGATCATAAACAAGGGTTCACATAAATCAGAAATCAAACATGTTTCATCATAGTGTATTCATGTAAGTCGTAGCATAGCATTCAAGTAAGTAGCACAAGCTTGGGTTTAGGTCTGGTCACAGTTTCGCTAGCATAGATTCGCTAGGCAGTTTCGCTGTGTGCACGGGCAGCACTTTCGCTAGGCAATACCCGATGACACAGTTTCGCTAGGCTAGTTTCGCTCGAAACTGTTGGCACAGTTTCGCTAACCTAGTTTCGCCCGAAACTGGTTTGAACTTTCGTTCAGGGAATTTCGCTCGGTAGTTTCGTTCGGACAGGTCTGGTTGGTTTACCCGGCGACACTACAGTTTCGCTCCATAGTGTCGCTGGATGAAGATATACATAATTTCGCTAACTAATTTCGCCCAGAGAACAGCACAGTTTCGCTGGTCGCGAAAAACACGTAAATCAGCCTAAAAATCAATCTAACAGCTTCCATATTTCATGTAATTCATTATCTAGCATACATAGACATTTACCAACATCTTAGAAGCAGTTTTAGCACCTTAAACATGGGTTTTCACATTCAAAACACCAAAAACACATTTTAGACCTAAAATGACCTAAATAGCATAGATCTTCATTATGGTTTGATTTCAAACGTAAAGTTACTAACTTTATGACAGATCTAGCATTCCTAAGCAACATATCAAGAGATCAGGTGATTCTATAGAGGTTTAAGCATGCTTTTTAAGAAAACACATAAAGAACACATAAAAATGGTTTTGGGAGACTCACGATTCGATCTAGGATCCGAATGGATGTTGTCTCGAGGCTGGGATCACGTCGGCTTGTGGTGATTCTTGGCTGACCAGAAGTTCCAGGAGAGTGTGTGTGTGTGTTTTGAGTAAATGGTGCAAAAATGAGATCTCTAGGGTTTTATGTTAATATATAACAGGAGCTAGTTTCGCTGGTCAGTTTCGCTGGCCAAGCGAAACTGGCTCTGTTAGTCAGAGGGTTGGCTAACCCGGGCGACACTATAGTTTCGCCCGGTAGTTTCGCTGGAAACCCAAAAGTGACCAGTTTACATAATTAATCCAGTAAACACGTTGCACATAATTTCACATAGTGGCAATAAAATAAGTAAACACATATGGACGGGTTCGGTGATCAACCAAAGGTCGTGGACGTATTCGGCCTAGTTAAGCATTAGTTACTAAGTTAACACTTATAACGTAACTAACGGAGATTGTCTAACGGAAGTAAACCTTGAAATTCTCGGATGTCACACTTTGGCCGAATTCTTCAAAAATAAGTTACATGAATAATGTCAAAAGAGATTCAGATTTTTAAATTGCCAGAGACCGAAGTCTACAGATCATCCAACGAAAACTAATCCAAAAAATTGGAAAGTTATAGTAGTGTTGAAATACAAGAAGCCAATTCAATTAAAGAAGATACCTTTAAAGAGGCTTAAGCAAGATTTCATCAAGACATTGGGATGGTGGTATTATGATGAAGGAACGGGAGAAGCAGTAATTGTGGTGAAAGAAGAGAACAAGGTGGTTAGGATCTTTGATCCGATGTGGTTGATCAATCTTTCTGAAGCAGACATTGACAAGCTCTATCACAACAAGATACTTTAGTAGGTTGAAGATGCTTTGTAGCCTTGCAATTTCAAAGGGTGATTAGAGTTTGTTATGCTTTTGGAATTCATGATGGCAACAATTGAAACAGATTTTGGAAGAAGACTGATACGAAAGCTTCTAAAGACTAGCATAAGACAAGGGGGAGTTTGTTAGAACAAGTTGTGTGTCTAATGCTAGGTCTAGGCATTTTGATTATGTTTTGATTGTTTTGTAAAGTTTCTGTCAGCGTACCAGTGGGCGGACCAGTTGATACGCAGCTCCGGACCAACTGGTACGCTGGTTAAGTTAGTACGCTGGACTGTGAACTATAAATAGGTTCGAGTCTTTTGTTCAGAGTTAGATGAGCGAGTGCAGTCAGTCTTAACTGTGTGTTTTCAGTGTGTAACTCTCTCTGGTTTTCTCTGTACTGTTTGATCTCGAATTCAATCAAAGAAGCATATATTTACTCTCGTGTTCATCGAATTGACCATATCATGCAATAGTAAGATCCGTATTGTGTTTTACACTTTATTTCAAATCATTCCAAAGTTCTTTCGAAGTTTTACAAGTCTTGAATTGATGTAACAATTATTTTGGTAACGCTTGTGTAAGAGCTCCATAAGCCTTTTGTTCTCTTGTATAATCAACCTTTTGTTGAATATTCAAGTTTCTTTGCATAATTGGAACATTGTTATTTTCCACCGGATAATTATATCCGTCATCGATAGCAATCTAGAGGTCGCAATCCGAAGTACCGATGTACGATTCGAACCTCTTTCTCCACTTATGATAATCTTTGAGCTTGAACAACTTAGGAACCTTCTGATTCGTTCCTATCTCATTATCATAATTAAGTAAAGTTTGCATTTGAGATTGGATCAGTGCAAAAGCTTGATATTCCGACATCTTGACAATTGACAAAATCTGATCAACCGAACTCAAACGAACTGAAAAAGCTTGTCCGAAGTTATCCGAACTGGAACCGAACCCAAAAAATTTAAACGAACTTAACCGAACTCTAGGCGAAGTGAAGGCTTTCCAAACCTATCCGAACTCTATCCGAACTGAACAAAACCAAACGAAGTCTTCCGAACTGTAAGCGAAGTGACTAGTATCCAAACCAATCCGAACTCAAATGAACTCTATCCGAACTAGAGAACTTATTCGAACTGAAAGCGAACTAGTACACGAATCTAAGCGAATTGAAACGAACTTTGACTTCTGAGCGGTTACTCAGCCGAACTTGGACTTTGGTTGACGGTTATTTTTCAGATTTGAAGAACTCAAGCGAATTGGACTGAAAATACAACATTTTCTGAACGAAACAACTTGAACAGACCAGAATCACTCCAAAGTGACCATTTTTGTATCAGGAATAGTCACAAATGATCAAATCTCGAAAAACACAAATTTTTACGATTGAAAAATATGAAAAAGTAGAGAAAAACACCGAAAAACACTTCGTTTTCAACAAAACGACACAAAATCGAGCTGAGCAACCAACCACTACTCTGATACAACTTGAAAGTGAGCGGGAACGGTCGGATCGTGCGCAACTGAAGTCATTTGTTATACGAAAACGAGAACAATCGGTGTAAATAAACTCAATCCTTCGGACAAACCAGATCTTACAAGGACTCGGAGCAATCAGACTGAATACACTATGGAAAGCACACACATAAGAGACTCAGTTGCAAAATTTCTACACAAAACATCTATATATAGAAAACCCCGACCACCCGAACAGGACTTTGTCCGAGCTGGCACTTCGGCTGCCAGTTCGGGTCAGTTCGGCTAACTAGGTTAACACTTGTCTTTTTCTTCTGATTTTCTTCAATCTGATCCAACATTCTACCATTTCATGTATTAATAGTTATGCAATTGATGTATGCTTTCTCTTTTGATCTCACTTTTCATTATATGAAATTGCGGTGAAGGATCTTCCTGAGCAATTTCTACTGTATATATATTAATTCAAGAATACATGGTTGTCTCTTATTAACAACTGTTCATGCGCTATGTTATGCAATTGATGTATGCTTACCTTTTCTTACTCATTATACTGCCTTAGACTTGCCTCATAGGTTTTCTTACTCATTATACTGCCTTAGACTTGCCTCATAGGAAGGCTTACATCTGAACTATTAAGGATATGTTGAACTATTGAGGCTGTGATGATTCTTTTATTTTTCTCTGTTTTTGGCAGCCATGGTTGTGGGGAGCCGAAGGCGTGAAACTTTAGTTTATCGCAGCCCTCTTCATGATCGGTGTCGATAATATGAGAGAATAACTTAAATTTTATTAATCGGTTAAATCCAAGCCTTTTGTCTTCTATGATTTCTTTTCTTTTCTGAAGATTTGTGTCTTTTTTCACTTTACTTTCTTCACATAATATCCTGTTTTTCTGTAGGCCATTGCAGACCTTTTCTTTCTTGGTTTCATCCATCTTTTTGATGTTCTATTGACTTTAAAATCGTTTTAAATCTTTGTTGAATATGAACCAAACCGAGTGAATTTGCTTTAGGCTACTGATTTGTTTTATTAACTTTTAGATTGTTAAGGTTTATTTTTTGTTTCTAATTTCATAATCTCATAATTTGATTTGTTCATATCTGTTAAACTGGATTTTATTGTTGATTGCTTAAATTATTGGTTATTTAATAAGTTACTCTGTTGTTTTTTAGATTATTAACAAAAATTACACCTTAGTCAACCGAAAAGAAAAGGAAGTGGTGGATTCTTTCAGCAACCAACGTCGGTTAAAAACACAGGCCAGTGCATGTTCAATATCATCTTCATCCACAAACTTTGTTTCATTTTTATTTTTGTTATACACGAGAAACAGACCTACCCGCGCGATGCAGCGGGTAGTCTGTTTTTAAGAATGTTGATGTAAAGTATAAAGAAAGTAAACTGGTACTACGTAAAATATAAAGTAAAAGTAGGTTCAGAATATGACAATCATCATCGCGATAACCGCTCAGATTCTATACGTCACTCAAGCAGGGTAACGACTATAATAGTCACTGCCAAAACCACTCGAATTTAAAACCGTATAGTCAAAAATCATCATCACCATACAGTTTAAATGAAAAGAGGCCCAAATACCCCAAACATGTAAAAACGTGGCCCAAACACTTTAAAAACCCAATAAAGCCCAATAAGAATGAGCCCACACGTAAAACACAGAGCCCACAGCCCAATAAATGTGTTTAATTACCATTGGCTGAAAAAATAAATGGCAGAATGTAATTGAGGGATCAAACGCTACAGTAATATGTGGGGGGGAGGGGGGACTGAATTACAATTGTTAATATATATATATATATATAATAATATAATTTATAAGAGATGTCGTTGCGAAAACCATTCATGTTTAAAACCGCATACATCAAAATCATCATAGAGTTGCACCAACAGTTGATTAAAGTCACCCTTTTCAAATGACAGAAATCAGTATCAAAATAATGGCCAAAAACGTAATGTACAGACTGCATCATCGACACATACAGATTGCATCATCAACACATTAAACTGGACCTAGGCTCAGAATATCACAATCATCACAGCGGTAACCGCTCAGATTGTATACGTCACTCAAGTAGGGTAACAACTAAATTCGGTTTAATTGTCATCAAAGTCTGACCGTAAAGGAAGTAAAATAACTTTCCTTTGAATAAAGAACCGAAATAATGAGTTGTTGCCAAAACCACTTTAAGTTTGAAACCGTAAAATGACAAATCATCATAGCCTCTTCATAACAGAAACATTCTGTAACAGAAAATTCAGCTTATGTATATTAACAATTGTAATTAGTTGGACTAAGAAAGGCTCAAACCCTAACGGGGTTCATATCATTGCCAAATACAATATCTTTCAGCTCAAACCCTAACAGGTTTCATATCATCGCTGAATCTGCTCGAAGTCTCAGGTCCATAATCCGACTCAAACCCTAACAGGTATAATATCATAGCGGAATATGGTGGCAAACAGAACAACACGGATAGCACAATAAAGCAATTGACAGAAATTCAGATGTAAACAGAATCACACATCCAACAGAGATAAATGCTAGATTCAAGCGACGGTCGCCGCAACCACCACCATCATCACCGGTTATATAGACATCCAACAGAGATAATGGCTAGGTTCAAGCGACGGCTGTGGTCAAACAGCCTCGCCGCCGCCACCACCATCATCGCCGGTATCGAAACCATCAAAGGCTATTCAGATCTAAACAGAACCAGACATGCAACAGAGATAATTGCTAGGTTCAAGCGACGGCTGCGGTCAAACCGCCTCGCCGCCGCCACCACCATCATCGCCGGTATCGAAACCATTAAAGGCTAGGTTCAAGCGGCGGCTACGATAAAACCGCCTCGCCGCCGCACGACCATCATCGCCGGCCATAATAAGGCGAAACCAACAACGGCAGTCATAATCGTCCGGCCGTAATCTTCCGGCGTTGTAAGTAAACCGAGACTGAGCGGGGAAAAACCCTAGGGTTTCGTCCGCCGGTGTCGTAACAACCGCCGATAGCGGAGTAAACAGAACCACAGAGAAGGTAAATGTCGAAGTAAACAGACGGAGAAACCTAGGGTTTCGTCCACCGGCGGTGATACTTCAGCCGGTGGCGGAGTAAACTCGTCGAGTAAAGAGAGCGACACAGAGACGAAACTTCCGAATAAAGAGACAGAGAGGAGGTAGGTGTGATTATATGGAGAATGAGCCCAAAAGCGAGAACAAATAAAGAGACGGAGAGGAGTAGCCCAAATAAACACTTAAAAAACCCCTTAAAGCCCAATAATAATGAGCCCACACGTAAAACACAGAGCCCACAGCCCAATAAACGTGTTTAATCACCATTGGCTGAAAAAATAAATGGCAGAATGTAATTGGGGGATCAAACGACAGTAATATGTGAGGGGGGGAATGAATTACAATTGTTAATATATATAATAATTCTGTATTCGATGGACCCTTCATCAAAGGCTTAACCGAGTGTTCTATTTTTAGTAGATTTGTTTCATTTGGCAAACTTTTGAAAAAACCAAATTAAACTTTACTTTTTTACATGTACCATCTATGAATGTATAAAAATGGATGCTCACGTCTGTTTACGCTCTCTTTCCGCCTTGCAAGTTGTATATCTTTAGTTTATGCAGGTAACCTATATCCAATTTCTTTAATACAACTCATAACTTACAAACTTTATACCTTACAAACAACCTTAAATTTTTAACTATCTGATATTTCAATTTGTTTTACACAAGTCATCAAGATCTAATCTTCAACATCTAATATTTCACTTTGTTTTACATAAGCCTACAAGATCTTTGATTACACATTTCCTACTGAACAACAACATATTTATAAGAATAAAGAACCATCACTACTTCAAATGAACGAAAAATATCTATGTTAAATAAATAAACATAGAATTTGATTACACATTTCCTACTGAACAGCAACGCGCAGGTCGTTTTACTCGTTCATAATAAGCGTAGAATATAATTAAAGTTTGTTTTGATTAAAGTTTGGTGATACTATATATATCTTTGATCCTAATAAAGTAATAAGATGGTTGCCATAAGGTCTTTTTCTATGGCATCCACATCATCATGTCCACATCGTCATTAAATCAATTATAAAAATTATAAAATAAATTGAATCTTACATTTAATAAATTTTAAATTTCTAGTTAAATGTAATGAAACTTCAAATCTTTTAAAATTTCTAAACTTAAATTTTGAAAAATTCAAATTTAAAAAATTTATTATTTTAACTTTCCCCATATAAAATTCAATATTACATTTAATAAATATTAAATTTATTATTAATATAATGTAATTGTGAGATCTTTGAAACTTCTAAATTTTTATTTTATAAAATTCAAATTCCAAACATTTATTATAATTTCCCACATATAAAGTTCAATTTATAATAATAAACTTCTAATTTCTAATTAAATAAAGAGTTAATTACACAGTTAGTACCTGTGATTTACCCATAGTAACAACCTGGGGTACTAATTTCTGGATGTAACATAAGGTATCAACTTTTAATTTTGTTTCATAAAGGGGTATTAAGCTAACACCCCGTTAACTTTTAACGGCAATCCCCCCCCCCCCCCCACGTGACAAAAACGTGAAGGCAATTTTGACAGTTAACATTACCCCCACATATAAATACCCATCGATCCAAATTCAAACCTCAATTCTCTGGCCGTTCTCTTCTCCGATCATCTTAGAACTGTCACACCCTAACCAACGGCGGAATACGCTGGGGCATGAGGATTTGTTCAGATGCTCGTGACAACTAATTAAAGTTACCAATATATAATAAATATGCCACTCGATTAAATATCAAAAATATAGTCTTACAAAACATGGGAAAATCCAACAACCAAATAATCCAAAACATAATAATAATTATTAGTAACTAGTCTTATTAGGTCAACTAGGTCCATATGCAATCCTAAGTGACATCATCAACTTCAAGCATTTCCTGCAACATGTATTGTGACAACCGGCAATTTCCCAGGTTAATTCCGTTAACAACTTGTGTTATATTTCGATAAAGTCCGTTACCTCGGTTAACTAGAATAGTTACACGAACATTGCACATGAGTCTAGACGTTGGTTAAAGTACTTGAATAATTATATAACTTATAATTTTATATAAATTATGTTTTATGATTTCGTGAAAACATTTTGTCATTTTATGTGACAATTATATTTATTATTACGTGGTATATATGTATATATACGCACGTCGTTTTATGATTTTATGTGACAAGGTGTCACGTAACCGTGTAAAGCGTTTCTATAATTTCATAGGAATTAAAAAAAACTTATAGTTATGGGTTATAATTAATATTTTATGCGAAGCATAGATAGATTATATTTTTATAAAATTTTTGCTAGTTAAATATGTGTTTGGCATACACATGAGAATTCGCCGTCTAGTTATCTCCGTTAACTTCGTTAGTGTTCATTCGACGTATCTAAACTTTGAGGGGCCTAACTTGTAATTTTATAAACTTATATTATATATACAAAGCTGGAAGGACCTGTTATGTAATTGTCCGAAACTTCATAACCTCCAATGTAATTTGGTGAAGGACTAATCTTGTCAAGTGACCAAAATCAATTCGAAATTTACGAACTGTCGAGCAGCACATACGTTTTTGTTAACCGACCATTCTTTAAACCGCCTTCAAGTCTCATCGGTTACAAGTTGCTCCAATCGATCGGTCCCTGTGTACAATCATTAGGAGAACCCAATCTCATTTGATCACCTCCAAACACCCTCTCGAGCTCTCTCGGTCTCTAGATCGTTTTTTTTGTGAGTTCTCTGGCGAACTCGAATTTCGGCCAACCGTCGCTGTTCCATCACCCGTTTCGTACATCACAGAGATCGCAGTCCCCTGTTGGGTAACCCCGAAGCAACGAATTTGGGAACGGAGCACCGTTAGGAAGTCCGGTTCGAGACTTTCGGTTTCATTTCGACATCAAAAACGCGTAAAAACTCGTCTCCGGTTCGAGGTAACCACTTTTCTAAGTTAGTCGCACCTTTATCTTCATGTTATTTCTAGTTTCACGATTTTCCGGTGACAGGAATAGAAACTCCGGCCACCGGAGTTATGATGAAGAAGATGATGACGCGCTGGTAGGGGTTATGTACTAAACGAACTGGAACCATTCACAAGCATAGATGTAGCGCAGTTGGTTGGGTCCTTCACTGTTAACATAGAGGTCGTCGGTTCGAATCCCGGCAACCCCTTTTCTTCTTTTCTGTTTGCTTATGAAACCCGATTTTGGTCACAGTCCATAGTTAAAATCGCTTCTGATCGAGATTATAACAAAAAAACAATACAGCCCAGTGGCTAGGCCGCTGTTCTTTAACCTCCAGGTCACGGGTTCGAGTCTCGTGACCCCCACTTTTGTTATTTCATTTCTTTTTAAGTGTTTCCAAGCATTACTTGGTCCAAAATCCTAAAACTACTAATACATGTTTATCAAATCTATACTCGTGATATTCGTTGAACTTTTATATTATGAAAACATTATTATTTAAAAGAATTAAAATTGTATAGCCTCGTTATTAATTATAAAAAAAATTAGTTTTATATATATGAGTATATACATATATATTTGATTTATGGTCATGCAAACGTTTTAAATATTTTCTTTAAACTCTCGGAATTTTTACACGGCATATAAATATATATTTAGGTCGCTTTATTTTTCACCCTTGTGACTACGCCTCGATATTTATATTTACGAATAAATATACATATATATATATATATATATATATTTATCCGATCATCTCTACATTTTATTATTTGGAATAATATACGCGCATTGATTTTCATAAATCCTTGTGTCCATGATTTATGTCATTTTTGACTGCTTTCGAATAAATGATTTTTTTATCACGTATTGAATTTGTCACCTGCGTCATAATTGAAATTACTTAATAGCAAAACTGTCACACCCCCAAAAATCCCACGCGCGATAACGCGCCACAGGGAGCGTGACAAACCAGGATCGTCGTCCATTAGTTACACCAAACGACATGTAATTAATAAAAAGGTTGTATATTTCATTAAAATATAAATACAGAGTTTTACAAATGCGGAAGCGTAAATACAATGAAAGTATTAATGTAAAAACACCATCACCCAAGGTGACGTGACTGGTTCAAAGACAATAAAAGGGTTTTCAAATACTCATGCATGCGTACTCGTGATACTCGAACATCCGCAACCTGAGAAATAACATGCTAAAAAGTGTCAACACAAAGGTTGGTGAGTTCACAGGTTTATCAGTTTATAAACAGTTTCAGTTTAATGTAAATCGACTGTTCAACAACAGTACCAGTTCAGTGTGAAACAACTGTTCATCGACAGTTCAAGTTTAAGTTCAAGGTTGACTGTTCAACAACAATTCAAGTTCATGTTCAAGTTCAGTTAATATAATCCAGATAATATATCAATAGCTAGCTAGGCTATTTTCAAGAAATCAGTGCACGTTTGACTAGATAAACTAGCTATCCAGTTACTGAAGCTCGACAAGTTCAATTGTGCCTCGTTAAGACTAAGATGTATATAACACCCGTTCGATATCCAATCGAGTCAGCGCGAATGACCTGGGTGGGGCTTGTCAAGCCCAGTAGATCTACCAAATAAGTTCCCGCTGATGCCACATTGACAGTAACTCTAAAAGTGAGGACTTTATCATAAGTGTGCCACTATCATTCAGGTGATATAATTATCTAAAAGTTCAAGTGTTTGCATGTTAATCTCCCCCAACAGGATTAAAATAAGTAAAATGGGGCCGTGAAACTCACCTTAGGTTGCACAGCAAAATTCCAGATAAACAGTTAAGCAAGTAGTAAGAACGGGTCTTGTGAACACAATCAATCACCTAACGAGCATAAATGCATAAGTGTGTATTCTAGAAACTAATAAATCTAACGTAAACGACAAAAACGAACGATCGTGGAGTCTGAAACAAGTCGAGGATGGCACTTGTGCCAAATCCGAGCGATTATTGAAATAGTACGAGAAAATACAATATATATTAATATTATATATTTTCCAAGTTCAAATATTCTAAATTATATATATATATATATATATATATATATATATATAATGTATATATTTTCTAAACGCTCAAGAAGTTTTAATAATGAATTTGCAAGTACAATATATATTTATATATGTTAAAGGTTATCATAAAATGTTCGGTTATTTCAATAGAAATCCATCGACATAGGTTTATACACTTTTACACTGAAGATATATATATATATATATATACATATATTACCTCTTATGTAAATTTTATGTCAATATATATATATATAGGTGTTGGAAATATATTTTTAATTTAAAATAACAAGTTAGACATATTTACAACTCAAAATATGATTTACGAGGTTTTAATGGTTCAAATATGTTTTTACGGGTTTAAGATACGACGAGAAACAATTTCGGTACAAGTTCTAGTGGTTAAAGGCTCAAAAGATTACAAAAATAATAAAAACAGGAAATATGGAGGTCACTGGGTTCGAACCCGTGACCTCTATATCACAGCCCAACAACTTAACCACTCGGCCAGCGGCCTGCTTGTGTCAAGGAGCCGACCGAAACTATTTTATGCATCAACAGAGACCAGAACCGGGGTTTACCAGAAAAAGAGTTAATTAAAATAGTGAGGCCGGGACTCGAACCCGCGACCTCTCGGACACAAAACAGCGCGCAAACCACCCAGGACAGATTGGCGTCTGGTTACAAACCCGGCCCCCAACACTTATAACCCGTACCCGCCTGACACCCCCTTCTTCCCCAACAACCCTAATCTCGCCGGAGGTATTTTCCGGTCGCCGGAAAACGAAAAAAAACGTGAAACAGATCAGGAAGTGTGCGACTAACATAGGGGAATCCTTACCTTGAATTAAAGGTGAGATACGAGATGATTTTGAAGCCGAAGATGAACCCGAAACGTAGACGCGAACACCGAGTATGACCACGGTTTGATCTTCTGATTACACCTTGTTGCTCGTAGGAGTTTCGCGATCTCAGTGGTGATCGAGAGGTGGTGCAATAGTGGCGGACGATGGCGGTTTTGGTGGTATTCGCGGTGGTTCTTGTTGCCGTGAAATAACAGGGGGAGCGAGAGAGAACGGGGAGAGATCACGAGAGAGAAGGAAAGTGTTGGGAAGGGTAGTTGCTAATCATTAAGCTAGGTTTTGATGGCCGAGAATGGTAACCGACGGGTGGCTATGATCGGACGAAACCGATCTTCGGCCATTAATTCACGTAAATGACTACCAATATCAAGTATAGTGTATTGACACAATTAGTCCCTCCCAAACTTACAAAAGGTGGCACCAGGTTTAAAACAATTACAAAGTTACCCCTCAAAGTTTTGGTTACTATAAATAAGTTTGGGAGTTGACAACCTTAGCCCATTAAGTTTAGAATAGGTTAACGAACTCATAACGGAGTTAACAGGAAATATACGAGGAGTGCCAAAATATTTTAATCGTATAACGTTTATAAAATATATAAACCTCGATTACCACATCAGATCATGTCTAATAATCCATAATTGTTCATTTTAAGTTCACATAAAATCATAGACTTAATTCACATAAAATCATAAAACAATACGTATAATTTCATGACACGTTGTCACATAAAATTATAAAATAAATCGTGTGAACTTATATATAAATATATCACATGAAATCATAAATAGTAATCAATCGTTTGAATTTAGTACATGCTCGTAGTGATGATCACACAAAACCGTAAATGCTAAAGTCAACCCAGTCAATCACATAAATGTTCACCACAACATTTAATACGGTTTACGTTCAATTAATGTCAGAAGATGACCTGAAAAGTCGGATTGTCACAGTATCCCCTTGTTGAAGAATTTTCGTCCTCGAAAATTGCATAACGCGGTAAGAGTTAATGAGCTAGACACAAGAAAAATAAGGGAAAAATTCTCAGTCGTCACATCATCCCCTTGTTGAAAGAATTTCGTCCCGAAATTTAAATCAGTGGTTTGAAAAGTCAGATTGATGGTAACGTATCGAAATAATCCAGGGTTCTTACCCAAAGGGAGTCAAGAATGTTATGATAAAAAAAATGCTTGTCCGGTGTTGAGAAGATGTTAAAATTTTAGTGGATTTCAAAAGAAATTCGAATCGAAAGTATAGAAAGTGATTTCCTATCGAATGTTCTCCAATGAGAAGAATCTAACAACAGTATTATGGGGATCGCGTTGAGTGGCAAGGCCGAACAGAGTAACATGATATGTAAGTAACAGAAATCAAAATTTCAATATGAAGAAGAACCGTAACATGTCCGAGTAACTTCCAACTATCGTACTCAACACTGGGAGTGAGATTTCCATTTCGTGTCTGCTTTCACTTAAGGTGTTCACATGTACCAATAACCCAGGTGAATCGGAGAGAAGAGAATTTGAGTATGTGAGAAAATTGTGTGTGCCTCAAGTCAATCAATGTTTAATAAACCCAATGTCGAACAAAAACGTAAACGTCTGATCTTACTTACCAATTAACAATTAGCATAGAATTACACAATGCTGATCAAGTTAACATGAGCACCCATTGATTGATTTAGTACTTTTATGACCAATTAAGTTTCGCATGATTCATAATAACGTTGAAATTCACATTTCATGCAATAACGGTTAAAATAGCATACGAGTCTCTACGAAGGTTTCTTTTAAAGGTTTATATGGTCAAAGCGTACCAGCATGTAATCTATCATGAAGGTTTTACCATACAACGCATACAATTGCCCTAAAATCTGATATACTATCCTACAATACTAGCATGGCATATCTCGAGCGTATAAGTTCATAGACTAACCAAGACAACCCATACGGTGCAAGGTTGACGGGGCAACTCCACACAGTCTTGTCATTTCCACCGAGGTAGGAGACTTAGGACCTTGTATGGCGTATGGTTTTCATACTTAATCAAGTTAATATGTTCATAACATGTCATTTTATAGTACCTATCTCATTTCATACATATAACTAATATGCAATTTTTACGCAACTTATGTTTAAACCAGCACTTCAATGATTAATCAATTTAGGTACCCTAAACATAGGATTAGATTTTCAATTCTTAGCATGCATAAACACGTATGTTTTATAACATTTTTTTATGAAATTGATCAGAAGCAAACATATTATTTATCATCGTTAAAATGGTTCAACAGTTGCTCACATGCTAAAATATAACTGGCAACACGCTGATTCTGTGACAAAAGGACCGAGGTCTAAAGAGAAATCCAATCAAAAGCCCACTGCCATTTTAAAGGAAACACGTAGCAGTATGTTTTATAGACGAATTACTTAGTTCTGTTACAAATTATTCAAGAAATCACATAGACAATCAGGTTCAAATTCAAGTTAGAGTTCAGTATCATACAACATATCATCATGCACTATACCTTGTTAAAGAATCCAAACAATTAGAGGGAAGATCCAACAAAATAAAAGTCTAACTATGATGTACCAAATATTGAAAAGTGATCTGCAGGATTACGAATGGCATCAAGCATGAGAATAACAAATATAGAAAAAAAAATGCTAACGGCTTAATTCGTGAATTCGAGTAAGTGATGGGATAACAAGCTTATGATAGTCGCAACTACACATCTTAAGAATGACATGTGAGTTTAAACCGGCACTAGTGAAGATACCAGCAAGGAGGATGCAAATAACGTAATGGATAGTATAGAACTCAGAGAGAAATATATAGCGTGCGTGACAAGATTTTTGCAAGGAATTCGCGTAAATAGATATCGAAATGAACGTATCAAGGGTTATACAATCCGATAGAGTAAACGTCTCGTTAGAAGAATCTTCATTGTTTAAGCTCACTGGCATGCTCAACCTATTTGATGTCCTTGCGCTTCATGCGTCATGATTCATTTCTTGTCAAAACATTGGTTCAAATGGTTTTCAAAAGTAAGATAAAGCACGAAGGTGTTATAAAAGGGTGTCCACGAAACAAAACATCAGAATGTTCAAAAGCGGCTTTGGTTTGGGTTGCCTGTATATATATGCATTTTTGCTAGGGTTTAGTGCAAGTTTACCGCGGGTCAAAATCTGTAACAGCCCAGACCCGTCGCAACTAAGATATTGTCCGCTTTGGCAGCCGGCATGCCCTCAGGCATCCGCCCCTCACGGTTTTAAAACGCGTCTTAATCATGGCAGAAAATTCGCTTAAGAAAAGTTTTCTTCTAGACTCGGACAATTTGAAAGCATGAAGTTTGATTATCTTGGGTACGTCTCTTTTGGTAGGAATACGTAAGGGATATCTGTAATCTCGGAGAAAGTAGCATTAAGCAGTTTTGTCGAGGACCTAGCCCTGCTAGATGGAGTTTCCCAAGATGAGGCTCCTGTGTATGACTCTAAGTCTATCCTTGGTCCTGTACTGGTCCCACACCCAACGTGCCAGCAATGTTTATATACAGGGTGTACCGCAGCTAACCCACCACACTACCAGCACATTGAAAGTGTACCAACTACCCACCATTTCTAGATATTAGTCAAACCGCACTGGATACTTTATCGGAAATAGAGGACTCCAAGTTTCTCCCATATGCTTGAATGTAAAAGGGGCAAGAGATTAAAACTTAAATACGTTGTACAAACAAAAGGTGTAGGTATTTCCATTCACAATATTAGTAAGATGCGTACGGTTTGCAATTCTAGCGAAGATCATCGAGAGTTTGGCACGTGCAGTAAGTATATCATAAAGCTTCTGAATTTCAAGAAGATCAAAATATAAATAGGCCACAAGGTTTAAGTTCAAGCTGGGTTCATCAATGGAAGTTTCCTGAAAGGATGTTGAGGATCCGTATACCAGAAATTTGTCGGTAGTTGTTATGATAGGAGCTTTAATAATGTACAAAATGTATGGTCAACTTGGTGTACTCAATGCGTAAGAAGGGAAACATGCAAGTTGCTGGTATATTAGCTGTAGATAACAAGGAGTTCACGGTTGATGGGTGTATATAGGGTTTCCATAAAAGATTCTTTTCGTTGCCGCGATTGAGATACAAGGTAGTCTCATCATCAATGGTGTTTAACTAGTAGAAAAGCTAACAACAAATGTAACACCTTCGGGTTCAAAGCTTGAAAGCTCATCCAAGACATAAAGGGTTACTAAGCGCGAGAATCAGAAACCGTTGGTTGTTAAATCGTAAAAGGTTCGAATCATGCAGACCAAAAATCAATCGCACAGGTTCAAAACGTCAATCGGGATAGTCATTGAGTTGAAACTGGAAGTCATTAGTTTGAAAATCAGGAAAGCTTTTCACTAACATTACCCTATTAGGGATAAATATGCTTGCGGTGTGGTAGGCAGTTTGTACAAGCGTGTCGATGTTGCTGGCAACAAGTATTGGTTCGCACAAGAAAATCAGGGAATTTGAATCTTCAGAGGGCAACTTCACAAGAGCTTTCATCCAATAAATACACTCCAGTGCTCATGGCATATGACTTATCCAATTCGTTCATCTAACGTTGTCTAGGTATCCTCCCGGTGAATGTATGTCCACGTTATCTCACGATCGTAAAGTTTCATGGATTGATATGGTCGGTAAGATCGTAAAAAAAATAGATATTATGATTCAGAATAAGTTTAAACCAGTCAAGGGTTTCGTCGAGAGTGTTCGTAGTTAAGGAAGACCGGTCATTGAAATACACGAGTGTGACGGTGTCCTACGAGGACCAAGTTTTCACAATATGCTTCAAAAGGGTTCACGTATGAATTAGAATCCAATAGTAACGGGGCAAAGTCAGGCGCAATAGTGTTTTTAAAGATAGATGACTTTGATCATTCGGTTGAGTTTAACATGTTCAACATTCAATACCACAAGAAGAAGGAAAAAAAATATATTTACAGGAATTTGGTCCCAATACGACCATTGGCTTGCCTAATAGGATTCTCCAGGATTTCCATATACTGCAAATTACATTTACGTGTGCACCCGTAACTGTGATTTACTTTATATGATCAGCCTAGTTCCTCTTACTTCAGCTACCAAGTATGGTGTGGTCACTATCCCATGGTTATCTTGACCAGAATTTGTTAACGAGACAAGTTTTCGAGAATCAAATACTCACTCAGGTTGGAATGACCCATCCGAAGCGAGTCAGCCAGAAATTTAGCTCAATAGGATCTGAGTAGGGTTTATCACAATGACCCTAGCTTAGCTCGAAGTTATAGAATAATTATCACACACACTGGCGTGATCGCAATCCGATACACAAAGGCGGAAATTCAGTCAACCTGCATCAGGTTTCATTGGGGTTATAAGAATTGTACTCGAGTTCTAGTATTTCAACGCACAACACGATAAAATCGAGAAGGGAAAGATCTTAAGAGATCACAACAAATGAGAAGACGATCAGGATAACGAAATTTGATTTATGTGCCCGATAGGCAGCTACTCGAATTCATACCCTGCCAACTCTAGTGAAGCTAAATAATCGCGCTACTAGCACATCAAGATAACATTTCCTGAACGGATGAGTTTAGAGATGTATGTAAGGCAGGTATAACAAGAACCTCCTAAGCTAAGATAGAGGTTTAAGGACAAGAAGAGGTATGACACCACCTTCCCTATACCACATACAACCATAGTATGGGAACTACGCCCAGTTGTTCAATCCGGAAAAATTCCCGAGTAGCAATCAGCTCGTCAAAAGTATAAATGTGATCCTTCAATCTGATTCGACGTCTCGTCGTACATGAATGTTAACCAAGAGGTACACAACTTAGAGAGGTTAAGAAAAATGAATCAAGACTAACCGGCTCCTCGCCGTAAGTATAAGGGGATTGGATGATGTAAACGACAAATCGTAAATCAAGTGCGTGTAGGAGTGAGTATCACGATGCATGAGAAATATGTTTAAGTGCAACTAATGCAAAACAGTTACAGTCTAAGACGAATCTTAGTTCGCTGCAACCTGGCTCTGATACCAATCTGTCACACCCCCAAAAATCCCACGCGCGATAACGCGCCACAGGGAGTGTGACAAACCAGGATCGTCGTCCATTAGTTACACCAAACGACATGTAATTAATAAAAAGGTTGTATATTTCATTAAAATATAAATACAGAGTTTTACAAATGCGGAAGCGTAAATACAATGAAAGTATTAATATAAAAACACCATCACCCAAGGTGACGTAACTGGTTCAAAGACAATAAAAGGGTTTTCAAATACTCATGCATGCGTACTCGTGATACTTGAACATCCGCAACCTGAGAAATAACATGCTAAAAAGTGTCAACACAAAGGTTGGTGAGTTCACAGGTTTATCAGTTTATAAACAGTTTCAGTTTAATGTAAATCGACTGTTCAACAACAGTACCAGTTCAGTGTGAAACAACTGTTCATCGACAGTTCAAGTTAATATGTTCATAACATGTCATTTTATAGTACCTATCTCATTTCATACATATAACTAATATGCAATTTTTACGCAACTTATGTTTAAACCAGCACTTCAATGATTAATCAATTTAGGTACCCTAAACATAGGATTAGATTTTCAATTCTTAGCATGCATAAACACGTATGTTTTATAACATTTTTTTTATGAAATGATCAGAAGCAAACATATTATTTATCATCGTTAAAATGGTTCAACAGTTGCTCACATGCTAAAATATAACTGGCAACACGCTGATTCTGTGACAAAAGGACCGAGGTCTAAAGAGAAATCCAATCAAAAGCCCACTGCCATTTTAAAGGTAACACGTAGCAGTATGTTTTATAGACGAATTACTTAGTTCTGTTACAAATTATTCAAGAAATCACATAGACAATCAGGTTCAAATTCAAGTTAGAGTTCAGTATCATACAACATATCATCATGCACTATACCTTGTTAAAGAATCCAAACAATTAGAGGGAAGATCCAACAAAATAAAAGTCTAACTATGATGTACCAAATATTGAAAAGTGATCTGCAGGATTACGAATGGCATCAAGCATGAGAATAACAAATAGAGAAAAAAAAAACGCTAACGGCTTAATTCGTGAATTCGAGTAAGTGATGGGATAACAAGCTTATGATAGTCGCAACTACACATCTTAAGAATGACATGTGAGTTTAAACCGGCACTAGTGAAGATACCAGCAAGGAGGATGCAAATAACGTAATGGATAGTATAGAACTCAGAGAGAAATATATAGCGTGCGTGACAAGATTTTTGCAAGGAATTCGCGTAAATAGATATCGAAATGAACGTATCAAGGGTTATACAATCCGATAGAGTAAACGTCTCGTTAGAAGAATCTTCATTGTTTAAGCTCACTGGCATGCTCAACCTATTTGATGTCCTTGCGCTTCATGCGTCATGATTCATTTCTTGTCAAAACATTGGTTCAAATGGTTTTCAAAAGTAAGATAAAGCACGGAGGTGTTATAAAAGGGTGTCCACGAAACAAAACATCAGAATGTTCAAAAGCGGCTTTGGTTTGGGTTGCCTGTATATATATGCATTTTTGCTAGGGTTTAGTGCAAGTTTACCGCGGGTCAAAATCTGTAACAGCCCAGACCCGTCGCAACCAAGATATTGTCCGCTTTGGCAGCCGGCATGCCCTCAGGCATCCGCCCCTCACGGTTTTAAAACGCGTCTTAATCATGGCAGAAAATTCGCTTAAGAAAAGTTTTCTTCTAGACTCGGACAATTTGAAAGCATGAAGTTTGATTATCTTGGGTACGTCTCTTTTGGTAGGAATACGTAAGGGATATCTGTAATCTCGGAGAAAGTAGCATTAAGCAGTTTTGTCGAGGACCTAGCCCTGCTAGATGGAGTTTCCCAAGATGAGGCTCCTGTGTATGACTCTAAGTCTATCCTTGGTCCTGTACTGGTCCCACACCCAACGTGCCAGCAATGTTTATATACAGGGTGTACCGCAACTAACCCACCACACTACCAGCACATTGAAAGTGTACCAACTACCCACCATTTCTAGATATTAGTCAAACCGCACTGGATACTTTATCGGAAATAGAGGACTCCAAGTTTCTCCCATATGCTTGAATGTAAAAGGGGCAAGAGATTAAAACTTAAATACGTTGTACAAACAAAAGGTGTAGGTATTTCCATTCACAATATTAGTAAGATGCGTACGGTTTGCAATTCTAGCGAAGATCATCGAGAGTTTGGCACGTGCAGTAAGTATATCATAAAGCTTCTGAATTTCAAGAAGATCAAAATATAAATAGGCCACAAGGTTTAAGTTCAAGCTGGGTTCATCAATGGAAGTTTCCTGAAAGGATGTTGAGGATCCGTATACCAGAAATTTGTCGGTAGTTGTTATGATAGGAGCTTTAATAATGTACAAAATGTATGGTCAACTTGGTGTACTCAATGCGTAAGAAGGGAAACATGCAAGTTGCTGGTATATTAGCTGTAGATAACAAGGAGTTCACGGTTGATGGGTGTATATAGGGTTTCCATGAAAGATTCTTATCGTTGCCGCGATTGAGATACAAGGTAGTCTCATCATCAATGGTGTTTAACTAGTAGAAAAGCTAACAACAAATGTAACACCTTCGGGTTCAAAGCTTGAAAGCTCATCCAAGACATAAAGGGTTACTAAGCGCGAGAATCAGAAACCGTTGGTTGTTAAATCGTAAAAGGTTCGAATCATGCAGACCAAAAATCAATCGCACAGGTTCAAAACGTCAATCGGGATAGTCATTGAGTTGAAACTGGAAGTCATTAGTTTGAAAATCAGGAAAGCTTTTCACTAACATTACCCTATTAGGGATAAATATGCTTGCGGTGTGGTAGGCAGTTTGTACAAGCGTGTCGATGTTGCTGGCAACAAGTATTGGTTCGCACAAGAAAATCAGGGAATTTGAATCTTCAGAGGGCAACTTCACAAGAGCTTTCATCCAATAAATACACTCCAGTGCTCATGGCATATGACTTATCCAATTCGTTCATCTAACGTTGTCTAGGTATCCTCCCGGTGAATGTATGTCCAAGTTATCTCACGATCGTAAAGTTTCATGGATTGATATGGTCGGTAAGATCGTAAAAAAAATAGATATTATGATTCAGAATAAGTTTAAACCAGTCAAGGGTTTCGTCGAGAGTGTTCGTAGTTAAGGAAGACCGGTCATTGAAATACACGAGTGTGACGGTGTCCTACGAGGACCAAGTTTTCACAATATGCTTCAAAAGGGTTCACGTATGAATTAGAATCCAATAGTAACGGGGCAAAGTCAGGCGCGATAGCGTTTTTAAAGATAGATGACTTTGATCATTCGGTTGAGTTTAACGTGTTCAACATTCAATACCACAAGAAGAAGGAAAAAAAAATATATTTACAGGAATTTGGTCCCAATACGACCATTGGCTTGCCTAGTAGGATTCTCCAGGATTTCCATATACTGCAAATTACATTTACGTGTGCACCCGTAACTGTGATTTACTTTATATGATCAGCCTAGTTCCTCTTACTTCAGCTACCAAGTATGGTGTGGTCACTATCCCATGGTTATCTTGACCAGAATTTGTTAATGAGACAAGTTTTCGAGAATCAAATACTCACTCAGGTTGGAATGACCCATCCGAAGCGAGTCAGCCAGAAATTTAGCTCAATAGGATCTGAGTAGGGTTTATCACAATGACCCTAGCTTAGCTCGAAGTTAGAGAATAATTATCACACACACTGGCGTGATCGCAATCCGATACACAAAGGCGGAAATTCAGTCAACCTGCATCAGGTTTCATTGGGGTTATAAGAATTGTACTCGAGTTCTAGTATTTCAACGCACAACACGATAAAATCGAGAAGGGAAAGATCTTAAGAGATCACAACAAATGAGAAGACGATCAGGATAACGAAATTTGATTTATGTGCCCGATAGGCAGCTACTCGAATTCATACCCTGCCAACTCTAGTGAAGCTAAATAATCGCGCTACTAGCACATCAAGATAACATTTCCTGAACGGATGAGTTTAGAGATGTACGTAAGGCAGGTATAACAAGAACCTCCTAAGCTAAGATAGAGGTTTAAGGACAAGAAGAGGTATGACACCACCTTCCCTATACCGCATACAACCATAGTATGGGAACTACGCCCAGTTGTTCAATCCGGAAAAATTCCCGAGTAGCAATCAGCTCGTCAAAAGTATAAATGTGATCCTTCAATCTGATTCGACGTCTCGTCGTACATGAATGTTAACCAAGAGGTACACAACTTAGAGAGGTTAAGAAAAATGAATCAAGACTAACCGGCTCCTCGCCGTAAGTATAAGGGGATTGGATGATGTAAACGACAAATCGTAAATCAAGTGCGTGTAGGAGTGAGTATCACGATGCATGAGAAATATGTTTAAGTGCAACTAATGCAAAACAGTTACAGTCTAAGACGAATCTTAGTTCGCTGCAACCTGGCTCTGATACCAATCTGTCACACCCCCAAAAATCCCACGCGCGATAACGCGCCACAGGGAGTGTGACAAACCAGGATCGTCGTCCATTAGTTACACCAAACGACATGTAATTAATAAAAAGGTTGTATATTTCATTAAAATATAAATACAGAGTTTTACAAATGCGGAAGCGTAAATACAATGAAAGTATTAATATAAAAACACCATCACCCAAGGTGACGTGACTGGTTCAAAGACAATAAAAGGGTTTTCAAATACTCATGCATGCGTACTCGTGATACTCGAACATCCGCAACCTGAGAAATAACATGCTAAAAAGTGTCAACACAAAGGTTGGTGAGTTCACAGGTTTATCAGTTTATAAACAGTTTCAGTTTAATGTAAATCGACTGTTCAACAACAGTACCAGTTCAGTGTGAAACAACTGTTCATCGACAGTTCAAGAACCATTATATCATATAATCACATCCAGTCACCATCAGAATATATCATGTGACAATTCGACATACAACTTCTTACTTAGTTGTAATATGACAAATACACCATGTGGCAACTTCAACCCATTTAGCTAAAAACGGGTCAATTACAGGCAGATTTATCTCCAAGTAGTTAAATACTTTAAGTCACATTCTTAGAAACCTAGCTAAAGTGAAAAGGATCAAGAGCTAGACAAAATGTATTCAGATTCTTAAAAGCTCCTAAATCACTTTGTAAAACAAAACTTAGACTATTGCTTAATTCCATGCATAACTATGTTTCATAAACTGTATTCTAAAAATGATCGACACCGGACCATTTCAATCAAGAGAATAAGCTCAACAAATTTTGATGCACATAACATACCATGAAAAGTTTTGTTGTAAATTATATATTTCTATTTAGATATTTAGATTTGATTGTTTTATGTGTGTCCCCTTCATATAAATGTAACTGAAATATGTTACCTAAGTTCACCAAAGGAACTTTTATCTACTTCACAGTGGAGACACTCAATTTCCTCATCTTCAAGTTTTCCTAAATTACTTAAAACCCAAAAAAAGTTAGGTAATTTGTGTCCATATCTTATATTTCCTATCTTATCTATTGGCTAATGTTAGAGAAATTAATGGTTTGGATTGCAATGTTTTTTTATGTGATTCTGCATATCATATCTTACCGGATTTATCTAATTAAATATTGTTTGAAGAATTTTGTTTTCTGAAATTAACTAAATATGATCAAGTTTTCAATAGTAATATAAGGTCAAGAAATATATGCTATGGTAATCACATAAAAAGGCCTAGAACATAAAAATGCAAAGGCTGTTGTTTATGAATTTTTCTTTGAGCCCATTTGAGACAGAAAAATGCACACAAACTGGCACATAAACTGATCAATTTATTTTAGCTTTATTTAATTCCAATCACTAACCTTATAATGTGCGAGGGCATTTTAAGAGACCTTTTTTCTTCATGCACCTCATATCTTTCACTTTAGTCACACGCATGTTTAAAAACAACTATATACAGCTGTAATACCATTTAGGTGGCACAAAATCATTGTGATTGCTAATTGTTAACCAATAATAGCGGTTAAAATAACCTTCAAGAAAGCCTTTATTTATTTTGAACCCACACAATTAACTGATAGAGGAGCAAAATCATTTTAAGGAAGCCTTTATTTATTATGAACCAACCTTTGTTTAGTGTAAGTGCATAATAATGTGTTGTTGAAGATGGCAAAAGATAGTGGTCATGATCTGGAAGAAGATCTTTCCCAAGAAAAAACCTGGGAAATAAAGATCTTACCAACAAAGATACAACCCTAAACGCCACCTCGAAAGTCCTGAAACAACTATAAATGTAAATAAGATCACACACGACGTCATGAAATAATAGGAAACACAACTTGCAGCCCAAAAAGCAAATAAGAAATATAAGCAACAGCAGCAGGTAATTCTTAAAAGAAAGCACAGAGCACAGAGGTCAATGAAATAGAAATACACCCTAAGAACATTCTTGAATTTTAAAAATTATCACTTAACTTTAACAATTAAAAATTATGTTTATTGATGGATGTCCACAACTTAATAGTCAATATTTTGACAAACTATGACAGATTTACAAATGACTCCAAATGCGGCCTACAACAGATTTACAAAACAGATTTACATCAACAGATGTAACAGACTTGCAATCTAAAATAGCAACAACAAAGAAATTTACATCAACAAAGAACAGAATAAAAAATCTTGTTGTGGACTTCCATCAATAAACAATAATCATGCTATTTTTAATTCTGTTAAAAATTAACACCCTAAGAACATATTTACAAAACTCATTACATCCACAAAGTAAACCCATTTACACCCTAAGACTTGTACACCATAAGAACATATTTAAAAATGTACACCCTTAGAACAGATTTACGCAACAGATTTACCATGCTATATTGTTTGTACTTTTTGGGATCAATGACTCCAAATGCAGCCTACAACAGATTTACAAAAATGGGATGACAGATTTACAACAGATTTAAAATAAACTCATTACATCCACAAAGTAAACTCATTTACATCAATAGCATCAACAAAGAACAGAATAAAAAATTCTGTTGGGGACGTGCATCAGTAAACAATAATCATGCTATTTATTATTCTTTTAAAAATTTACACCCTAAGAACAGATTTACAATAGATTTTTAATTCTTGCAGGAATTTACAACAGATTTTAAAAGCATGATGTCCACCCTAAGAACAGGATATCATGCTATTTTTAATGATCATTGGAAGGTAGAATAGCAAAAAAGATACAACATAGCACATATAAATAAAAGTGAAAGGTAGAATAACAACAAAGATATAACATACAAATGGAATAACTGGAATCATATAAACATTGCAGAAATAACAGTTGGTAATGGAATAACAGTTAAAAAACTGGTTGAATGCATCTATGTTTGGTTAGAATCCATCCATTTGTCCTTCTATTTCACTTATAACAGCAAGAACAGGAGTAGAGTTCCGAAATAAGAAAAAGCATTTGCAAATTAATTGTTTACCTCAAACAGGAGTTCCAAATTAAGAACAGCAGAAGTTCCTTGCAATCTTCGGAGTTAGAACAACAGATTTAAAAAAAAAACGTAAACAAAATTAGAGTATTCGAACAAAGAAGGAGCAAAAATAAACTTGAATCGTTTAGAATTGTGAATCGGTGAATGGAAATGGAGAGGCTGTATTCAATTTATAGAGCAACAGAATCCAAACCCGCGCCTTCAATCCGTTTGAAAGTCCCTCGATCTTGGCCATCCAATAATCAATCATAACTGTTCGACGAAGGAGATGAGGAGTTGAGGAGTTCACTGTGATTGCCAATTGAAGGGAGAGAGGGTGGAGGGCGGGTTTGCCGAAGGTGGCTGGTTTCTTCACCATCGAGGAGGAGTGATGACAGGAAGGTAGCGTGCGTGATTTTGTTTTTGAGGAGAGTAATGACCGGAGAAAAAGTAGGTTTCCTGGTTAATTACTAATTTAACCATATTTTTTAAGCAGATTATCTTGATTATTAAAGTAACCATACTTTTCATGCTTTAAACCCTTGTACATGTTGCATAACAATTTGTACGCGTCTTAAAATTAAGGAATTTTATGACAAAAATAACCCCCAGGACCAATATGTATTATATAGTAGTATAGATAGGGTAAGGATAATACGAAAACACTTTTTATTGCGTAAACGCGTAAACACATATTAAAACCTCCATAACTTCTTCATACGTTAATGTTTTTTCATAAAATTTGTACCAAAAGTCTTAGAAAGATGTTATCTTTAATTCTGGAAGAAAGTAGAAAAGAATTAACGTTTCGTGATTTTTTTGTGTGCTGTACATGTGCATCATTATCATTAGTACTGCACAAAGACGAATTATCATGTGAAAAAAACACTCATTATGTTAAAAACTTATAAAAAACAGTAAAACATTTATTGTACTAATGATAATGGTACATAGTGCACATGTGCAACATAAAATAAAAAAAATTATAAAATGTTATTTTTTTTTCTTTAGATCTAAAAATAACACAACTATAAGATTTAGGGTGAAATTTCTTATTAAAAATATTAATGTATACCACACGTATAAGGTTTTAATTTGGTGTGATGCACATGTGCATCATTCAAAAAAATACAAAAATATACGAAAAAATAACAGAAATATAAGATATATGGTGCGACTTAGAATAAAATATATCAACTTATGCTAAAAGTATGAGTTTTTTTGCTGCACATGTGCATCACACGAAAAAAACCGAAACGTTAAATTTTTTTTTAAAAATTTCCAGAATTAAAGATAACATAATTCTAAGACTTTTGGTGCAATTTTTTAAAAAAAAATGTTAACGTATTAAGAAGTTATAGAGGTTTTAATATGTGTTTACGCGTTTTCGCAATATATATGTGTTTACGCATGATCCTTCCCCTATATATATATATATATATATATATATATATATATATATATATTAACCCTTATATACATTTATCAACTGATTGTACAAATTTTAAAGCATAATTTACAACCCAACAATGCACACAATGTACTACTTTTTATGCATGCTTTACAACCTTTAAAGCATGGAATTGTGTCTCACTGTTTCAGCAACAGTTGTGGCACTTTTGTAAATTTTGAGAACTTTTAGGGTATTTGTGAATGAGATATCCACGTTTCTTTATCCCACCAGACATCACGTTCTTATCCCATACCTTGAAAATTCAGATCAAAAGATCGATGTACGCATACCTTCTCTCCCATCTCCTTCCTTTCCCTAAAAACCCTAGACTACACAAACCATACACAATTAATCGGAGTGAGGCGTGAAGAATGGCAAGCTTCCATTTCACCAGAGCAAAGAGAGATCTCTTGGTGACCCAGCCGACGATCTTCGATGACTTTTCCGGCGAGGCTTCCGACTGCAAATCCGCAGTTACGCGCACCTGACGGTGGTCCGATGACGGTGATACACACACTCTCTCTCTATCCGATGAAGGTGTGAATCGGACCAGAAACGCGACGGCAGTCGCGGACCCATTTAGGGTTTTCACCACCGATCACGGCGGCGCTCTGGTCTCCCGTTTTTCTGCCGTCGATGAACCTAAAAACCCCAACCGATGAGTTCCAATATCTTCCTCTTTTGTCTCAATTACCGGAATTCGCCACTTATGCTTCTGGTTTGTACCGCTTTCCGATTGATTTTTCAGTTTCTTGGTTCAGTTTACACTTTATTTATGTATATTTGACTGAAATGCTATATGTCTGGCCGGAATTCGCCCCAATATTTTGTAATTAGTAGACTGTTTCTACGAGTTGTTGTTCGATCGGTCTCTGAAGTTATGTTTTGCTTTGTTGTGTGTTCTAATTTGATACGAATTAGCATAGTGATCTTCATCCTGCATGCCGAAATAATGGACTATTCTGTGTGTTTTTGTTATATAAACACCTGCTTCTTGGTTTTTTTTTGTGAAATCTTACATGAGGTCTGGGTTCATCCACGATACTTTCTTTTCGTGCTGCAAATATCTGTTTTTTTACTTCTCATTCATAGCCACTAATTGGTTAATATATCTAATTTTGTGTTTGTTTCAGAAAGATATAGTGTATATTGTGACTTCATCCTTCCATCAGGGATTGAGATATATAATAGTGTCTTTTGTGCCTTCATCCTTACTTCAGGGACCTTAGAGTGTGTTCTATAGGTTAACATCATGGACCTTCCACTGTGTTTCTTATTTTATAAACACGTTTTTTTTGGGTGTTGGAGCATGACATGGGGTAAGGGTTCATCCACACTACTTTTATTGCCATTTATATTTTATAAAGTTTGTTTCGGAATGATAATTACTTATACAATTGTTAACCTTTTCTTTCTTTACATATTTTTTCCCTTCATATTATAGGTTTATTTTGTTCCTTGGTTATAATCACTTATATTTCTAATACATGTGTTTTTTTTGGGAAGCTTTGACAGTTGTGTTCTGTTCGGTGAGCCTTTCCATTCTAAGGCTAATCGTTGAACCTTCCGTATTTATCGTTATTTATTTTTGGCGTGTGGATGATCGCTTCAGTTTATCATGTCTCTCATTGTCATTGTGAATTGCTAATTGTTTCTTTTCCTTTGCAGCGTGTCTTCAGCGAAGTTGGTGTATTGTGTGCTTTGTAAGTTTCCTGTACTTAATTCCCAATTTGTAAATTTGTGTGTTTATTCTGCTTATTATTATTATTCTCCTATCAGGCATGTATACTGGTCTCTTTCTTCACTCTCTTTATTGGGTTTTATATAGTTCCTAATGTTCTTTGTGCTTTCTTGCTTCAATTGGATTTCTATGCATGTTTATCGTTGAGTGTGTTTGTTACCTTCGCTAAGTTAGTAATAGCGTCTGTTATTCCTCTTTTGCGTAAACACATGCCAATTGTTACTATTGTTAGGGTCGTTTGGTTAGTTTTGTTATCTTTATAGGCATTTCTTGGTCAGGGCTGCTTTATTATTTTGCTTCATGTTCTTTGTGCTTTCCTGCTTCAGTTGAATTTCTATGCATGTTTATTGTTAGGTGTGTTTGTTACTTTGGCTAGGTTAGTGGCAGTGTTTGTTATTCCTCTTCCGCGTAAACACATTCCTCTTCGAATCCTCACTGTGATTCTTCCCGCCCTCAGCCTGATTCCTATGTTGACCCATCTGTTAGTCCCACGCTGCAAAGGCATCGGGTGTGGCCAGTTCCTCTGCCAACCTATCCATGGGTTCCTCTTTAAATGCTTACCGTGATGATTATGTTGACCTGGAAAACTGTGATCAAATTTGTGAGTTCTGTGCAGCCTCCTTTTGGTATGCCGAACACCTTCTTTCCAGCCTGTGTCACGCTAATGATTACAAAGTAAAGCTAATATACACACATGTAAACAGAAAAACGCAGATGCAGCCAACAAGCTTAAAGGCAAAGAGGCCAAATAATAGGCAATTAGCTGTATGGGCCCATGTACTCTTTTGGAAGCATAGCTTGCTGAAAATATTGTAGTTTGTAAAGCCACTAACTAGGAAATCAAGAGAAGCCTCACTTTTGTGCATCACTACCAGGTATGTTCAAAAATATATATATAAGGGCAGCTGGCATTTGCTAGATGTTATGGCATGTTTAAAAATGTCTTCTAAAACATATGGTAGATAATCATTTTTGGGAATCAAGTGTGGCTATGTAAGATACTCTATGTTAGGAAAGTTATTGTTTATAATGCCATGCCTTCTTTCTTACTGCTTTTTTCATCACTTATTGTTTCTTACATGACGTATACACACGTTTTCTTCTAACCAGTTATTGCTGATTTATTGACAGCAAAATATTTCAAAGGTTAAACCTATGTTGGCTGCCTTCATTGTCTTATGAAATGACTTATGCATAGGTTTATATTAAACCCCTTCTTACCCAATATATATGTTTTATTGATAGCAAATAATAATAATAATAATAATAATAATCAACGTTACAGATATAATGGATGCCTTAAAGAATGTTATGTGATGACCCGTTATGGTTGTCCTCATCATGGAATGTTTCCCTTTTGATTCCTTTATACAAAAGCAATTTGCTAATACATTCTCCAATGAATTGAGGCCTTGATTTTATGTCCATGAGTTCTTAATTTGATGTATAGTACTTTCGATTGTTGGTTTATTGCTCACGGCAAAGGGTTGGCAATTATCGTACAGTGCAACTACGAATACGGTCGGACTCCGCCGCGAAGCGCGGGTCGACCAACTTGTATATATATATATATATATATATATATATATATATATATATATATATATATATAGAGGTGAGTTATTCTACATCCACAAAAAACTCTACATTCACTACATCCACCCTCTTTTTCACAAAAAACACTTTTTAACATTTTTTTTAGAAAAACACTACACCTCTAATCGCTATGTTAGCTTTCTAGGACACATTTTTTTATAATTTTTGTGGTGTTTTTTTTGGTGTTTTTTTTTTCGGTTTATTTTAAAAAAAAAAAACACAAAAAAAACACTTTTTTTTAATTAATTTTTTTTTCTAAAAACACCATATATATATATATATATATATATACAAATTGCAAAGTTTTTCCTGAGGCATGTTACTGTTACGTTGTGGCCATGCAGGGATTTAAATATCGATGTTGTCATCCAATAAAAACATTACAATTTAAATGATCATCCAATCAAAACATTATACACGTTTCATCTCTGTCAGGTATAACTCATCTCAATTTCTTCAATGCCTCTGTCCTCTTTCTTTACACCTTCACCGTCTTTCTCAGAACCACCATCGCTGTAGGCGATTTGTGTTCCGATCTTCAATTGATTTCATGTTCACCCTATGCCTCTCCATCGTGTTTATTTCTTGTTTCTATCTTCTTCTTTCTTTCGTTTCTTCCACCTGTGTTTTGTTTCTGTTGCTCGGAGGTGTTCGTCTTTGTCGACGATTGGTTTCTGTTTCTTTATTTATGATTTTTGTTGTATTTAGAAGTTTGATTTGGCTATTGATCTTGATTGAAGCTAATTGATTTTTCGCCGGCGATTACTTTGTGTTTTCTTATGCGACGACGATTGATTTCTGCTTTCTCATGTTTATTGTTTGCATGCAGGTATCGGTCATAGGATTTGGCTTCTACATTGGTAAGTGTCTTCTTTGGGTGTGTTTATGGTTTCGTGTACGCTTCTTCGAAATCGAATTCTTGCACAGTCCCACTTCCACTAATTTTATAATAAACTTAATCGGTTTATATCTAGGGGATCTTTGATGTTTAAGTTTGATTGTTCTAAACCTTCACTATTTGAGCAACTTTCGATTTAAATTTTTTTCTTTTTATGAAATTAAATGTTATGATGGTGATTGAAGTTTTGAATTGATAATACAAACACTCAACAAATCAAGAACACAATTTAGAATGAAAAATTGACAAAAATTAGGAGGAATTTACTGATGAGATGAGGAATATGAGAATTGCATACAAACCGATTCGAACTCAGTACCTATATACACAATACCAGTTCGCTAATAACCTAACAAACAAATTACATATCGCACCCCTGAACTATACTGAAATTAATATTACCTACCCAAAACTTGTTAACGGTCAATTAACATGTTTAATGAAAAACTCTAACATTCTCCCCCCTAATTTCAAGTATCCTTTAGCACAATCTCAATTCAAACAGCAATGAGCAACCATTATCATTGCACATCCGTGTCCATTGGGTTTAAAAGTACTAATGTGATTGTCCCACTACCATTTTGAATCAAAATCATGCCTTTAAAGTTTATGACTCAAAACCTGCTACTCCTAGCAGTTGCCTCATCTCTGCAAATTTAACTCTAGCCAATTCTTTTGTCATGATATCTGCCTTTTGCTAACCGCTCCCAATAAACTCTACCTTGATCAACCCTTTCTCTACACATTCCGTAATATAGTGAAACCTCAAATGTATATGTTTTGACTTTCCATGAAATACTGGATTTTTCATTAAGGCAATAACTGACTTGTTATCAACAAACAATGTCCTTGCACCTAGCTCAACTCCAGTTAGCTCTTTGATCAAACCAGTCAGCCAAACAGCTTGACATGCTGCCAATGTGGCAGCCATAAATTCTACCTCACAACTTGACAAAGCTACTGAGTTTTGTTTCTGAGACATCCAAGATATGATACAATCATTGTAGAAAAACACAATTCCAGATGTGCTCTTCCCATCATCACTACTCATAGAATGATTGTTGTCACTAAAGCCAATCAAGCTTCCACTTTTATTCTTCCTGTAACATAAGCCATAATTTTGTGTCCTTTTCACATACCTAATTAAGTGCTTGACTACCTTCAAGTGAGCTTCTTTGGGAGATTGCATAAACCTGCACACAATTCCAACACCATAACACAAATCAGGTCTGGTTTGTGTTAAATATCTAAATGAACCTGCCAACTTTCTGTAGTAAGTTGCATCCACATCCTCTCCACGCTCTTCTTTCTGCAACATTAACCCTGGAAATTGGTACTTTTGTCTCATTGCAGCCTTCAAGTCCTGCTAGTTTCACTACCTTTTCAGCATAAGCAGTCTGTTTCAAATATATGCCTTGACTGGTCTAATTGACTTCAATTCCCAAATAGTATGTCAATATACCAAAATTGGTCATTTCAAACTTGGTTCTCATCTGCTCCTTGAAAGTTTCAATTTCCTTCTTGTTGCTTCCTGTAACAAGCAAGTCATCCACATAAACTCCTACTAGTACTCTTGAATCCTTATCTAGTCTAGTATAGACAGCATGCTCATGATGACTTCTTATGTAACCTAACTCCTTAAGCACTTGATCCATCTTTATATTCTAGGCACTTAGAGCTTGTTTTAGCCCATATAGAGCATTTACTAGTCTATATACGTTATGTTCATCTCCCTTTTTCACATACCCCTCTGGTTGGACAACATAAACTGTTTCCTTCAATTCTCCATGCAGAAAAGCAGCTTTTACATCCAAATGGTAAACCTTCCAACTCATTTGTGCTGCATATGCTAGAAGCAGCCTAATGGTTTCTATCCTGGCTACAGGGGAAAATGCGTCATCAAAGTCAATTCCCAATTCTTGCATATATCCTTTACCCACTAACCTGGATTTGTGCTTAATGATCTTCCCTAAGGCATCTTTCTTGACCTTATACAACCATTTTAAGCTACTAGGCTTGCAACCCACTGGAGCATTAGACAACACCCAAGTGTTGTTCTTTTCAATAGCTTGCAGTTCCTCCTTCATTGCCTGCCTCCATTCATTATGCTTGACAACATCCTTGAACCTGATTGGCTCCTGGTCTTGAGTTAGCATCAACTCAATCAACTCCACCTCTTCTTGTCTTTGAGTCCTCTGCCTCAACCTGGAATCAATAGCATAATCATGTAATATATGAGGTATAGTTAAGATTCTACCTGACCTTGTGACAGTGCTTGGTTGACTTGAGTTTGATTGACTTGTACTAGGGTGACTTGTGCTAGGTTGACTTATGCTAGGCTGACTTGTGCCAGGTTGACTTTGGCTTGAAGCACCTATTTCGGGTTCCTGGATTCTCTGATCACTGTGAATACTTTTATCATCATCAGATTCTAATTCATCACTGGAAATATCTCCTCTCCCTTGGCCATAAATTCCATCATCCCATGTGTTGATGAACTCCTTACCTTTGACTTTATCACTTGACCAATCCCACTTCCTGCCTTCTTCAAACCTGACATCCCTGCTTATTACAACCTTGTCTTTCACCACATCATACATCCTAAATGCTTTTGATCCCTCTTGAGTACCCAAATATGTCATAGGATTGCTTCTATCTTCGAATTTCTTTAAGCTGGCTGAACATTCTTAACATGACCAACACAACAAAAAATTCTGAGATGACCCAATTTTGGTACCTTTCCCTTTACTATCCCATAAGGTGTATTCTCCTTCAATGCCTTGGCTGGCATCCTGTTCAATAAGTAAACAAATGTATAACACCTTCAGCCTAACATTTATCTGGCATCCCCATTGCTTTTAGCATACTTATTATCATATTTAAGATAGTCATGTTCCTCCTTTCTACTGCACCATTCTGCTGAGGGGAATATGGTGCAGTAAGGAGCCTTTCTATACCTTGGCTATCACAAAACTCATTAAACTCTCCTGAGGTGAACTCACCTCCTCTGCCTGATCTAAGTCCTTTAATTCTGTGTCCCAACTTCTTCTCAATATCCCTCTTGAACCTTGTGAACATCTCAAATGCTTGACGTTTGCTATCCAAAAAATATACCCACATGTATTTTGAGAAATCATCCATGATTAATATGAAATACTTATTCTGTGTCCCTTCAACCAAATCACTCTTGGACATCATTTCCAGGGACTTAAAATTAACATGCCCAAGCCTACCATGCCAAACCCAAGTGGCATATGTAACATTACTCAGAAAACACATAGGTGAGCCAGTTGAGAGTTTTACCTTGTATAGCCTATTTGTTGATCTCTTCACCTTCATTAGCAAAGCTCCACCTCTTTCATATAACCACAAAGTGTCATCTTTCATCCTAATTTCACACCCTCCTTCTGTCACTTGACCAAGACTAATGATACTACTCTTTAATTGTGGAATCTAATACACATTAGTCAATACCCTTTGCTCATGTGAACTACCTTCCAAAATCAAAGACCCTCTTCCTTCAATCTTTACACTGGATTCATATCCAAATCTTAAATTGCCACCAACGTTTTTATCTAAGGTAGCAAAGTGAGAAAGAGTACTTGCCATGTGATTAGAAGCACTATTGTCTAAATACCACTCTTGGCAATCTTGTTGAGTAGTTTTGAACCTCTCTGGAATTACCTGGTTTCATCAGAAACATCTCGTTGTGACACCCGAGAATTTCAAGGTTTACTTCCGTTAGACAAATCTTCGTTAGTTACGTTATAAGTGTTAACTTAAGTAACTAATGCTTAACTAGGCCGAATACGTC
>JBCNJP010000009.1:26914163-27044869 GCA_039602395.1 Deinandra increscens subsp. villosa
GTAAAGGGCTTAGTTTTAGTTTATTCATAACTAATAACGATCCTATACTTTACCGCCCAGAGGTGTTGGACCGGACTGGATGTTCGATTACAAAGCTCTTTTTGAAAATCTTGAATCGATGCCAAAGATGTCTGATGAGCAACTTACTCGAGTTTTCATTGAATTACAAGACGATACTCTTGTTCTAAATATACAAGTAGTGCCTGTTGCTGCTGATGACTATATGACCGAGACCTCGAATGATTCGACAATTGCGGCTGATGATATGTCTTCTGATGATGATAGTGAATTTCATGAAGCCGTGACACATCAGGTGGAAATTCCTACTCAACAACTCGATCCACAAGTTAATGCTACTTCCAATGAAGTTGATGCTGATACAATTGACTTTGTGGTTAATCCACAAGTTGATGATATTTCAAATGATGCTGATGTCAATACAACTGAAACTGTGGTGGTTGAGGAAGATCATGTTCCTGGTATGGCTGAAACGGTGGTTGTTTTTATTCATCAAACGCTCCAGATAAACACCATTCATCCGCAAGACAATATTATTGGTGATTTAAATGAAGGAGTGCGTACGAGACATCAAATCGAGAGCAGTGCGTTACTATCAGTTCTGGAATCTGGTGTTTAGGAAGAAGCGTTCCATTCATGCTTTATTCTCAGATCGAGCTAAAAGATGTTCATGAAGCTTTATTATATGGTTCGTGGGTTGAAGCGATGCAGGAAGAGTTACTACAATTTCAAAAATTAGGAGTGTGGCACCTGGAAAATTTACCAGCAGGAAGCAAAGAACCGTGTGGAACACGGTGGGTGTATAAATGCAAACGAGATGATCGTGGAGTCATAATCCGTAACAAGGCTCGTTTGGTTGTTCAAGGGTTTTCTCAGGAAGAAGGAGTCGATTTTAACGAGGTGTATGCACCGGTTGCCAGAATTGAAGCTATACGAATCTTTTTGGCATATGCTGCACATCGTGGATTCAAGGTCTTTCAGATGGATGTTAAGAGTGCGTTTCTTTTATGGAAAGGTCAAAGAAGAGGTGTACGTCAAACAACCTCCGGGATTCTTCGATCCTGATTATTTGGAGAAGGTTTATAAGTTGGACAAGGCACTATATGGTCTCTATCAGGCTCCTCGAGCTTGGTATGAGACGTTGTCCACTTATTTACTCGACAACGGATTCAAGCATGGGTTCGTTGATCCTACTTTATTATGTCGTAAAACAGGGGGAGGAGGTCTGCTACTGGTACAAATTTATGTGGACGATATCATCTTTGGCTATTCAAACGAAAAGTTATCGAAGGATTTCGAGACTTTAATGCAAACAAGGTTCGAGATGAGTTCAATGGGGGAAATGTCGTTCTTCTTGGGCTTACAAGTTCAACAATTTGACAAGGGAATTTTCATTCATCAGACAAAATATGTGAATGATGTCCTGAATTGATTCAAGGTGGAAGATGTTCGCATTCCTGGAACTCCTATTCAGCTGTCACATGGCCTGTGTCCTGATGAAGACGGTGAAACAGTCGATGTCACTCGTTATAGGGCAATGATAGGCTCTTTAATGTATCTTACAGCTAGTCGACCTGATATAATGTTTGTTGTATGTTTGTGTTCCAGGTACCAAGCAGCACCTCGGGTTTCTCACATGGACGCAGTTAAGAGGATTCTAGCTTATCTGAAGGGTAATGCAGATCTCGGGATCTGGTATCCTCATGATGATAAGTTCGACCTGTCGGCGTATACGGATTCAGACTACGGTGGTTGCAAGATCAACTTCAAGTCAACTACAGCCGGATGTCAGTTTCTCGGCGACCGGTTGGTATCTTGGCTGTGTAAGAAGCAGACTTTTGTTGCTACATCCACGGCTGCAGCTGAATATATAGCAGCTGCTAGTTGTTGTTCTCAGGTTTTATGGATACAACAGCAGATGCGGGATTACGGTTTAAAGTTTCTTACTACTCCAATTTATATAGATAACTCGGCTGCGATTTGCATAACTAAAAACCCCGCTCACCACTCTAAAACGAAACATATTGATATTCGTTATCATTTCATCCGTGACTGTTTTGAGAAACACTTGATTGATCTGCAAAAGATCCATACTGATTTTCAAAAAGCGGATCTTTGACAAAACCCGTTTTCGTTATCTTTTGCAGATCAACGGCATACAAAAGTTACCCGTGGAGTAACTTTCGGTTGATCATTTTTTTTACTTTTGTTTTACTTTTGTTGTCTGTTTTTCTTTTCTTATTACAAAAATCCAAAAAAATAGAGTTTTGTATTTAGGGGGAGAAAATCACAAAATATAAAAAAATCACAAATAATAAAAAAAAAGTGAAAAGCATAAAAAAATGGAAATATCAAAAATTTGAGAGATTGATCCGACCAAGCGAGAAGTGATATTACATTGGCATGTGTTATCAACCACGGATAAAGTAAAATTAAAGGTTGTAGGTGCTTGTTTGGTTAGTTAAATGCGTAAGGGTAAATCTGATATATGCTAGTATGATATAAACATAACAATTTGCTTGATTAAATTGTGAGGCACATCATGACGGATGTTGTGTGATCTTGGCATTAAATAAAATAAAAAAGCAAAAACATAATAAAAAGAGATGTTCTGGTGTATGCATGCTTTCATTTTGCAAAGATTTAAGCTTGTTTGATTTTCTTTATTTTGTCAAACGATCGGCCTTTCTCTGCGTATCGAAAGATTGACCTGATTGGTGTTCGTTTGACATTCTGCTTTATTTTCTTTGGTGTTTCGTATAACTCATCAGACTTTCTCTGCGTGTGCGGGAGCACCGACCTGATCGTTGTTGGGTTATACAATTTCTGCTTTATTTTCTTTTTTTTTCCTAAACAATCGGACTTTCTCTGCGTGCCTACCGGCCGACCTGATTGTTGTTTGTTTAGGGTTTTGCTTTATTTTTGCATGAAACATCATGGACGATAAATCTCGGTGGAAATCAAATTCTGTGGAAAATACAAAAATAATAAGAATAAGTCAGATTACCAGTATTTCTGATTGTGTGGGCTATCATATTATCAATGCATGCTAAATATATCTTAACGTATCAGAAAGCTATAAAAATTGATCTGCCCAAACTGAAATAAAATGAATAGTTGTATTTGCTGCCAACTTGACTTGCATGCTGATTAAAAATGAAATTGAAGTGTGTCTGATGCACATTAGCTGATATGATCTCGCGTCTGGATCTTTCTCACAAAAATAAATAAGTTATATTACTTTAATTCAGTAATTTTCATTTCATTTCTGTTTGGTTTAATGTTTCAAAATTGTTTGAATATTTGAAAATCACAAAAAGATTTTAGGTGTGTTTTAGCATAATTTTGTAAAAATCCAAAAAGATTTTTGGTATGTTTGAAAGTTTACAAAAATCAAAAGATTTTGATTCTGCTTTATTTTCGATCAACCGTTAGTGAAATATTCAAAATTATGCCGGAGACAACCAAATGGACTTGTTTTTAGAAATTTCATCAGTAAATTGAACGAAGTTTGAGGAAAATTTATAATTTTTAAACTTTCGAGGTTCAATTTGAAGATTCATCAATTTCAGGGGTTTATTTTGAAAATTTTTGATATCTCCAAACCTGGAGTTCGGACGACCGAACGTGAAGTTCGGAGGTCCGAAGCTCATCATCGGACAAGGTTTGGAGATGGCCGAATGTGGAGTTTGGTGAAACTGTTCGTCCGAACTTGGAGTTCGGAGGACGTTCGGAGGTCCGAATGTCATGGCCTATAAATACGCAATCCTGGAGTTCGGAGGTCATAAGTTACTGTTATCTCCGAACTTGCACCGAACGGCTGCCAAAATTTTCAACTTTCTTTTTAGCTCGTTATTGACGGATTTGAGACTGATTCTAGGTAAATAACATGATTCCGAGTTCACTGATTGTCTTAGATTAGATTTCCATATGTTGTTTCTGGATTTTCTGTTCGAAAAGTCGTCCGACATATAAACCGTTTCTAGATCTAAAAATACACCATCTAAACCTTATGTTTTAACAATTAAAAGACGTTCCTATGTGCTTATAATCAAAAACCGACCATGGGTGTTGATTTGTGTAGTCTGTTTTGGTCATTTTCACTGGTTTTCAAATTCAAACTCATCGGAGTTTTTATCAAAAACCGACCATGGGTGTTGATTTGTGTAGTCTGTTTTGGTCATTTTCACTGGTTTTCAAATTCAAACTCATCGGAGTTTTACAGACTCTGAACCTGGGGTTCGGAGACTTCGAATGTGGGGTTCGGAGGGGGTCGGACAGAGTTCGGCGGGTCTATGAAATTTTTGATCAAATGTTGTTCGTTTACGCAAACGACAATGATTTGACGAAATCAGTGATTATATATGTTAGTAACATTGAATTTAATGAATGTTTTCTTTTATGTGTTTTCAGATATGGCAAACGACTTGAAAATCGGTGATAAACACAATATATGTGCGCATATCGGTGTTGCAAGAGGCAAACTCGACAAATTTGGTGGATCCCGGATATTTGAGTTTCTGAGGCGGTCAAGATTCCACTATTCCATCACTCAGCAATGTGATGTGTATCAAGACATTATTCTGAAGTTTTGGAATACTGCACGAACAATTACAGATGCCCCGACCAGAATCGTTGCGACTATTCAAGGCCGACCAATTGAAGTGACTGAAGCAAACATTCGTAGAGTTCTGAAGTTAGAATCTGATACAACAACGGCAGCGATAGAGTTTTCTCATGAAGACAATGTGGCGTTTTTGAAGCGGATTTGGTATACTGGTGATCCGAGTAAAGAATGGGTGTACAAATCGTCGTTGAGCGTTCCGTACAAGTATCTGGCGCACGTGTTGTTGGTCTGCTTGGGACATAGGATTTCTGGTCATGATGAAGTCCAACAGATTATTCTATTTCTGATGAATGCGTTAGTAATGAACAGGCCGTATAATGTTTCTGGGATGATCTTTCACTACATGAGAGATAATCTGACACAAAGACAAAAGAAAGCAGCAATCTATCCCAGATTCCTTCAGATGGTTCTCAATGACCGGTATCCTGATTTGATAAAGCATGCCGCTTAGAAGATGGAACTGAAACATATGACGGAGGCAAGTGTTGGTGCTCTGGCGTCTTATCAAAAGAAGGCACCAGAGTTTCAGCCGAAATTGAAGCATTTAATTGGTCATATAGCAAATGTCAGTTACGTGGCACCAGCACGGGGTGCACCTCGTCATGAAGATGGTAGTGATTCAGAGGAACTCGATTACAGCTGGATTGAGGAACAGAATCAGATTCCATAACAAGGTCGAGTAAAAAGACATAAAAGACAAGTACCAATGGTTCAGGAACCAGTGAATCAAGGACCTGAACAAGTTGTTTCTCAACCGCCAACTACTGAACCGGCCGGTGGTTTCAGCACAGGGTGTTCGTGTATCTATCAACGTGACTGAGACACCAGCAGTAGATACCCTGGAAGATGAATCCGATGAAGATGAGGAGGATCTGAATGTTGGGGCTGACTCTGAAGACTTTTCTGACACAAACAATCTGTTTGTGAGAGTCTTGATCAACTCAAAATATGTAAAGCTCAGGAAAGGTAGCGATGAACATTTCACTTACCAAATCAGCAAGAACAAGAGCAACAATCGCTACAAGGATCGTGTGTATGATGTGGTGGCCTCATCTGAGTCGATGAAGACTATAACCCTGATGCCGATGTGGTTTCCGGCAAAGGTAAACAGCAAGCTACTGGTTCTTCATCTGTTACTTCAGCAAAAAGAAGGCAGAAGTCGATTGTTGGCTCAAAAACTAAAAAGCGGAAAGGAGTACAACAGTTCATTATGCAACCTCGTTCTGGTGTATCTTCATCAGCAACTCCTGCTATGTCTTTGCCTGAAGTGTCTACAACTGTTTAGACTTTAGTGTTCAGGCTGACTTCTTGCAAGATCTGATGAATGTAAATAGATCGACAATTGTTAGCACAGCACCTTCAGCAAGTGCTGGTGCGCAGTTTGTAACTCAGCCAGTGGGATCTACGCTCACAACTCCGGTGTTTTCGACTGCAACTGCTACTGCTTCAACACATTCAACACCTGATGTGAATTTCAACTTCGAACAGCGTTCAGTTTCTTTCTCTCAAGCCAGTTTTCTTCAAAGCGTGCTAAACGATCAACAATCTCCGATTGATGCCTTGAAGGCTAAGTCTGAAGAACAAGAGAAGATGATTACTGTGTTGCGTTTAAATAATGATGATTTGAAGGACGAGAATCAAAATCTGAGTCAGCGGATCGCAACTTTGCAGAGTCGTGACGTAGCCAAAGATCAAGAGATTATAAGATTAAATAGGGCTAGTCAGACTCAGCCTAAGATGCTTCTTGAAATGGGTGAGCAAATAAAATTCTTGATGGAGAAGTTTAAAGCTCAGGGGGAGATTGGATATGGTTCGGGTTGTTTTAAAGATCCGATGCGATTTCTGAACGATGATCCTGATCAAGATGATTCTCAGGGGAACGTTGGTGGAGGACCAGGCCCATCTGGAACTACGGGTTCGGGTGCTGGGACATCTACTTCCCAGGGGGAGAAAGACTCACGAGAAGCTATGCCGATCCCCTCAATTCCATCTAATCAAGCTGCAACGAGTATGAGTGATTTTGCACAAATGTTGCAGACGCTCGAAGAAGGTGAGTTTGTTGGTGATTTGACGGCTGAAGAGTTGTCAAGAGTGTTTGATCTGAATGACGAAGAGATGAGAAAAGCATCTGAGAAAGCTCCAAAGAAATATGAAGATCCTGAACCAGAGTTTGATGAAGACGGAGAGGGTATTTTTTAAGAGGAGATTGAGGTAGAGGATATCACAGAAGAAGAATATCCAGATCTGTACTCCAACTTCAACAATAATCAATCTGGTGATGAGTTCGAGGTATTTCCTAAGGAAAAAGATGTTGAGGTTGAGGAAAGATTGAGAAAGAAAGAATCAGAAAAACCTGAAGACCCGGTGGTTAAGGAGGCTAAAGTTCAGAAACAGCATCAGACATTTGACGAGTTCATGAAAGCTTTTCATGCTAACTATGTTCCGCCTCCGAAGCCAATCAGACAGAGAGCATTCTTCAAATTCAAGGGTCAAGCTTCAGGTGAAATAATTAGTTGGATGTATGCTTCGAGTTTGAGGTGCTACGGGATTAAACGTGAACATGGAATCCAGTACTTCAAATGTGCCAAAGATTTTAGCAGTCTGCCGGTTTGGGATATTCATGAGCTGACCAGAAAGCCATTTTGCTGTTATGGCAATGATGCATTAGGAATGCACTTTAAGAATACACTTGAGAGGGAATGTCGAGAAGGATTTAAGTTTTGGATCCTCAAAAGCCAAAAAGATGTCGATCCCGAACAAGAGTCCACGAAAGAACTGGTAAGAAACTGATAATCTTGGTATTTCCGAAGAAACCAGATGTGATGAAGAAGATTCCTTTGATGAAAATGAAGCTTGACTTCATCAAGGATCTGAGATGGTGGTACTACGACGAAAGAATGGGTGAAGCAGTTATTGTGTTGAAGGAAACCAACCAAGTTGTGAAGATTTACGATCCTATGTGGCTAATCAATTTGTCGAAGGCTGATATAGACGAGCTTTATCACAATCCAATCATGTATCATCCTGCTTACATGGAGCAAGCGCTGAAGTTCCAGAGGGTGATAAGGGTTTGTTTTGCATTCGATATCTATGCTGGAAATAACCATGATTTGGTCAGGAAGGGTGATGGGGTTGCTGCAGATATTCAAGGCTGAGAAGAACGGTCCAGCTGTTGCCAAGGGAGTTTATTGATACACGATATAGCAATGAGCTGGATCAGACAAAGCAACAAAGACACGAAGACTTCAACTTATGTTCTGGTGTCCGAACTCTGACCGAACCTTGGCCGAGCCTTGGCCGAACCTCAAGTTCGGACAAGCTAAGGAGTTCGGACATTCGTAGGTCTATAAATAGATTTTGTGTGTGTCTTTGTAACTAGTTTTGAGAGTTAAGCGAACTTCTGTGTGAGAGTGTGTGTTTGTACTCTGAGTCTCTTGTAATCAAAGTATTAATGAGAGATTGAGTTATTTACACTGTTTTGTTTACATTCTCGTATACACGATTGTTATCGAACTAGACCGATCCCACGCTCAGGTGTTTTCACCCCTGGCGGGGTCCAAGGGGCAGAGCCTCATCCGAACCTGATCCTATGAACCTCATCCGAACCTCATCCGAACCTGATCTTTCGAACCTCATCCGAACCTGACCTTCGGAACGCCCGAACAAGTTCGAACGCTGTCCGAACCTAGAGTTCGGAGCGGTTATTTTTCATATCTGTTCTTCGGCCGAATATGAGACGAACTCGACTGGAAATTTTTCAAAATCGCATTAGATTCAGAATTTGATCGAATTTCGACATCCAGATGCTTCTGTTAGGTAAAGACATGACTCAGAAAGAATCGATTCTATGGTAGATAACAATGAGATGGAAGTTTTGTCATATATTGTGTTGAATGGTTACATAAACCGAAGGAGTATACAAACGATTCGGGGGAGGTCGGACAGAACCTCCCCTCTCAACACTTGAACTGGACAAACTCTGGACAGAAACTTACAATGAAATACAAAGACGAAACTATTTATACATTTCAATTATGTCCGAACTGGGGACTTCCGAACCCTGTCCGAACTACATCCGAACCTGAAGTTCGGACCACCTTCGGACACAGCCGAACACAGAGTTCGGTTGGGGTTCGGACCACAGTTCATGTTCAAGTTAACTCAGTCTTTTGACAATTCGAACAGTAACGGCCACACAAGGTTCTTGTATCAACAAGTCATTTTGGAATCCACTCAAGAACTCAATTGTCTCCTCAGCAAAATTCTCTTCAACAAGGCATCCTCCCGGTTTATTTTTGTTTCGCACGTGGCCCTTAATAACCTTCATACACCTTTCAAATGGATACATCCACCTAAAGCATATAGGACCGCATAACCTAACTTTCATTGCAATGTGCACGGTTAAATGAACCATAATATCAAAAAACAAAGGGGGAAAGTATTTCTCGAGAAGGCACATTGTCTCCAATAAATCTGTTTCCAGTTTATCAACCTCCTCCACGCGGACAGATTTGAAGAAACAAAACATGAATATAATGTATACGGTCACGCATATGCTTAGTTCAAATTTATCAATTAAGATACACTACCTTTATTTATAAAAGTAAGAAGGTAAATAAAAAAATAAACAATAACTTGATTATAGCATATCTTATTGGTTTCAGCATAATAGATCAAATTGCAAGGGGCAAAAATTCTTGTATGAGCATGCGATAGTCATGTGAATTGAGTCCTATAAGGTTCCTATCCTTTAGACTAACCAAGCTGGAAATTTTGAACAATACCCTTGTGGGACCCTTAAGTTGTATAATGTTTCACAAAGCTTGTCTCTCTCAGCCGGTGTTAATGTGTAGCTTGCTGGCGGGAGCTTAATTGTGTTTCCATTTGTCGTAGGTTTTAACTCTGGCCTTATGCCCATATAGGCCAAATCTATACGAGACTCATATCCATCTTTCGTCTTTCCTTGAATGTTTAACAGTGTTCCAATCAGACTCTCCGCCAAATTCTTTTCAATATGCATAAAATCTATACAATGGTTGACAGAATTAAACCGCCAATATTCAATTTCCTTATGCCATATGTCAAACTTCTTCCAGTAGGGTTTTTCTTTGGTCGCATTGTCTGATGTACCCAATACTTGAGTTCCCTTCTTTTTTTTGATCTTCCCACCTCTCCCGTTGGAAGTTTATGGGATGTCGGATGCATTATTCTTGTGACCGGCCTTACCCCATTTATTTATAACATATTAGGCCTCATTATATATTTCTTCCCCACTCTTAGGTATTGGTGCAGAATGAACCTCTTGGTTTCCATCGAATGCCTTCTTTTGCCTTCTGAACGCATGGTCATAAGTAGATAACGTCTCTGGCCAACATAACATTGCTTATTTGACCTTTTAGGTCTCACACAGTTTGTTTCTTGGCCACACAATACACAACCTTTGAACCCACTATATGGACAGCCACAAAGTGTACCAAGGCAGGATAATCGTTTATCGTCCATAACACAACAGCGCGTAGCGTAAACCTTTCTTGTTTAACTGCATCGAATGTTTCGACCCTATATCGAATAAGATTCTTAGATATACATCAATATCGTTACCTGGTGTTCCCGATATCAATAAAGTCAGCATGATGAACTTTCTTTTCATACACAACGATGGTGGAAGGTTGTGAATGACAGCTAAAACTGGCCAAACACTGTGGTGTCAATTTCCTCTATTAACATCCACCCCGTCAGCTGAAATGCCTAGACGCAAATTTCTAGGATCGCCTTTAATTTGTTCATACCTGTTATCTATAGCAGCCCATGCGGGGAAATCTACCGGGGGACGTAAAACACCGTCTTTTATTCTTTTGTCTTCGTCCCATGTCAAATGACTTGCGGTGGTCTCAGAATGAAATAGTCTTTGTAGGCATGGAATTATGGGAAAGTACCACAACACTTTTGCTGGGATGTTATCGTATGTTACCTTTTTAACCTCATCCACCTTCCATCTTGATTTTCCACAAGTGGGACAAAGTATATTATTTTTGTACACTCCCCTGTAAAGAATGCAGTCGTTGATACATGCGTGTATTTTCTCATAACCTGAGCCCATTGCTTTGAACGTCTTCTTAACCTCGTATGCACTAGTAGCCATTTCATTACCTTCGGGTAGCATACTCTTTATCAAAATCAGAAAGTCAGTATAGCATTTATCAGAAACTCCATACTTACTCTTCAAGTTGGTAAGTTTTAGGAGCACAGACAACTTCGTGAAGTCAGGAAACCCTTTGTAAAGTGGCTTCTCAGCATCATCAATCAGTTTTATGAACTTCGCATGATCATGGTCGGTCGTGAAATTTTCTTTTGTAGCTCCAACCATATCTACTGTTTGTGCGGCATCAGTTGGCGGCATTTCTGATGTAAAAACAGTTGTGTCCATTTCATAGTAGTCTTCAAAAGCCTGATCATCATAACGTTTTGGAGGCGTATCCTTTTCTCCATGCTTAATCCATTTGGTATAGGTTTGATCTATTCCATATCTGAACAAGTGATGTTCTACTTCCCTCAGGTTTTGTATAATGTGGTTGACACAATGTTCACATGGACACGGAACTTCTATTTTTTTTTTTTTTGTTTCTAGGGTTCTTTAAGTTGGCGACTTCATATTCTATAAAACTATAAACTTCGTCATAATACTTATGTTTGGTTTTATTCGTTGACATCCAAGACTTGTCCATATTTGAAGTGCCAATCGACTGTAACTGGATAAGCAAAACAGTGAATAACGCAATCAGATCAACGAGATAAACATAAATGATCGAGACCTATTCACATTAATTGATTCAATTCATGAATTTATCCTATAGCTATTTTATCTAACAAATCGAAATAACAACAACAATTATATTGAAATAGTAACAACGTATATTGTATTCTATACCTTACAATCATGCAAACCAATCACAAACGGGCGAATCTCCTGAAAATCGCATAACTGAAGACACGTAATGATGATGGTATAACCCTAGTTCGTATTTATGTAAATGAATCTGGGTTTATAGTATGTAATAGTTGGTTTTGATCGAATATACAAGTTTAGAATATTTACTCTACGTGGTTTGTTAATGAAACTAGCCGGCTAGAGCCACGCTCGTTTTGAGTTAACCGACCCACCCTGGGAGAGTTAATCAAGTATCATTGGAGTTGATTATCCACATTTGAGTATATTAGGCCCATTGGTAGTATGTGTGGGCCCATTGGTTTACTATTAAGCCCAATGATAGTTGATAATCGACATTTGAGTCGACTAGGCTCACAAAAAGTATGTTTGGGCCCATGGCCCAATGATAGTATGTGTAGGCCCATTAGGTTACTATTAAGCCCAATGATAGTTGATTATCGACATTTGAGTCGACTAGGCCCACTAATAGTATGTTTGGGCCCATGGCCCAATGAAAGTATGTGCGAGGCCCATTGGGTTACTATTGTTGGGTTTTACGGTGGGTATCCGGGTTATCAATTTTATTTTTTTTATTAAAACCGATTTAATAGTATAAATTATTACATAATTAATTTAGCCGCGGAAACAATTTAATAATATCGCGAATACGAACCGTAAATAGGATCAATCACCGATCGCAACAAACACAGAAATAATTATTTAAAATAAATAATTAAAATAAATATCTAAATAAATTAGATATACCTTGGTGGGTTCCGAGCAACCGCTCGAGACACCCGGATTCAATGGACTGTCGCTAGCGCGAACAGATACATCGGATTCGAACCGGCGAGTCAGATCTTCAACCAATGCGGCGGCCGTAGGCGGCGATGGTGGTAGTGGCGGTGGCGGTGGTAGACTGACCACAGGCGGAAGCAACGACAAAACTTGATATCCCTTGTCGATCGGGATCGGGATTGGAATCGTCCCCACAGCAATCTCGTCACCGGCGAAGGACGACGGCGGCGATGCGGTGGTGGAGGCGACCGACAGGTATAGAAGCACGGGCCATGATGAAGGGGCCAAGCGTGGTGGCCTCGGTTGCGCCGGCAGCGCGAGGACAAGTGGCCGGCGATCCGGTTATGGCGGTCGAGAGGCGGCGGCGGCGAGGTGGGCCGAAGCCTCGGCTTCGGCTGCGGCGAGGCTTGCGGCTGCGGCTCGGGTGACCTTGGCTTCCTCCTCTAATCTGGACAAATGCTCGCTAAACAGGGATCCATCGGACGGGCGATGAAAGGTGGAGGTAGCGTCGAGTGGTGGTTGGCAGCGGCGAGGGGTGGCGCCAGTTTGGGGATTGACGCAGGGAGAGAGAGGGGGATTAGGGTTGTGAATTGATTGCTTGCTCTCTACTCCTCTACCTCCCTATATATAATTAATAAAATCGCGGACCAGGGCTCTGACGGACTGAGCCCGGTCGCGATCTTCTCTAGTCCACCAATCTGATTAGTCAGTTATACCAAATGTTTTGGTCAAAAACGGCCTAAGCAATTAGTTGATCAAACTTTGTAAGTGAGGTAATGTGTTTGATGAAGTTAGCAAGAAAAATGCAAGTTTGGATGTTGACACGAGGATGTAACGAGGGAAAAATCCAGGAATCCTTGAGTATCCTCAAGGAGCCTAGCAAAAAACCTCGGGAGCCGGCTTAAAGTGCATGCTTCCTCAAACTTTTATATGATCGAAATGTGTTCAAGTACAAATGAATTGAGCTCGAGTTCTAAGTGGTACAGAGAGTTCTGATCGTAAAAAGGTGTGTGTGTGCAAGCCAAAAGCTCGGTTTAAATAAAGATTACATTCCAACAACCTATCCTAAAAACTAGCAACTAAATCCACGTCTTCCACGTAGCCGTTGAGGTCTACCTAGCCCACGTTTATCTTAGCTGACCGGGTCTTTAGGACACATGACTAATACTGGAGTTAACCTGCGAACAACAAACAAAAAAGGGAAAAACAATCGTTAGTAAATAAAGGTAAATCAGGATCCTTACACTGAAGTGCTTGCGAGCTGCTCTGAGTATTCTGAAATCCAGTACCAACAATTGCCCCCAAATTTTTGGCGGTTGGCGCATGCAAGCCAGCTGGCAAAAATTTGAAATATTCGTACTCTTATCCAAATATAATGATGATGAAGCAGAAATTTAATCCGCTCAACTCCCAAGCAATATTTTCGCTCAGTTTTCTTTTTATAAACTCTTCTTTGGCCACATTATTTCGCACAGCTTTTTCCTTCGGCGAAACCCTAGAGCTTCTCCCATCTTCCACAGGTTAGTATTCACTCTTTCTTTTCTTCGTCGTCTTTGCCGATCATGGGAAAGAAACTGCTCCGATCTTCGGCCACTGTCTCCGACAAAGTGGCCGGCGACTTCACCGACCAGGGACTCCTTCCGGCGACGGAGGAGGAAACCTGCAACTTTGATGATCGAAAGATCGCAATGTTGCAGCGATCTTCGAGCTTCCCCGCCGAAGTTGAATTCCGTCCATTCGACCCCTCCTTGAAAGCCGACCATATCTCCGACGAGTGGGTTTGTTTCCTTTACTACCCCTTTCTGCTCGGTACGACGTTCCCTTTCCCGGATTTGGTCACCGAGTTCTTCTCGATCACCAACCTTGCCTATTCCCAAGTAATGCCCATGGTGTGGCGAATCCTTCTTTCTCTCCATTATTTGAACCAGACCCGCAACTTGAACATTGGGGTAGCTGATATCTGCAAGGTGTACCGGTTGGCCACACATGGCAACAGTAGATTTGTCTTGAAAATCAGAACCGGAGAAGCCAGATGATCCCTAGGGTTTCTCACAATGACCACGACTGGAAGTGTCAATTCTTCTTTGTCAAAAGGAGTAGCCTTGTCGGTTGCGAGAACCTTCCTACCCAATGGGTTGTCAAGGGTAGGAAGAGTTTTTGCAATATTCTAATTCCATACACTCCTCGATTTCATTTAACTAATATGCTTGCTTTCTCGTCTTTACAGCGCCCAAGTTTGAAGCTCTAATCAAGCCAATCCGTGAATCCTCCAAAAAGCTCTAGGATCTCTACAACATTCCGGTGGCAGAAAGAAGCAGTTAACCTGTGACAACTGCAACTTCCCAAGTTAACTCCGTTAAGTCTTTCCGTTAAAACCGTTAGTTCCATTAGACAAACTCCGTTAGTCACATTACCAGTAGTAATTAATTAATTAATGCTTACCTAGACCGGATACGTCCACGACCTTTGGTTGATCACCGAACCCGACCATATGTGTTATATGATTATTTGCTTATTACCACTGTGTGAAGTTATGCGACATGCTTAATTAATTCATTGTGAAATTATGTGATTTATCGAGAAAACGTGCTTACCTTACTTAGAATGAAATTTACCCTTTTAGAAGCCAGCGAAACTACCGAGCGAAACTACAGTTTCGCCCGGTAGCTAAAGCTCTTGGTCTGCTGGACCAGTTTCGCGTGGCCAGCGAAACTGCCAGCGAAATTGCGGGCGAAACTGGCCCCTACATATAGAAAACCCAAGCCAACTCTCTCATTTTTACTCACCTCACTCAAAACACACACACATCTGCACTCTCCTACTCCGGTGACTTCTGGCCAGCAGAAAACGATACGAGAAACCGAGATTCCAGCCCCAAGTCTTCACCTATTTGAGCATAGGAGATCATCCGTGAGTCACATGAACCACCTTTATGCATTCCTTGTATGTTAAACTAAAATGTATGCTTAAAATCCACATGCAACGACTTCTGCTACTGCCATGATGCTTAGGGATGCTAGACTTAACATCAATTCTGTATCTTGCCATGTTAATTTAAAGATCTATGCTAGATAAGGTTACTTTATGTAAAATGTGTTCTTGGTGATTTGATGACTAGAAACCATGTTTTAGGTGTTAAAATTGCTTATATGATGTTGGTAAACGTTTAGGTATGCTAGATATTGAATTGCATGTGATATAGGACCTGTTAGAAAGATTTTTAGGCCAATTCACGGGTTTTTCTAGCGACTAGCGAAACTGTGCCTTCATCAGGCGAAACTGTGTAGCGAAACTGTGCCCATCTCCCCCTAGCGAAACTAGTCCAGCGAAACTATAGTGTCGCTAGGTAAACTGACCAGACCTGTCCGAGCGAATCTGCTGAGCGAAATTCCCTGAACGAAAGTTCAAACCAGTTTCGGGCGAAACTAGGCTAGCGAAACTGTGCCAACAGTTTCGAGCGAAACTAGCCTAGCGAAACTGTGTCATCGGGTATTGCCTAGCGAAAGTGCTGCCCGTGCACACAGCGAAACTACCTAGCGAAACTGCTAGCGAAACTATGATCAGAATCCAAACTTGTGCAATTTTCTTGAATGTTATGCCATGACTTGTTTGATTATGTTATGATAATACATGCTTGACTTCTGATAAATATGAACCCTCGTGTATGATCAACCAACGGTGACGTGTGTCGTTATGTCGTGTCGTGTTTTCCAACGTGATAGTAGTTTTAAACACAACCTTACACCTAAGACCTTAATGTGATTACTAGGTCCTCGTTAACAATCATAACCGGGTTTATTGAAGAAGTAAGCCGAGCAACCTAAGGTGAGTTCATTTATATTATTGTTATGTCCATTCAGGGACGATAACGCGCAGGTGGTTGCATCCGGTAAGGATGGTGACCCAAACGGTAAGGTATTTCTTACTGGGTAAATTTCCGACATAATATCATATGTTTCACTGAATTGAACTTTATTTATAAAAAGTCCTTACTTTCGGGCCGTTAATATACAATAGCGAGGTAATATTGAGTAGTACTACTGGGGATTGACACCCCCGCTCAGCGGTGCACAGGATGCACCCTCCCGACTAGCGGTCGGACTGAGATCAATGTTAGCCTACCCTCCGTGATCCGTAAAGACACGGGAAGGCAAGGTTCATAGGTAATCCCTATCAAAAACATTGTCAGCTTCGGTTACGAACAATTCAGGTGGGCATAACTATAGGCTAGCTACCTACGATATGGAATTTTACTGGTCTATGATATTGATTGTGTTTTACCTATCTTTATTCATAAACATTAAGTCTACTTGTGACGGGTAGACTGCTTTAGTGAACTCACCAGCCTTGGCTGACACTTGATTGTTGAATGCTTTTCAGGTCGCTAGAAGGATCATGGACGGCAGGGACGGCGGCAGTACACATAACCTATTTTCACTTGGGAATCATGTTTTCGGATCTAAATTTCTTCATTTTGAAAAATCTGATTGTAAACCTTAATTATGCTTCCGCTGAACTATTAAACTTACTACTTTTGGACTGTAACTTAACTTTCATGTTAACTTATAATTTATGTTTATGGTTTGGTTGTAACTAAAGTCTGGGATCCTGGTCTGGTTGACACCCCACACGGTTATACTCCGTTAGTGGAAATTGGGGGTGTGACAGATTGGTATCAGAGCCCTTGGTTACAGCGAACCAGAACATTTTAAAAGAAAATTTTCTGAACTGTAACTGTTTTGAAAACTTTGGTTGCAACCCGTTCCGCAAAGTACTGCCCCGTGTGCTGAAGATGATCCTCCTTTAGAATTCTTGTCTTGTGACGGTATTAGAAACCTGAGAATTTTGGATGGAAATTTTCTTTTCACTGATCAATGTAAATGAATGCTTTATGAGAATTATACTAGTATGTAACACTTAACGGAACTTAACAACCTTCTAGTACTTGGAATACTAACCTTTGGAAGCTTTGCATTGATTTGCTAGAAATCATGCCTCCGCGGAGAGAACCCGAAACCAACCCAGGAACCTTCACGGCTGCACAGGTTCAGAATATGATTAATCAAGGGGTTGCAGCAGCCCTAGCAGCCGCTCAGCAACATTTCCAAGGTCAACCGCCTCAATGCACATTCAAAGCCTTCATGGATTGCAAGCCAATGGTATTCAAGGGTGACGAAGGTGCTGTGGGCCTACTTAGATGGATTGAAAAGTCAGAGAAGGTGTTTCTAATGTGCAACTGCCCAGAAGGGGATAAGGTGAAGTATGCTACAGGCACACTTGAGGATTCCGCATTAACCTGGTGGAATGCTCAGATTCAGATATTGGGACTAAATGAGGCAAACGCCATGACATGGCAAGAATTCAGGGAAGCAATCATGGAGGAATATTGTCCTCGTGATCAAGTCAGAAGGCTGGAAGTCGAGTTTGGAAACTCCAAAATGGAAGGCTCGGAAATAGAGGAGTACACCACCCGCTATCAAGCTTACTCCCGACTCTGTCCGACAATGGTGGATGCTGAGTACAAACGAATCGAGTTGTATGTGGAAGGACTGGTACCACAGATCAAAGGCATGGTGACCTCATCTAATCCCACTTATGTGCGACAGGCAATCCGGCTGGCGCACAAACTGACTGATCAGGCGGTGGCACAAGGAACATTGCCACCAAGGAAAACCCCAAAAGCTGCTCTTGATGGGAAGAGGCAGAGAGATGAGGAACCAAGTAACCTCACAAGTTCTGGCAGCAACGCAGGGAGGACTTCAAACTCCCAAAATCAGAACAAGAAGTTTGATGACTCCAAGGGAGGTTATGGTAACAACGGTGGCGGTGGAAACCAAAACCGACAGGGTAACAGTGGTCAAGGTTCCAGCAGGTACAGGGGAAAGTCACCCTACTGTAACAAGTGCAACACACATCACAATGGTGACTGTAAACGACCAGTTTGCGAGCGATGTGGTAAAACCGGGCATGTTGCCAAAAATTGCTGGGGTGACATGTTGAACAAACCCAAGCAGAGTAATGAAGGCCCCCGAGGGTGTTTCGAGTGCGGAAAACCAGGGCACTTAAAGAAAGACTGCCCCCAGTTGAAGAAAGGTGGGAACGACAACAACAACAATGGTGGTGGAAATGGCAACGGGGGAAATGGTGGTCGCGGACGAGCATTTGTCATGGGTTCTGGTGAAGCAAAGGAAGATGCTAACGTGATTACCGGTAAGTTCCTCCTCAACAACTACTTTGCGAATGTGTTATTTGACTCTGGTGCCGAGAAAAGTTTCATTTCCACTAAGTTTTGCAAATTAATAAAGGCTAAGACGGAACCCCTAGGAGCCAAATACACTGTTGAATTAGCTAATGGTAAGCTTGTCGATGCAACACATATAGTCAGGGATTGTACCTTAGAACTCTCAGGCCGTAAGTTCGACATAGATTTGATGCCTTTTACAATCGGTAGCTTCGACGTAATAATTGGTATGGACTGGTTGTCCAAGCACCACGCAGAACTCGTCTATTGAGAAAAAGTCATACGTATTCCCTCCGCGAACGGAGAAGTACTCTCGATTCAGGGTGAAAAGGGAGGTACTGTCTCCGGAATCATATTTTACCTCAAGGCACAGAAGTACCTTCGGAAAGGACACGTGGCCGTTCTGGCAACGGTTACGGATCAACGCCTCGTAGAGAAGAAAATTGAAGATTTTCCGATAGTTCGTGATTTCCCCGATGTATTCCCGGAAGAATTACCTGGTCTACCTCCACATAGACAAGTCGAGTTCGGAATCGACCTCGTTCCCGGTGCAGCTCCAATTGCCCGAGCTCCGTACCGTTTGGCAGTGAACGAGTTACACGAGTTATCCACTCAACTGCAAGAGCTGTTAGATAAAGGTTTTATCAGGCCTAGCTCATCGCCATGGGGCGCTCCAGTTTTATTCGTCAAGAAGAAAGATGGGACGTTCAGAATGTGCATAGATTACCGCGAGCTCAATAAAGTCACTATCAAGAACCGATATCCTCTCCCTCGGATCGACGACCTCTTCGACCAACTGCAAGGATCCAGCTACTTCTCAAAAATTGACTTAAGGTCCGGGTATCATCAACTTAGAGTCCGCGAGGAGGACATTTCGAAAACGGCTTTCAGAACGCGCTATGGTCATTACGAATTCCTAGTCATGCCTTTCGGCTTAACGAACGCACCGGCGGTGTTCATGGACCTCATGAACCGCGTGTGCAAACCTTACTTGGATCAGTTCGTAATTGTTTTCATCGACGACATACTCCTTTACTCAAGGACGAAAGAAGAACACGAAGAACACCTGCAGTTGATATTAGAATTGTTAAGGAAGGAGCAACTCTACGCCAAATTCTCCAAATGTGACTTCTGGATCCGAGAAGTTCAATTTCTGGGCCACATCGTCAACGAGCAGGGTATTCATGTTGACCCAGCCAAAGTAGAGGCGATCAGGAATTGGTCTACACCACGAGCACCAACGGAAATTCGGCAATTTTTAGGGTTAGCGGGTTACTACCGTCGTTTTATTAAGGGATTCTCTCAGATAGCCCAACCGCTAACCGCTCTCACGCATAAAGGTGTTCAGTACCGATGGGGCGAAAAAGAAGAAACAGCTTTTCAAACTTTGAAGGAAAAACTCTGTACCGCGACAGTATTATCTCTACCAGATGGTGTTGACGACTTCGAGGTCTATTGTGACGCTTCTCTCCAAGGACTTGGATGTGTTCTAATGCAAAGGGGTAAAGTCATCGCTTACGGGTCAAGGCAGTTAAAGTCTCACGAAAAGAATTACACAACGCATGATCTGGAGTTAGGAGCTGTTGTGTTCGCCTTAAAGTTTTGGAGACACTACCTGTATGGTACCAAGTGCACAATTTTCACCGACCATAAAAGCCTCCAGCACATAATGGGACAAAAAGATCTCAACATGAGACAGCGTAGGTGGATCGAGGTGCTTAACGACTACGACTTGGCAATAAAGTATCACTCGGGTAAGGCCAACGTTGTGGCCGATGCGTTAAGCAGAAAAGAACATGCAAAACCTAGAAGGGTTCGAGCTCTACAACTCACGATTCATGCTGGGTTACCGGATAGACTTCGGGACGCCCAGAAGGAAGCTTTGAAAGGGGAAAACTTTGAGTCTGAATCTTTAAATGGCATAGATGGAACTTCGGAGGTTAAGTCGGATGGACTCCGCTACTACAAGGATCGTGTTTGGGTGCCTCTTCACGGAAATCTTCGAGAGCTGGTGATGGACGAAGCTCACAAAGTCTCGATATTCGGTTCATCCCGGTTCGGATAAAATGTACCAAGATCTGAAAGGATTATACTGGTGGCCAAAGATGAAAGCCGACATTGCTACGTACGTCAGTAAATTCTTAACATGCTCGAAGGTCAAAGCAGAACACCGAAAGCCTCCAGGATTACTGCAACAACCGACGATTCCCGAATGGAAATGGGAGGAAATATCCATGGATTTCATCACGGGACTGCCCCGTACGCCGCGTGGAAATGATATGATTTGGGTCATTGTGGATAGATTAACGAAATCTGCTCATTTCATAGCCCTCAAGGAAAATGACAAGACTGACAAGCTAGCACAAATCTACATTGACGAGATCGTCAAGCTCCACGGAGTGCCCTTGTCTATTATCTCCGATCGAGACCCCAGATTTGCTTCACACTTTTGGAGATCGTTGCAATCAGCGCTAGGTACTCGTTTGGATATGAGCACCGCATACCATCCGCAGACAGATGGCCAAACGGAACGCACAATTCAAACCCTCGAGGATATGCTCCGAGCATGTGTAATGGATTTTGGAAAGAACTGTGAAGCTCACTTGGCACTGGTTGAGTTCTCCTACAATAACAGCTACCATTCCAGTATTGGAGCCGCTCCCTTTGAGGCTCTCTATGGACGAAAGTGTAGATCACCGGTCTGTTGGGCTGAAGTCGGTGATAGCCAACTCACTGGACCAGAGATGGTGTACGAAACGACAGAAAGAATTGTGCAAATCAGAAACCGTATGAAAGCCGCAAGGGACCGACAAAAGAGTTATGCAGACAAACGTAGAAGGCCATTAGAATTTGTGGTGGGCGACCGTGTACTGTTGAAAGTCTCGCCCTGGAAAGGTGTTGTGCGTTTTGGAAAGCGCGGGAAGTTAAACCCCCGCTACATAGGACCTTTCCCGATAACAGAAAAGATAGGAACGGTGGCGTATCGTTTGGACTTGCCACCTGAGCTGGATGGGGTACACAACGTATTTCACGTTTGTAACTTGAAGAAGTGTCTGGCTGATGACACTCTAGTGGTTCCACTCGAGGAGCTCCACATCGACGAGCAACTCCGATTTATAGAACAACCCGTTGAGATAATGGGACGCGAAGAAAAAGCATTGAAACGAATCAAGATCCCAATTGTCAAGGTCAGATGGCATTCAAAACGTGGACCGGAGTTCACGTGGGAACGGGAAGACCAGATGAGGAAGAAGTATCCTTACCTGTTCGACCAACCCTCCGCATCAACCCAAGGTACTAGCTAATTTTCGGGACGAAAATTCCTTAACATGGGGAGGCTGTGACAACTGCAACTTCCCAAGTTAACTCCGTTAAGTCTTTCCGTTAAAACCGTTAGTTCCATTAGACAAACTCCGTTAGTCACATTACCAGTAGTAATTAATTAATTAATGCTTACCTAGACCGGATACGTCCACGACCTTTGGTTGATCACCGAACCCGACCATATGTGTTATATGATTATTTGCTTATTACCACTGTGTGAAGTTATGCGACATGCTTAATTAATTCATTGTGAAATTATGTGATTTATCGAGAAAACGTGCTTACCTTACTTAGAATGAAATTTACCCTTTTAGAAGCCAGCGAAACTACCGAGCGAAACTACAGTTTCGCCCGGTAGCTAAAGCTCTTGGTCTGCTGGACCAGTTTCGCGTGGCCAGCGAAACTGCCAGCGAAATTGCGGGCGAAACTGGCCCCTACATATAGAAAACCCAAGCCAACTCTCTCATTTTTACTCACCTCACTCAAAACACACACACATCTGCACTCTCCTACTCCGGTGACTTCTGGCCAGCAGAAAACGATACGAGAAACCGAGATTCCAGCCCCAAGTCTTCACCTATTTGAGCATAGGAGATCATCCGTGAGTCACATGAACCACCTTTATGCATTTCTTGTATGTTAAACTAAAATGTATGCTTAAAATCCACATGCAACGACTTCTGCTACTGCCATGATGCTTAGGGATGCTAGACTTAACATCAATTCTGTATCTTGCCATGTTAATTTAAAGATCTATGCTAGATAAGGTTACTTTATGTAAAATGTGTTCTTGGTGATTTGATGACTAGAAACCATGTTTTAGGTGTTAAAATTGCTTATATGATGTTGGTAAACGTTTAGGTATGCTAGATATTGAATTGCATGTGATATAGGACCTGTTAGAATGATTTTTAGCCCAATTCACGGGTTTTTCTAGCGACTAGCGAAACTGTGCCTTCATCAGGCGAAACTGTGTAGCGAAACTGTGCCCATCTCCCCCTAGCGAAACTAGTCCAGCGAAACTATAGTGTCGCTAGGTAAACTGACCAGACCTGTCCGAGCGAATCTGCTGAGCAAAATTCCCTGAAAGAAAGTTCAAAACAGTTTCGGGCGAAACTAGGCTAGCGAAACTGTGCCAACAGTTTCGAGCGAAACTAGCCTAGCGAAACTGTGTCATCGGGTATTGCCTAGCGAAAGTGCTGCCCGTGCACACAGCGAAACTACCTAGCGAAACTGCTAGCGAAACTATGATCAGAATCCAAACTTGTGCAATTTTCTTGAATGTTATGCCATGACTTGTTTGATTATGTTATGATAATACATGCTTGACTTCTGATAAATATGAACCCTCGTGTATGATCAACCAACGGTGACGTGTGTCGTTATGTCGTGTCGTGTTTTCCAACGTGATAGTAGTTTTAAACACAACCTTACACCTAAGACCTTAATGTGATTACTAGGTCCTCGTTAACAATCATAACCGGGTTTATTGAAGAAGTAAGCCGAGCAACCTAAGGTGAGTTCATTTATATTATTGTTATGTCCATTCAGGGACGATAACGCGCAGGTGGTTGCATCCGGTAAGGATGGTGACCCAAACGGTAAGGTATTTCTTACTAGGTAAATTTCCGACATAATATCATATGTTTCACTGAATTGAACTTTATTTATAAAAAGTCCTTACTTTCGGGCCGTTAATATACAATAGCGAGGTAATATTGAGTAGTACTACTGGGGATTGACACCCCCGCTCAGCGGTGCACAGGATGCACCCTCCCGACTGGCGGTCGGACTGAGATCAATGTTAGCCTACCCTCCGTGATCCGTAAAGACACGGGAAGGCAAGGTTCATAGGTAATCCCTATCAAAAACATTGTCAGCTTCGGTTACGAACAATTCAGGTGGGCATAACTATAGGCTAGCTACCTACGATATGGAATTTTACTGGTCTATGATATTGATTGTGTTTTACCTATCTTTATTCATAAACATTAAGTCTACTTGTGACGGGTAGACTGCTTTAGTGAACTCACCAGCCTTGGCTGACACTTGATTGTTGAATGCTTTTCAGGTCGCTAGAAGGATCATGGACGGCAGGGACGGCGGCAGTACACATAACCTATTTTCACTTGGGAATAATGTTTTCGGATCTAAATTTCTTCATTTTGAAAAATCTGATTGTAAACCTTAATTATGCTTCCGCTGAACTATTAAACTTACTACTTTTGGACTGTAACTTAACTTTCATGTTAACTTATAATTTCTGTTTATGGTTTGGTTGTAACTAAAGTCTGGGATCCTGGTCTGGTTGACACCCCACACGGTTATACTCCGTTAGTGGAAATTGGGGGTGTGACATAACCCGAAGACGTCTCAAGTGCTAGAAGCATCTCCCAGCAACCTCTCAGCCCCTCGAGAACCATGTCTACAGGTACTTGTAGGAACTTGTTCTCTTTTTGTTTCAAATTATACCATGTTATTTCTGGAAACTGATCTCTTATTGTTCACGATGAAGCTCCAGGTTCAGCTTCCAATTTCTCTTTCAAGGATCTCAAGCTGCTCATTGCCAAGAAAGAAAAGACTGATGAGACCAGCAGCAAGGCTCCCACAGATGTTTCAGCCCCTAAGTTCCGGGCCCCTAGCACTTGATCCAAGACGTCCTCTGCTAAGAAGCGTAAGGCTCCAGACTCCACCATCAATGTGGATAGCTTCGATGATCTACCCCCTGTTGCAGCGGCCAACAAGCTGCTCTCACTGCAAGTTGTGGTGAACATTGTAAGTATAGTTTAATAATAGAGAAGTATGTTAAAATTGTAGTTAGAATACTTCCCTCGTTGATTCTGATTTGTTTTGATTTGGTGCAGGGTATCGACAAGTTAAGCCATGAAGTCATCGATCTTGAAGGCAAACTGGAGACAATGGAGCAGAAGCTGGAGGCACCTGAGCAGAAGCTTGAAGCCTCCGAGCTTAAGCTTGACCAGGCCGTGCTCCGCCTTAAGAAGATGGGTAAGACAGCTGCCAGCAATGCACGCCACTACGAGAAGCAGCTCAAAGAAAGAGATGTTGCAGCTGCTGAAGCCCTAAAGCTGGCTGATCAGAACGCTCAATCCTCAGCTGCCATCAGCGTGCTTGAGTGCATGATTGAAATGGCTACTACTGCGCAGGATGAAGGCTTCACTCCAGAGAGCTGTCCGGTCAAGGATTGGGAGATGAGCCTCAAAAAGCTGTTGGCCGAGAGGGGGGAAGCTTCTGAGAAGGTTGACAAGGAGGTTGAGTCGGAGGTTGTGAAGGAAGCTGGTGATAAGGATAAGGGCAAGGAGGTGAAGCAGGCGGAGGCTGCTGGTGATAAGCTGGGCGATGAAGGCAATCTTGACTAGGTCGGAGCCCGCTTTTTAGATTGTTTGTTTTGGTGGTCTGTGGGTTTTTAAACAATGGTTGTGGTGAAACAAAAAACAATGGTAGTTTAACTTTTGGGGGCTTGGATGGAGGGACCTTGAGTTTCAAGGTGAAGTCCAAACTCCTTAGACAATATGGTTGGCCTCAGGTGGAGGGATCTTGGGTTTGAAGACGAAGCCTGGGGTCAACTTCTTTAATTTCCTGTATATATGACAATCTAGTAGTATTTTGACTATCATGGTGTGTTGTGCAAATTGTAATTACGTAGAAAAAATTTTAAAAATATTTGAATGAGGATCCTGTAGGATGCTTAAAACTTATTAAGTTTTCATAAATTAACAAACCATGACGTCGACCAATACTTGGTTAGTAAAAATGCGTAAAATACATATTAACAATGCCACATGTATAAGAATGTTCCAACCGTTAAGATGGTCAAGATCCTTGAGGATCCTCAGAAATCCTTAAGATAGACTTGAGGAAACTTCGATGAAACTGAGAATAAGTCATGAGCACTTAGAAATGAGCCAAACAGGGGTCAAGCCCATCTTAATCCTTTGAGGCACGAAATGCCTTATAAATCTTAGGTCTAAGCCAACTGGGGTCAAGCCCAAAAACTTGAGAGACACGAATATGCCTAAACCTTTGTTAATGCGAGAACATTAAAAACCTTTGTTAATCTGAGGACAAGCTCAAAAATACTTGGGACTAAGCCAACTGGGGTCAAGCCTAAAACTTGAGAGACACGAAAGTGCCTAAACCTTAGTTGACATGAAAATGCCAAAAACCTTAGAATCTTTACGAGATGACACGTCTGCCACCCATTTTGAAGTGCACTCTATGGCCAACAGTGATGAAATTATCAGCCACCCTTGGATGGACTGGTCGCACCACCTTGAACCATAGGCCACCACCGTTCGCTCCTGGCGAGGGTCTTGCGCTCCTGGCGATTCCCATTAGTGAACGAGAATGTGAAACCTCCTAAACCTTTGATTGCATTCAGAATGCTTTTGACGTAGAAGAGGTGATCAGCCTCTAACGTATGACAAGATGCTTAGAACACTTACAAAATACTCAAGGCTTGGTGAGGGGTGGGTGTTAGCTTGGCTAACACCCCTCCGATGCCTAAGTCAGTAACCATTCCATAAAGATAATGATAGGAAATTGAAATGAGAATAAAAATCATACCTGATGTTTTTGGAGCTTACACAAGGATTTTTGGATATGCTCAGAGGATCCGGAGAGCACTTACATAAAATATAACTTCAAGTGAATTGCATTCCAAGCTCTTGGGAGCAGCTCACCTTCCATAGTAGCTAGCCTGTATGCTCCCTTTCCAGCTTCTTAGTCTATTAGGTAAGGACCTTCCCATTTAGGTGCAAGTTTTCCATGTGCTGGATTGGTTGTATTTCGAAAAGCTTTCCTGAGTACCAGATCTCCTACTTGAAATCTTCTGATCCTGAGATTCCTGTTGTAAGATTTGGCCATCCTTTGTTGGTATGCTGTCATCCTAAATTTCGCGAGATCTCTGATTTCTTCGATTGTTTCAAGATCTTCAAGGAGTTCCTGCTTATTTGCTTCAAAATCCCGGCAGCTTGTTCTGGCAGTTGGCATCACCATTTCAGTGGGGATTAAAGCTTCTGAACCAAACACTAAGGAATATGGTGTTCGACCAGTAGCATTCTTGGAAGTCGTTCTATTAGCCCACAATACAAGAGGTAGCTCTTCAGCCCACTTCCCTTTTTTGTCTCCTAGCTTCTTCTTAAGATTATTGATGATAATCCTATTGCTCAATTCTGCTTGGCCATTAACCTGTGGATGTATGGGAGTTGAAGTTACCATCTTGATGCCCCATGCCTCATAAAAACTAGTCGTTCTTTTTCCAATAAACTGAAACCTGTTGTCGCACACTATTTCCGATGGGATTCCAAATCTTGTCAAAATATTCCTTTTAATGAAGGAAATCACTTCCTTTTCTCTAACTTGAACAAATGCTTCAGCTTCGATCCACTTAGAAAAATAGTCTGTCATAGCCAGCATGAAGACTTTTCCTCCAGGTGCTACAGGCAGCTTACCAACTATGTCCATGCCCCATTTCATGAATGGCGACGGAGATAATATTGAATGGAGCGGATCAGACCCCAGAATCGGCGTGACTACCACTCCGGGAACCGGAAAGCTTTGCAGTGTAGGTCCATCATGATATCCTTGGCCGCTTGGGGGCGTGAGGAAGGTTTTCAACAGTTGGTGACGGGTGGCGCCCAACATCAAGCGGTGCATCCGTAAAATCACGGACGGTCATTTCACTGCGGCCGTGAAGGTGTTGTCTTCATCTGGGGTGGCGTCGTACAACGTCGATACCACTCGCGCCCTAGAAGCTAAGCACTCACACTTTCCATCCCTGTCCATGCCCTCCCCTCCCTTCTCCAAGCCTCCGCTGGTCACTTGTGGCGAGCGAGTCCTTGAATGTATAAAATCCTTTCCCAAAGGGACGTTGTGTAGGAGGGATGGGTTACGCGCCCAGCACATCTTGGACAGCCTGTGTGGGGAAGGGTCTGCTACTGCCATGGACCTCTTCGATGCAATTAACACAGTCGTTAATCTCTGGCTGGAGGGGGGTGGGGGAGGTGCCCGGTTGGCTTGGATGAATTTTTCGCTTCGGCGCCCCTAACGCCGCTCCTTAAGCCCCGACCTATCGCCGTTGGCACCATCTGGAGACGGTTGGTCTCCAAGGTTGCGATGCAGGGAGTTTGTAAAGATATGGCCAAATACCTTGGTGACTTTAAGTTCGGGGTTGGTGTGTCAAGTGGCATTGAAGCAATCCTCCATAGCGTTAATTGCCTTGTGGGGGATCGACATCTTGACGGGTCCCTCGCTATGCTCACGGTTGATATCTCTCAATGCGTTCAACCTGGTTGATCAATCGTCCTTACTTCGAGAGGTTAAGCTGAGGTGCCCGTCCATTTCGCCTTGGGTTGAGTTCTTATATGGCCAAACGGTCCGCTTATATTAGGGGGTGATCATATCTGGGCCACTACTGGGGTCCAGCAGGGTGACCCGGTTGGGGCCCCTCCTGTTTGCCCTCGTCCTTCACCCGCTTGTGTATCAGATCCGGGATAACTGCCATTTGTTGTTCCACGCCTGGTATCTTGATGATGGTACAGTTATTGGGGATACAAGTGAGGTGGCTAAGGCCCTCGAGATCATTAAAGAAAGGGGGCCGCCATTGGAGCTCCCTTTAAATATTAGAAAGACGGAACTCTTTTGGCCGTCCTGTGATGGTGTGAAAGTCCGACCGGGGTCTTCCCTGCTGACATTAGCAGACCCACTAAAGGGGTGAAGCTCCTTGGGTGGCTGTTAGTTGTGATGGCCAGTTTATTCAAGGGTTGGCTGGGAGGAGAGCATCAACTGCTTCTGATCTTATGCGCCTCCTCCCCGTGCTTTGCAATCCACAATGCGAACTCCTTCTGCTTCATTCGTGCATGGGTGTCGCCAAGCTTTTCTTTAGCCTTAGAACATCCCCCCCCCCCCCACACACACACACACACACTCATATGACGGCGGCTGCGGCTGGGTTTGATAAGGATTTGTAGTTGGTCATTGAGGATATTGTTGTGTGTGGGGGTCCCTTCTTTGGGGACTTGCAATGGCGGCTCGCTTCCTTGCCGATTCGGTATGGGGGACTCGGGGTCTATTCGGTGGTCGAGGCGACGTCATATGTCTTTGTGGCCTCGCGTGCCCAATCTTGGGCACTGCAAGACCATATTCTTCGGAAGAGTGGGGCTTGTGGTATGGGCCCTTACTATGAGAATGCTCTGGCTGGTCTCCATGACATAATTTCGGGCTTTGATCTAAACGGTTTCACTAATAAGGACACCGCCCCCACCAAAAGCCCAACACGTTTTGGCGAATGCCCTCTTTGGTAAAACCTTGCTCGAGATGGAAGCTACCTATGAGATGACAGTCAGGCAAAAGGCCGTTTGGGAATGCCTACGACAACCACATGCGCAAGATTTCCTCTATGCTCTCCCTATTGATGGGCTGGGGCAACACATGTCTCCTGTCGAATATCGTACAATTCTCAAGTATCGCCTCATGGTCCCCCTATTCCCCGTGGATAAAAAATGCCCCGTCTACAACAAGGCGTGTATGGATTCGTTTGGGGAGCACGTCATCCACTGCAAAGAGCTCCCGGGGTTTAAATATCGACATGATATAGTTTGGGATGTTCAGTTTGACATTGTCCGGCGGGGTGGTATCTCGGACAGGAAAAAAGCTCCTGTTAACTTTCTGTCTGACCCCTTGGATGGGCACTCAACCCTCAGGCCTGCCGACATACTTGTTTTTGGGTGTCAGAATGGGAAGCATGCCTGTGTTGATCTAACGGGGGTCTCTCCCCTTGTGGGGCTGAGGGCCAGTACCTTCGTGGCGGGCTAGGCGGCGTCTAGAGCGGCGGCCGGGAAGGTGAACAAACACGAGAAAGCGTGCATCGAAAATCAACATGTGTTTATTCCCTTCACTTTTGATACATTTGGGCATCTCGAGTCGGCGGCGGCTGCCATGTTGCGCTGGATCCAAAAGGTCATGTATGGGAATATCGTAACCTCTAGATAAAAGGATGTTATTTTCATACGTCTAGGGTTTGCTATTCAAAAAGGGTTGGCAGCACAGCTTGTTGTCCGCCTTTCCTGTGTGATAACTTGAGTCTTGTACGCTGTTTTTCGTTATGTATCATTACATTGATGTTAATCATTCTTAAACATAAAGGGACATAGTTTAATGTTTTCCCCAAAGAACTTGAAATAATATAGGCATACATAAAGGAACAAACACACTGCCATTTTATGATCATGTCCTAGGTACCTGATATATTGATATTTTCATGGTTATCAATTTTAACTACAACTAAGGTTGTTGGATTACCTCTATTTCAATACTTCTAAACAGCTTTTTTTGCTTCGATAGCTGCCATCAAGTTTGTGTATATTTTGTTATTGGCTGTTATAAAGTGATGAAGATTTCTTTTATTTGATAATGAAAAACCGAGGTGGTGGGAAAATATACCTTGGTTGCGGAAGCGGATCGAGTCTTTGTGTAACTCGTTTTTGTAGAAACAAATGAACACCCGGTTATGAACAACGATGGTGTTTGAGATGTGATGATGATGATGAGTAAAGCTAGTATAAACAAGATAGATGAAGAACAAGATAGATAGATGATAAACGAGGTGGAATAATAGATAACTAAAGATAACCGAAAGATTACATTTTACCTACCCCACGCATTCTCGGGTATCATGAACTTACTATGTGAGTTCATGAATCCTCGACAAGCTTCAAAGAACCATGACTAACTCTCCCTCTATCACTCATACATGTCTTTCACAATGGAAAGACTTACTATATATAATACAAACTCACTAAGGGCATAATAGTAAACTACCAACTAGTGATAATATTTAAACAATAAATAATATTCACTAGAGCCTTTTCTTTAGTTGAGACTTGTGTCTTGAGTTGTCATGTTCTTCACCGTGTTATCGGGACGGTAAATGTTAAGTGGTGGTTGAGTATTGATCACATCTATCCAAATCATGTTGGCTCGGTATCTCGATTCCCAACAATCTCCCCCTATTTGGTAGATGGTATACTCAACACTTGTTACATTGGTTCTTTGTATTCTTGCATCTTGACTTTAAGAAAATCTTTATGTAGTTTCAAATCTGTTATTCTTCAATTCTCCTTTGTGAAGCTCCCCCTACAATAAACATTCTTCTAGCCCCAAACCGTAGGCAGTAAATGTATAAGGTGTTTACAAACTTCAACACAATGGCAAACTTCAACACAATAAACATTCTTCTAGCCCCAAACCGTAGGCTGTAAATGTATAAGGTGTCTACAAACTTCAACTTCTTTTGCTTTCTTTTGCTAAACCCGTTGCAAAAAGTCTCATAAGATCATCACATCTTCTCCCCCTAGACTTGTGCAACTCATGGCAAAAAATAAAAGCATGTTGTTGTAGACAAAACACATCCAAGTAGCATATCACAAACAAAAATCAGCCTTGCAATATCAACCCGTTAATCTTCATAATCCAACCAATAATAAATCCCTTTCATCTTCAACATATCGACCCAAGCTTGTGCACAACTTTCATAACCAATTCACCTCATAGCACGTCTTCCGTTTGAAGTAATCTTGATATAAAGGTATAGTTGTAGGTGTACCTGAAATGTTAAATGAATATCGGGTTCTCGAGAATACTAAAAGTGTTGGAAAAGTGAAGTGGTTGATGTGGATCCTCATGGCTACGATTTGGTTGCTACTGTGTTGACAACAAAAATAATAATAACAGCAGCCCATTCTGTCTTCATTTTCACTAGCCCAACTCCTTTAAATCTTTTAACACCCCAATAAAAAGATAACCAGGCCCAATCGATTATCAGCCCATTCTTTTATTAAAGAAGAAACCCTAGCTAACGTGGGAGGCAAAGAAAAAATACAGATGAGCGTACCAAAACTTTTCTCTTCATCTTTGTCAATAAGCATCAATCACCGGCGGCCTGATTGGTGTATTCCGGCGGGCTTGTAGTGAGAGCAGAACGAACTCCGGCGAGAGATCTGAGGGCGGATAGAAATGAGTATCGGCGATATTGAGGCTTGTTCCGGCGAGAAGAGGCTGAGCAGAAGCGAGAATTCTGTGGTCTGAAGGTGAGTTCCGGTTGATCGACTTACCAGTTGAACTTTAAAGTTCCGGTTCAACTTCATCAAGTTCCGGTTGAACTTGAAAGTTCGTTTGAACATAAATTTCCGGTTGGTATGAAGTTCCGGTTGAACTCCCGAGATCCGGTTGAAGTTTCAGTTCTCCGCTTGAAGGTTGAGGCGGACCAGGGAAGGTTTTTCCGGTTGAAATCCAAAATTCTGTTTCGAAGTAGGTTTCTGATTGAACTTTCACAGTTCCGGTTGAACGTGGATTCCGATTGAACAATGAAGCGGAACATTGATGTTCTTCCGGTTGAGTTGCTGACTTCCGTTTGAAGTAGGTTTTTCCGTCTGAACTTCTCAAACCCGTGACCCATTATCATTTTTGAAAATCCTGGGTCGATCCAGCTACATCCCCATCATCGAAAGTAGACCTGAACCCATCCGTTACAGCTTCATCTTCGTCTACCCTGTAAACCATACTGTCAACCACCACGTCATTGGCCAGTTACCATCATCGTATACGACCATCGAGAGTTGGGTGGATTAAAAACCCAGATCGAATCTTCATCACCCTCGTCACCTTTGTCACCTTAAGAAACCCTAATATATATGGATTTGTGAACATCAAGCTTGAACACGGTTGACCCATATCAAAGTGTTTTTCTCGATCCCTTGACATCATCCTTGAACCGAGCAGAAATGGGTACACACACGATCTCGAGCTGCAGTCTCGTGTTTGTGTTTCTGAGTTCATCGTCTTCAAAAATTGAAACCTGTAACTCACTCAATATTTTTGTACTTTGTAATATTCTTCTAAATTTTCTAAGAGAGAAAGAGAGTATGGTTAACTTTGAAAAGAGTGAATGTAGGGATGGGACATGGAGGTTGCTTGTTGACAGAAAAGATAGTGGATAATAGAATGAATTTAGTAAAATATACACTTTGTTTTGTGGGACTCAATAAAAGTAAAGTCAAAAAGCTAAAAAAGCAATTTGATTTATACACACAAACAGACAAAGTGTGATGTGATAAGAATAATCACACCTTTCAAGGCTTTCTTGAGATTGACAAAAAGAGAAGTTTAACCATGAATTCAAATTAAACAAAAAAATGCATACGTGAATATGCAGAATATTCATGTTTGAGGTGGATTTTGATAGCTAGAATATCAAAGATCCGTTTGTGTTTCCCTGGCTAAAATACAAACACTCAAGAAAACTTCTTTCGACGACTCAAGAATAATACATGAACAAATAGATCTTGACTATTCTATAGAAGAAAAATTCAAGGATCTTTTTCAAAAACTTTGAAAGACATGGCGGGGAGTTCAAAATCTTTCTAAAAAGTTTAAATCTCCATTTGTTTACAAAATTAACTAGCATATGAACACAAAGTTGAGATATCAACCGTGAGGTTGCATAATCTCGACCATGGCTCTGATACCAATTGAAAAACCGAGGTGGTGGGCAAATATACCTTGGTTGCGGAAGCGGATCGAGTCTTTGTGTAACTCGTTTTTGTAGAAACAAATGAACACCCGGATATGAACAACGATGGTGTTTGAGATGTGATGATGATGATGAGTAAAGCTAGTATAAACAAGATAGATGAAGAACAAGATAGAGAGATGATAAACGAGGTGGAATGATAGATAACTAAAGATAACCGAAAGATTACATTTTACCTACCCCACGCATTCTCGGGTATCATGAACTTACTAGGTGAGTTCATGAACCCTCGACAAGCTTCAAAGAACCTTGACTAACTCTCTCTCTATCACTCATACATGTCTTTCACAATGGAAAGACTTACTATATATAATACAAACTCACTAAGGGCATAATAGTAAACTACCAACTAGTGACAATATTTAAACAATAAATAATATTCACTAGAGCCTTTTCTTTAGTTGAGTCTTGTGTCTTGAGTTGTCATATTCTTCACCGTGTTGTCGGGACGGTAAATGTTAAGTGGCCGTTGAGTATTGATCACATCTATCCAAATCATGTTGGCTCGGTATCTCGATTCCCAACAGATAAATAGAAACATACACACACATACATTTTCATGTCATGGTAGATGGCACGTTGTTGAAACTTTTACTTCCAAATATTAGAAAAAAAATACTTGATATCATATTATTAGACATAGTTTTGCTTGCTCTCAGGTATAAACTATTCTTGAATTGTTGCAAACCGTGAACCCTGGTCTTCATTCCACAACAACTTATAGGTATAAACTATTCTTGAATTGTTAAATGCATCTAAAAGGAGAGGTTAGTGGCTGTTGTGTGACATACTAGATGGTAAGAAACCAGAGGTTTTCTTTGTTTTTTTTTAATCTTTACTTTTAGTCCAAAAGCATAGTGAAAACCCTCTTCGATGAGCCACTTGCGGTCATCACTTAACGATTGAGCCTGAGCAGTAGCACCCTTGTATAAATCCTCCAGTCGGTCCTTATCTAGTTTCGGCTTGGCCATCTCGGAATCATGGCGATGCTTCTCTTCTTCCTGGGCCTTACGCAAAGCAGTCAGCGTGGAGTCGACATCAGTAACCAGATGCCTCAGGCCAGCATTAGCTTGCTCTAAAAACTCCCCCCCCCACCCCCACCCCTTCAAAATTCGGAGTTCATCTTCCAGTTGTGAAACCTTGGCAGGGTCGAGCTCAACACACTTAGCTTCGAGCCTCGCCACTTTCTTCTCCAGAGAAGCCTTGTCGGCTTTTAAGCCACCACATCTCAACTGGGACCGGCTCAGTCACTTTTCAAGGCGAGCATTACGATTGATCATATTACCCGCCGAGTCGGCCCGGGTTAGCTTGAAATAAGCCTTATGCCTGGCCTACATGGGGGTCTCTTTCTCCAGATCCAAGACCTAACCAGGATGAATAGATAAACGAGCAAAGTCTCGGCACAAAACAAACATGTCGAGCTGAGACTCATTCTTCAGACTCCAGGAAGGGACGAAGGGTTGACCAGCCGATTCCGACACCAGCTCTGAATAAGGAGCCTCATCCGAGTCATCCCCAACAATTACATCATTCAGATTCACCCCCTAGCACCTTTCGCCTCTCAAACAATGCGACCGACACCTTCTTGAAACTCTGGGCCTAACATAGAACCTCCTGTAGAGGGCTGCTCCTCCAAGGCACGTAGGTATTCGTCAATAGTTGGTGACGGTGTCCAATACTTCAAAAGGAGAAATGGAAAACATACAGTAGTAGGATCGTTTGTTATCTTCTCTAGCCTCTCAAGATTTTCACCATCATCCTGACCTCGGTCACCATCACCAGCCGACCAAGCCTCCAAATCCAAGGAGTCAGCATCAACATGCAAATACTTATCCGCGCCCCTCGACCCGGCAGTAGAGGATTTGGATTCGGTTTTCGATCTCTTAGCCATATGCTTCGTCTTAGCAACCTTCTTCTCTTTACCAAACTTGTCAACAACCTTCCTCTTCCGATCCTTTTTTGACCTCTTCGAAAGCTCCCCCTCCTCATTAACTAATTCATCAGTAGCCCCACCAGAACCAATAGTAGTCTGATTACCAGCTTCCACGGTAACTCCTCAAAACGGCACGGGGCGGACGAATCGACATGGTTAATCTCACCATGCTCAAGGGATTTGCTTGTCTGAATAACATCTTCAGCATCGTCCAAGTTAATGAAATCCAAGTGATCCATTTCTACAAAGAACACACAAGATGAAATAATATGAGAATAGAAACCGAATGGAGGCTACTATGAGAAACAAACCGAACGACAGGGCATTACCCTGACCATCAAACTCGAAAGCAGGCTTTCGGTCAAGAAACAGCCAATTCCGACTCAGGCTAGTCAATATCAATAATTTTTTTTACAAAAGGGCTTCAAGGGTATCTGAAGGTCGACCAGGGCTTGGACTCTGTCAGCATCAAATGGCTCCTCCTTAACGCTACTCGGTTTAGCTTTGGTAAGTTTCCAAGGAATAGACACATCTAATATCCTATCCGAAATCCAGAAAATTCTTTCTTTAAAGTCTTTCAGGTTAGTTGCACCTTCGAAAGATAACAAGGGCTTACCATTCCATCGTCATACTCGACTCGGCGTTGTTCCATAGAGAACTAGTCACCCCATTGACCAAGCTTAAAGAACAGATGGAAAACCCCCAAGGTTGGCTCTCTCCCTGCCCCCTACAGACAACCTCGAAGTGGGTTATCCTTAAAACGGATAAGGGATGGAGTTGGGAAATATGTACTCGGTGTCTACTCAAAACACTTAGAAAATATTTTGTAAAAGGAACCCCAATGAGACCAACAATGAAAGACTTGGTGTACAGACCAATCTTCCCGTCCAGAGGATGTCTGATAGACTCTGTCGGCCCAGGGACTGCCAACCCTAACCGATTCGAAAGACCATACCTCCTGTGAAACACCTTTAATTCGGCCTCAGTAATGGTCAAATGGAACTCATCCATTCCTTTTACCATACCAGTTCGAAACAAAAAACAATAAAAGAAAGGTGAAAGAAGATCACGTACCAAGAAGCAGAGAAAGAGGGTCGAACTAGTAGAAAGGTCGAGAGGATTCAGAGCAAGTTCAACAGAGTAAGGAACAAATGGAAAAAGAGGGACCATTTATAGGGAACTAAAAAAAACGTTTTGGTTACCCGGGGAAAACTGTCACTTCAGCCCACAAAAAGCCCAACACGTGTAAAAATCCCATCTGTAGATAACCCAAAATAGCCGATAGGTAAAGAAGCACCCTCGAAAATGCGACACTCGGTCGACGCAATAGGCCCGGTGCTATGCAACAAAAGCAGAAGAACGATTTATTCCTCTAAGTCCGATAATAGTGACCAGACCACTATACATCGGACTGGGGGGCTGATGACGTATGTTCGAGCCAGATTGACATTATACGGACGCATACTCCAAACACTCCACCTCAGACAACACCGAGTCGACTGATGACAGATCGAGTGACCAGTCGACCGAACCAATGTCGACTGACAGTCACTAGCACCAAGTCGACTAATGACAAGCCGATTGACTGGTCGACCAAGCCAAGGTCGACTGACAGTCACTAGCACCAAGTCGACTAATGACAGGCCAATTGACTGGTCGACCAAGCCAAGGTCGACTGACAGTTACTAGCACCAAGTCAACTAATGACAGGCCGATTGACTGGTCGACCAAGCCAAGGTCGACTGACAGTCATTAACACCAAGTAGAGTGATGACAGGTCGAGTGACTTGTTGATCAAGCCAAGGTCAACCGATAGTCACCGAAAACTAGTCGGCTAACCACCAACCTACTCTGGTCGAACCTTACCAGGTCGACTAGCCACACTTGGTAAGACAAACCCCTAGACCAAGTTAGGCGAAACCAATGCTCATACATCCAAGTCCGCATCCGAAAGACCCGAAACGCCCACCAAGGCCATTTCCCAAAACAGCCACTGTGATTGTTGGGCACAGTCCGGATGCCAGACCTGCAACACTCTTCTTTGGGCTCACTACATTAATTATAATACAAGAGAAAGGTTGAGGTTATAAATACCCCTCAACCACCAGGTAAATTCTCATTCAATGTGTTCTCTCTCGTCTGATTACGTATTCTTATTCTCACGCCCTAGCTTGGTTGCTCCCCAAGAACAACGGTGCTTCTATTTTGCAGGTTCTAGTTCAAGTATCCAGCAGCCGAGTCGACTGCCTGCCAGAAGACTCAGTTCCACCATCCTTGTAGTCCGACTGCTAAGTTGACTCGTCCTAGGTTCCAACCTATCTGGTCATCTTTGGTAGCCCGATTCTACACTACTCGAAATCAAACTCAGATCCCACACAGTTATCTTCCTTCCCGGTCAAAACGAAACACCTGGCCAACAACTAGATGAAACTGGGTCGCAACAAAACCCAACACCTGCTATACAACAAAGGTTGCCCAGCCACCCTAATCGTGAATCGTGCAATCTCGTTTTTTCAACAATGAGTTGTATGCCAATTGTTAGGATTTAAGTGTCGCAGCGCAATCACCAACACACAATGCACACATGATAAACACACTATAACGAGAAAATAAATACGACAAACGATCCCAACAATTTTAACGTGGTTCGGTCCCAGTGAGGGACCTACGTTTATGGACTGTAACTAGGTTATTTCATTAGGCAAACCATAAATATTACAATTACAAGTCAAGATATATATATATATATATATATATATATATATATATATATATATATATATATATATGGGTTAGGTTCAAATGAGAAGTTTTGAGAACTAAATCTCAACCACTAATTTCAGGTGGGGACCACTATAATTCATGGGGGGTTTTTCCATATATATAAGCTAGTGGCTGAGATTAGTTCTTTTTAGTTCTCAAACCCAATTAGTTCTCAAATGATCTTCTCCCTATATATATATATATATATATATATATATATATATATATATATATATATATAGGGTGAGGTTCATTGTAGACACTTTCACATGTGAAATAGCTCTTTTTCACATGTGAAATGCTCTGAACAATTAGAAAAAGGAAAAAAAGGAAAAAATGAAATTATCACAACCACTAGATCAAGAGATCTAATGGTGAAATAGGGTGTCTACATGTCTACACTTATGAGGGTGTCTACAATGAACTTTTCACTATATATATATATATATATATATATATATATAGGGAGAGGATCATTTGAGAACCAATTTGATTTGAGAACTAAAAAGAACAAATTTGAGCCACAAGTTTATTTACATGTATCCACCCCCTCCAATGAACTGTAGTGGTCCCCCCTGAAATTTGTGGTTGAGATTTAGTTCTCAAAAGTTCTCAAAACAAAAAGTTCTCATTTGAACCTAACCCTATATATATCTTTCATTCTAATAAAGCAATAATAAAGTGTCCACATGTCACTTTACTAGGGTGTCCACATCATCCTCCACCTCAACAATCCACTTGTCAACACCACACTTAATTTCAATTTTTTTTTTCATTTAAGAATTCAAAATTTCCAAATTTAATATTTCAACTTTCTAAATCTAAAATTTAACATTACATTTAACTAAAATTAGTTATGAATTTGTATTAATATTTATTACTTATATATTTACATAAATTATTTATTAACTAACTTACCATATTTATATAAATTGTTTGAATTTTCTAATTTTAAGAGATGTAACATTCAAAATTTTAATTGTAACAATAGTTACTAATATTTATTGATTTAAATATTATATATTAGGGTGGTTGATTTATTCAATTAAAATATTAAAATGTCAAACACTTTTTTATATTTTATATTCTGAAAAGTAACTTTAAAGAGTTCAATTATCATCTTCAACATTTTCTAATTATCTATTAACATTCTCTGAATTCAAGTAATCCTAAATAATAATAACTCTTTATTATTGTAATTCTCAACACCTTTTTAAAGTAAACCATTAAGCAATTTATTTTCCAACTGTGATATACGAAATACTCTAATTTACTATAAATGTACTTTTAACTTAACTACTATAAAATAACTATTTGATATGATCTCACAATTATATCATCCATATTCATAATTTTTAAATCTCATATCAATTTTTATTTTAATATAAATATCTCATTATTATAAATATTTATTCAATCCATGTAATACACAGGTTACTAACCTAGTATATATATATATATATATATATATATATTGGGTTAGGTTCAAATGAGAACTTTATGTTTTGAGAACTTTTGAGAACTAAATTTCAACCACAAATTTCAGGGGGGACCACTATAATTCATGGGAGGGGGGATACATGTAAATAAACTTGTGGCTCAAATTAGTTCTTTTTAGTTCTCAAAATCAATTTGTAACTCAAATGATCCTCTCCCTATATATATATATATATATATATATATATATATATATATATATATATATGGTTAGGTTCAAATGATAACTTTTTATTTTGAGAACTTTTGAGAACTAAATCTCAACCACAAATTTCAGGGGGGGGGGGGGGGGGCACTACAATTCATGGGAGGGGGGATACATGTAATAAACTTGTGGCTCAAATTAGTTCTTTTTGGTTCTCAAATCAAATTGGTTCTCAAATGATCCTCTCCCTATATATATATATATAGGGTAAGGATCATGTGAAAACAACTTTTATTGCGAAAACACGAAAACAAATATTAAAACCTCTATAACTTTTTCATACGTTAATATTTTTATAAAAATTTTGCACCAAAATCCTTAAAATTATGTTATCTTTAGTTATGGGAAAAAAATTTAAAAATAATCAAATTTTTTTAAAAAGTATTATTGCACAGGTGCAATAATTTTTATTATCATTATTATTGCACATATGCAATAATATTAAAACCTTTATAACTCTTTTCATATGTTAAAATTTTTTATAAAAAATTACACCATAAATCTTATAATTCTGTTATCTTTAATTCTGGAGAAAATTAAAAAAAAATCTACGTTTTTTTTATTTTTTTATTATTGCACATGTGCAATAAAAATTTACACTTCTCGTTTAGATTTAGGATTCACGTCATCGTCATCTTACACTTCCAAAACCCTAGATCGCAGATTCTCATCGACTTTTCTCTAGGTTCCTTCGCTTTATACTTCCATTGACTCCGAAAATACAGAAGTTCTTCATCAATGTGGAGTTATCGAGTGGGATTTGAATGATTCAAATTTGACTGATTCTGATTCAGCGCAAATAGAAAATCAGAAACCCCTCCAGATTCAGGTATCTCCTACAATCCTTGCTCACATCAGCGCATGTTTCGTCTCTTCCTTCTATTTTGTGACGTTTGTTCGATTCATCGGTTTGATGATATCGTATTACACCTCCATATTGGCGTATTACATCTCCTACTATCCTTGCTCACATCGTAATTAAAACTCACAATTTAAACTCACTAGAATTCTGTCTAGGTTTTAATTTCAGAATCTATGAGAATCTTCATTTTTGTACCAATTTAATTTCAGAATCTATGAGAATCTTCATTGAGTTTTAATTGTGTAGTTAAAACTCACTAATTTAAACCATGGCCACCACCTCCTTCACATAAACCACTTCTATTAATTTATAACGAAGTAAAACAGTGAGTTAATTTACAAGAATAAGTTAGTTGTTCATCACAATCAGTGAGTTTTAATGTGAAGGTGGAATGGCGTGAGCTAATTATAGGTTTTGCTCTGCGTATGACATTTACTTTTTGACCGATAGATTCCTCTGTTTTTGTGTGCTTTGGTTAGCTTGTAATTGTTGTTTTGACTACTTTTTTTGTGATTGAAAGATATCTTTTAGTGTTGAGTCTGTTTTTTGATTACTCAATGGCTACAAAAGTCAAGTGTTTTTTATCCATATTATACTGTTGACCTTGGATATACATGTGCAAGAGTGGATAATGTTTTAAAATACGTAAATAGGCTATATTGGTCAAACGGGTCAAGAGTGGGTAATGCTTTAATATATGTAAATAGGCTATATGTGTCAAACGGGTCAAACGGGTCGAAATGGGTTATATTAACTTTTAAATCGGCTATATGAGTTTGAATGAATTAGTAGTTTGTAGTTTTAGAACTCAAAATCATTAAATAGGCTATATGGGTCAAACGAGTCGAAATACACCTAGATTGTTATCAGTGGTTTAAATCCTTTTTTAAAATACATATTTATTCAACAAATACGCCTAGATTGTTTTTTATTATGTAGTGAGTATTAACATGAACCATATTTGTAGTGAGTTTTAATACATTTGACTTCGCTACTTCCAAATCTCATTTTTGATTTTTCAATTTCATTCGGGTTTTATTATGTAGTGAGATATCTTGGAAAGTAGTATTGAAAGCATAAATGCTCATCAACGACATGGAAAGGGTAAAGATGTAGAAGAAGGTTAGTGTAACTTCATGTTAATGTTGAATTAAAACTTTTTTTTAATGTGAGTTTTAATGTGACCTAAAATTCTTGAGTCGGTGAGTTTAAAAAAACTCACTTGAGTTTTAATCAACTAAACATGTAAACTCAAAAGTGTTTTGTACTGTAGTGAGTTTTATTACACTTTGTTATATAAACACATCAGTGAGTTATATTTGCACAAAAGTGATTTTTATTGCAGTGAGTTTTTTTTTATAGTTTGTCATAAAAACTCATCAGTGAGTTATATTCCAGTGAGTTTTATTGCAGTTTGTTGTAAACTCAAATTTGTTTTAAAACTCAATTATGTTTGAGACTCACTAACCAAACTCAATTATGTTTATTTAAAACTCAATAGTAAAACATGCAATGTTGTAAAACATGCAGGTTCTTAAAGAAGATACACTGGAGGAAAGATTCTGGTAAATGGGAACATCAAGTGCCTGCAGCCATGCAGTCTAATAGGTGGTCAATTGCTTTTGTCACTTTTGTATTTGTTCAAGGAAGAAAGAAATATATGTTCTAACAAGATATCTAAGATCAATGGCTTATAGACTTTCCCGTGCAACCATTTTTCTTGAGCACCAACAAGAAGATCGTGTAGCAGCTTGGGTACGATCAGCAAAACATGAATGGTTGAAATCAGGCCATTGGGTGAACGTGTGAAAAGATCGGGGAAACAAACTATGTATAGCTATTGTGCTATGGCGAAAATTATTTTATTCTATAAAGCTTATAATAATACCATCAGAATAAATATACTTCGACAATCTTGTGATCTTGTGAGGATATTTATAAATAAAAAATACAGATGATATCTTGTTTGTGCATTTTGAGACTTCAAGTGAAGTTTTAGATCAATTATGTGGGAGTGCTATGCGCAATTTGACTTTAATAGCAGTCAACTACATACATTAAAATTCAAGTTGAAAATTAACTGCAAATTTGAACAATTGACTACTGACTTTTAAACTAAAGTTCAAAATTAACTGCAAATTTGAGTTCTAAAACCCACTCAAAATTTTAAAACTCATATAAGCATAATAGAATAAAACTCAAATGAGTTTTAAATAGTGAGTTCACTAGTTCTAAATGAGTTTTAAATCTTAAGTGACCAAACAGGCTGGGGATGGCACGACTTATGGCTTTGACCGCTTCATCTTGACCGATGATTCTTGTGTGAAGTGTTTCTTCCATTTTGAGGAGACGGTCAGATTCGTCTGTGGACACTTTTTCTACCTGTATGCTGGTCCATGATGAGATAATATGTTGAATGGTGGCTTCAATTACAGTGGGTCCCTCCTCTCCTGAGTCCTGCCTCTGTCTCGGCTTTGCTCATATCTTTGTTCTTGTCCACAAGAGCTGATATTTGAGTCTTGAGATCCATTTTCCGGTCCCGTAACTCCCCAGCCTATTAAGGGTATAAGATTATGAATAGTATGGAAAAAACAGCAAAACAAGAAAAAAAATGTATTGAAATAAAAAGGCATTTGCATTCGTATTTGACACACCAACTATTAATAAAATATGGAAAAAAGAAGTCTCAGGTAAACCTGATCCATTTTTTATTCGAATAGAAAATTACACGTTCTGAACCAATGAGTTTTGACCCATTACTCGTTGCTCAGTCCACCAATTTTGTCACCTGTAAGCCAAAAAGCAAAGCATAGGTTGACCAAACCTTCAAATGTTATACTTAAAACTCACTACAAATATTATAAAACATATTCAAGCTCATATCACATTCTATAATTATCAAGTTGATTAAAACTTAGGTAAGTTATAAAACTCACTATAAATTCAATAAAATTATAAAACTCATTGAATTTTAAATAAAAGTCACTAAAATTTAAAACTCAGCAGTGATTTTAACTGAAGTATAAGACTCACTGAAAATTTTAAAACTTATTGAGTTTTAATCAACTTAAAATTTAAAACTCATATTAATTCTCACTGTTGAAATTTAAAACTCATTTTAGTTAAAACTCAATAAAATTAACTGAAACTAAAAATCACTGCAATAAACCTGATTAAAATAACTCACTGAAATAAAACTCACTGAGTTTTCATTATAATCACTTATATATATATGTAACTTTGTAGTGAGTTTTAATTAAAACTCGTTGTTTAGTGTGTTAAACTCAATGGTTTTAAATCTCACGGCTTCTTAAACTCACTGCAAAATTCACTAGTGTTTTAAAACTCAATGCAAAACTAAAACTCACTGTTTCGTCAATGATCTCATAAGCTCAGTAAGACCTTCATCAGCACCATAACGACTAATTAAAGGCTCTCATACAAGTTCTTTCACCTTCTCTAAAGCCGAACGAGGCAGTTGCTAGTACACAACACCCTGTATTTACAAGAAAACCAATTGCTTTATTAAACTCATTAGAACTCGGACTTAATTGGATCTATTTCAGTGAGTTTTATTTATAACTAACTGAGTTTTATAATCCATGAGTTTTATAACTCCATTTCAGTGAGTTTTAAAATTTAAAACTCAGTGAATTAAACTCATTACTAATTCAATAGAGTTATAAAACTCACTGATTATAAAACTCAGTTAGTTATAAAACTCAGTGACTATAAAACTCAGTAAGCATAAAGCTCATTGATTATAAACTCACTAAGTATAAAGCTCACTAAGTATAAAAAAAACACAGATTATGAAACTCACTAAGTATAAAGTCACTGACTATAAAACTCAGTAAGTTTAGAAAAAAAAACACTTATTATAAAAGTCACTAAGTATGAAGCTCACTGATTATAAAACTCAGTGAATTTAAAAAAACACTGATTATAAAACTCACTAAGTATAACGCTCGCTGATTATAGAACTCAGTGAGTTTTAACTGAGTTTTCAGTGAGTTATAAAACTCACTGAGTTACAAAATCAATAAAGTTGTAAACATTGGTAATTCAGTTGGGTGTAGGCCATCTTATTAAACACATAAAAATTTAAAACTCAAACTTGCAATAAGTTTTAATTTAAATCTCACAACACAATAAAACTCAATGTTATTAAACACATAAAATTTTTCTTCGAAAACTCATTTAAAAAATCACTTAAAAACTCATTAAAAAACTCAATGTTATTAAACACGTAAACTTAATAGTGAGTTTTAAAACTCAAGTTTACAGTGAGTTTTAAATAGTGAGTTCACTATTTTTAAATGAGTTTTAATTCTCAAGTGAGTCTTAAAATTGTCTTAAAACTCACCATAAAACCTTAAGTTTTTAATTTTATTACTCTAAAATGTATTAAATGAGTACTATAAGTCAAACTAACTTTGCAATGAGTTTTAAGAATCAAGTTTACATTTTTTTAATTTAAAACTCACTATGGTTAAACTCACAACAGAGTAAAACACACTTCAAATTTAAAACTCATGACAGTTTTAAAACACATGAAACTTATTTTGATGCAGAACATACCAAAAGGTTGAAGAAAGAGAGAACTTATCAAACATAATGTTATAGTTTTTGGTCATTTTATCTATTGCATCAAAGTAATAGCAATACTTAAAACTTCACTGAAATTGAAAGTCACGACAATAAAACTCACCAGCTTTATACTTTTGTTATGAATGTTAAAACTTATATTAAAACTCACTAGTTTTATACTCTTATTACTAATGTGAAAACTCATTTAAAACTCACCAACCAAATTTAAAACTCAATTAAAACACACCGCTGTAACTATTTTAGCATTTTAGACAAACCAGTTGACAAGAATGAACAAGAAACATAATCTAGATTCAAAAGTATGTCAAAAGTGAGTTTTTACAACTAAGTGAGTTTTAATTAAGTGAGTCTTAATCAAGTAAAAGGAAAGCTAACCACTCAAGCATTTCGTCGAACACATGGGGAGCATCAATTTTCTTTATATGAGAAAATCTTGAATCGTATCACTTAGATATACACTTCTGATATCAAGGTTTATTGTTATTGCAGATATGAGGTGGATTCATGATTAGTATGATTAAAACACAAAGGATCACAAAAATGAAACGGTGAATTTGTGATATCAGTTCGAAGCAAATTTTCACCAAATTGATTTCTTAAACTCTTACTAAAATTCATGGTGGTTGTGAATTTTAATTTTGAGATGTGTGTTGAGCGAAGGTGAGGAATATAATATAGAAAGGCAAATCATTATGATTAGAGTAAAAGGGAAAATCGATTAACCAGCGCGAGGCTTCCGGAAAAACACACCTGGGGATCAAATCCAACAAAATTGATATATAGAAGAGAGATACCTCGCAGCCAGACTTACGAGATTTGAAAAAACTTTTGATTATCTTTTCTAATCTTCGATTCTTCAGTCCTTTGCATCTCTGAATATGTTTTTTGATCAGAATCTGTGCGACGGTGGTTCTCAGGTACGTGTTTGTGATCGACTCTCCGGTTGTACTTCGGTGGATTTGGGGATTTATTGGTGGATTTGGCGTTTTCGGTTCTCCGATTAGATCTTTAAAATGAAGGAGACGGAGAATTTGGGTGCTGTGACGATCGTACCCTTTATGTAAAAGAATCGAGTGTTTCAAATCTAACAGCTAAAACAAGGGTCTACGGGGTCTACGTTTTTTAAAGAGTCTACAATGAACCCTCCCCTATATATATAATATATATATGAAAAGATTAAATGCCACATGACATCACCACAACAATCCTTTTTTTTCATTTTCCCGCTCAAATGGTTGCCTTATTTATATTTTTCTAATTGGTTTGAATAATTGACAAAGTCATTAACTAATTTTTTAACAAAGTAATTGACAATAAATGCATATCTCATATGCTAATTTTAAAACTGAAATTAAATGAAATTGATTCATAATAAATGAGGATATGAATACTTTTTTTTTTAATTTATAATTTTTTATATTGTCGAATGTTAATTTTTTTCTTTAATTATAATTATCGAATTATTATTTATAACATGTTAAATTTTGTATTCGTTTTTTAAAACCGCCCGTGCGTCGCACGGGTATCAAAAACTATATATATATATATATATATATATATATATATATAATAATAAATGAGATTACGGTGTGGACCAAAACCAGCTCTTAAATGATGAAGCGGCTCAAAAAGCCTTCACCCCCAAGCCCCAACACGAGCAACCGAACCACTAGAAAGAACTTCTAAACCTCACCTTGGAATAGATAGGTAATTACTATAATTTCCAATAAATCCATCTATAATTATTGATTAACAAGATATATATACAAATTACAAAGTACATTAACAATAATAACAAATATATATACACAATGCTTCGATCCGCTGTGTGTCAACCCAAGCCATGGAAGATTTTGAGAAGCTTATATTGCAGTTTGCACAATATATAAGGTGTTGAGTTCTTCTTCTCTGGTGTTGAAGATTGAGTTAAGGTTTTGAAAATTGTTTTATGGTGGTTTCAACTTGTTATGAAGTTTGGTCCCCACATTACATTATTCATGTGGTAGCGCTTCCGGATACGCTTTGCATTGTAATTAACCATTAACAACTTTATGGTCTTGTCATATTCCCTCACACAGGTTTCCACCGCCTTAGAGTCAACGCAGCCCAATACATATAGTTGCCTTACTTGTATAAAATAGTAAACATCTTCAACTCCCACAAGCATGGATACCACATTCTTTATCTTGGGGATATCACTTTTGCTATTAAACAATCCCAGCCAAATTCCCTAAAATACACACACACACACAAGATAGAGCAATAGTTCGTTCTGAAATAAAGGGTACGTATAATCTAGATAGGTTGTGAGAATTAAGGGGCTGGAGTTGGGAATTGACTACAGAAAATATGAAACAAAGTCGTGGAATTACGTATGAGCTAGACTATGAATATAGTGAATTAGTTTACTAATTAAGTTTAAAAAGTGCTAGCAGGTTTAGTATTGGTTTTGTTTACATGTCATAGTTTTGTATTCAGTTGGCGTGTCGAGTTTCTCAGATTAATAAAAGTGTGTCGTGGTGAGTTTCCACAAAGCCCGTTGTGCTTTCTACGGTACTACTGTTTTTAATCCAGTTTCTCAGGTGGAAACTAAAAGGAAAAATAGGATTTTTAGGCAACTTTGGCCATCCAGTCCACATGCATTAGCTAAATTATGATGCAGAACTAATTATGTGATTCAAGGAGCTTACAAACAAAACTTGTATCAAAGACAAATAATTGATGGTGATTAAGTCAAAAAAGAAAGATTAGAGCATAGACATACTTTGTAAACGGTGTCTCTATGAGCCTCCACACTATATTTGAGATGCATAAATGATGCATCCAAGTTCCACGGCTGATAAGATTTTCTCCATCTGTGTAACTCTACGACAATTAATGTGTGATTAATATGAATATCTATCGACGTTTAGTGCTTAAAAAGTCTTAAAAGTTAGTTCTTTAGGGAGCTTACGATTATAGGGAGTGGTATCACAGTGACCAAGATAACATCCTTGTAATAACTCAAAGGCCACTAACTTGAAGAAATCACAGTGACCAAGATAATGCACCCCCCTTGTTTTTGTCTCAAATTCCCATTTTTCTTCTTGCTGTACTTCACCATCATTTATATATACAAGGCTTACCCCACATTTGCTTACCATCATTTCTTTTCCCACAATGATATGCACTTCGATTACATCACCCACATCTAAAAAGTTGCCAATTGGCCAATAACTTAACCACATGGCATCTTCATCTACTCTAGGTTTGCAATACACCAGTGGGTTGTATATCCAAGTAATACCCTTGGTAACATTGCTGATCATGCCGAACAAAGGCCACCAATCTTCATACTTGCATCCTGAGGATCGGTATAAGCAGCTTACATTTAATCCTTGGATCATGTGTCTCTTTGGATGCAACGACACACGAAAATATAGGAATTCATTTCCTGATGTATACTCAGATGTAATCATGCTTTGATCATTTATGTCCTGCATATAAGTGGTGCTCCTTATACCATATTGGTACAACATCTACGATATACGAATTGCAGAAAAATCTAGTTAATCATGCATGCAGGCGTGTTCATAGATACATGTTTTTGTTAACTTTTATTTTTTTTTATTAGAGAAAAAATTAAGAGAGCTAGACAACCTGGATATGCCAAATTCTGCCCATAGTAATCTCATCACCAACAAGGTCCACCTTATGATCTTGATATGCTTTGATCCATTTCATATGCCCCAGATCAGCTTCATCAAGTTCTTTTATGGCCACCAATTTAAAAAGGCCTTGAACTTCACACAGTTTAAAACAACCTCTATATTCAAACTTCTGCAGACTGAAATGTTCTGTTTCGAATGTTACTTTCTCTAGTGATTTACACTGATATGTATACAACTCCTCTAGCGTATTTGGAAGACACGAAATTGACTTGAGGTTTATGCAATAATTCAAGTTGAGTATCCGAAGCATTTTAAAATCAATGTTATTGGGCATGAACTCAAATTTATTACCTCTTAAGCTCAGGCCTAGTAACTGACCATTGTATATAACACGAAGGTCATTGTGATACTCAAGATTGCAATGGTCAAAAAATAAAAATTTTAAAGACCTTGGTAAGAAATATAAAGGTTGTTGTGTAATTGCTCCACCAACACACAAAGCTTTTAACCTTTCTTGTTGATTAAGAAGCATTTTATTCGAAGAACTCTTCCACAGCTTTTGACACCCTGCCAAGTTCAATAGAGCAAGATTTTCAAGCTCTCCAATGGTTTTACAGATATGAGTCAGATTGAGACACCACCAAAGAATCAAAGTCACAAGATTAGGGAGACGGTAGAGACTACGGATACTGACAAGTTTGTGACAAGATTTAAGATTTACAATCTTTAGTGAATGAAGAACCTGATCCATAAAACAAAAAGTTCAGAAATGCTAGCTAGATTAGCAAAGAGGCCTACAAAAAGCTTATTTCCTACCGCGGGTGGTTCAAACATTTCTAAGTTTCCTCTAGTCAAATCTATAGCCACCAAGAAGTTGCTAGTCATTATGACCGAAGGTATTGTTCTCAGATGACAACCATGCCAGCACAACCATCTCAATTCTGGAATATTCTTATAGTGCCCACTGAGTTTCACATATTTGAGTTGAAGCAATTTTAGGTTGAGCATCTTTTCAAGTGAACTTGTTTCAATGGCAAAGGCCTACAAATATAACATCAAGCGGAAAAATTAGCTAATCTTATTTATAAAATAGTTAAATTAGCTAATGTTATGTAAAAAAGAATAGCTAAAGTGGCCAAAAAGCATCAATCATGAACGTTTCGTATACTTTATTTGATATTTGACTAGAGTGTACTGTGTTTGATCAGACACCAATTAAAGTATCAAACATTCAAAAAGGCAAACCTAATTAAAATTCATCATGTACATAAATAGGGACTCATACAAGGAACTCTAACTCAGACTCATACAAGGAAATCTAACTCACTCCTCCACTACTTAAACAACCACCCACTAACATACTTGAGATTATTAACCTGTGACATATTAAATGAAAAAAAAAGGTGTCTAAACAACTCCCCTGCTAACTTGTTATTCATCTTTCTCACCTGACTTGACCCGTCAAGATTATTCTCTACATAGTTAAGTGTCAAGTCAAGACGTACTACCTCTCGAAAGAAACCAATAAAGAGAAAAGACACCACGAGCCGCAATGTTTCTTACTCATATTCATATATGGCAAGGCAATCATGGTTTATCAGAATAATCTATGTTACTATCATTTCATATGTACGACACATGGTTTATCAGAATAATCGATGTTACCTTTGTCTCTTTCTTCAACTTCCGTGTGTCAAGTGTTAAACCTTCAATTATTTCTAATCCCTATATTAAAATCCATAAAAGGAGGTGGTCATGAGATGACAAATAAATAGACCTAATGATACATATATGAAGAATCTTACGTCTCCTTTTGTTAATACACGATAAGCCTCATCACTGGACCAGACTCTCTTACATCTTGAAGGATCTTTTGATTCTTCACGAACTATATTCCTTCCCATATCTTGAAGTAATTGATGCACCATCAGTTTCTTGTTTGGTGAAATGGTAAGAAGGCATCTATTGATGAGGGTCATGATCCCAGCTTTTGCATGCCAGTCTTGTTCCAATATCTTAACCACATAGTCCTCGTCTTCTCCGACAAAGAAAATAACAATATGCAGAAACAACTCTTTGTAACAAGAAAGTGGCAAGGAGTCGAAGCTTTTTTGTAGTACACCTTGAATTTTAAAATCAAGGTCTCCTTTTGATGAGCTCAGTGAGTTCAACCTACTTCTCCAAATTTCTATGATGCTATTTCTTTCCCTCGGGTCTTCAACACTTACATATAAAGATGAACCCAAAACTTTCAGAGCAAGTGGATTTCCTCCACAATATTGTGCCAACTCTACTGCAAGCTCATTAAAACCTTTCGGTGGAAGTTGGGATCCAAAGGCATGCCAACTTAATATCTCTAATGATTCATGGCCATTCAACAATTGTAGTTCGTGCACATGACACCTCCAAGATATGGGAGCAAACCATGATTGTATATCAAGAAGCCTAGTTGTTATAATAATTTTGCTTTGTGTATGGATGACATTTGTTCCAAGTAAAGCACCCAATTTGTCATGTTCATCGATGTCATCTAGAACTATAAGCACATTTTTCATTTGTAAGACCTCGTTAATCTTATTCGTAGCCTCAGCAACACAAGATATCATTTCATTCTTGCCTCCTAAAATGTCAATTAGAACTTGTTTTTGTAGCCCAAGCAAACCAGAAGTTTGTTTGGAGTGCTCTCCGATCTCTTCAAGAAAACAACTACTTTCAAAGTTTTGCTTATTTGAGTTGTAAATATATTGGGCCAATGTAGTCTTGCCACTGCCTCCCATCCCACAGATCGCTAGAACGTTAATACATGAGTGTTCATTTTTCAACCAGGAACTAATTTGCTTAGCACGAGTCTCCATTCCAGTTAGATGGGCTGGAGTACTAACAAGTTTCAAATCTAGTTCATATTGAATAGTAAAAACAATCTTTGCAATAAATTCTGTTTCGGAGCTGGAACAAAAGAAGACTGTGCATTCAGAGCATGAAACATGAAATTCTTAAGAAATAATTAAATGCCACTTGGAATAATAGTGTATTAGCAAAATAACATTGAATATTTGAGTAACTATTCAAGAAATATGTCATCTTTTAACTTAGAAAAGTTAAAGCCTATATCACCATCTTTCATTTCAAAGTTTGCTAAATCTTATACTATAGGAATGGACAGAGAAATCATACCCTGAAGCAACCATGCCGGTCAAATTAGCGACTTCTGTTAGAGCTGACTTCCACCGATTCATATCGACCTCTGTCCAGTTCGACCCTTCAATTCCCTCGTTTGCTTCCATGGCAAAACCTTTTCGCTGGTTCCTAACGTCCGAGGGATCAACGTGGTAAAAAACTGGCAAAACGAAATGATTGCCCTTCCTCTTTTGTTGTAGGATCAACCAAAGCTCTTCAAGGCACCATCTGGATTTGGCATAGTTTTCTGACAAAACAACAATAGAGGCCCTTGAAGTTTCTATTGCTTTACCAATTTCGGGCTTCAAAACGCGACCTCTTCTAATTTCATCATCATCCCTAAACGAATGAATTCCTGCTCGATTTAATGCTGCATCAAGATGATCTGTAAAAGAATGGCGAGAATCTACACCTCTAAAGTTGAGGAAAACATGAAACCTTGTGTTATTTGGGTGAGAAGGCTTGGATGAAGTAGAAGCCATTAACATCAAAGAGACTGCATGCGATGTGAATTGAGTAGATTAGGGAAGAAGATATAAGGCAATATGCAAGGCCATGATATTTTCCGCCCCAACTATTAAAACAAAATCTCGTTGTATCCAACGGAGCTTATGACAAGCAAGAGAACACAACAATGGGAAAAGAACAAATGCAAAAACTAGTTTATAAATACAAAAGATAAATCGTCATTACTAAATATTACAAAAAGATGACTCCTCGTAAAGTTAAACTCAAAGGAAAATTCCCATAATGTCCATCTCGCCAACTTTTTTTCATCAAAATGTTCACTTGAAAAGTCGATATCCCAGAATGCTCACTTGAAAAACGGTTAGCTCCAACCCTACTTTATGGTCGATAGTAGGGGTGTTCACGGTCCGGTTTATACGGTTTTTGAGTCAAACCGTAAACCAAACCGTTAGCTACGGTTTTTAATAATCGAAAACCTAAACCGAACCGTTAAAAATTAAAACCAAATCAAACCGAACCGCTATTTCCGGTTTAGTTTCGGTTTGGTTTCACGGTATAGGATCTTTAGGCTTTCGATATAAGTTTACAATAATAAAATTTAAATTAATTAAAAGAAAATTCGAAATCAACTTTATCAAATGAGACAATAAGAGTATAAGCTACTCTACATACTTGCCATCTCTAATTTGTTAATACAAAATCCACCTCCAAGTAGGACATGTAACCACCAAAACGTGATGCAAATACTAAAGTTCATAATATAAACAATAGTGTACTAAAGTTCTAGATTTATAGGATGAAAACATGTCTAAATTTCCAGATTTTTAGTTTTAGACGCTAAAACTTAAAATCTCATTACAAAAAAGAAGTCGATGTAATTTATCTGTATATATATAATTATATATATGTATATATTATATAATATATATTATATGTACATGGTCCTGTCCGGTTTTTTACGACCGGTTTTTCATATAAACCGTAAACCAAACCATTCACCACGGTTTAAATTTTTTGGAACCGACCAACCGTTCGTTAAGATGAAAAACCAACCGCGAAACCGAACCGATGACCGGTTTGAACGGTTTCACGGTTTGAAACCAAACCATGAACACCCCTAGTCGATAGACCTACTTAGATTGCATCAACAGACTTATGACACGTGTAAGTTGTAACAACGGTCGCTATCAATCATATTGATTTCCCAAACGACCACGCATCTGACACCACTACTACGGTCGAAGAAGATGACCGCATAACCTTTTTCAATTTATTAAATTATATTTGAATTAATAGATCAAATCAACCGTAGAATTTTAAGGTCGGCGGCGACCGACCAAAAATTAAAAAGTTAAATTAATTGTCACTGAACCTATAAAATTGACTTTACTTTTGTGGTTTTTTTCCAACCTAAATAATTTAAAATTATATTATTTTTTGGCGAACTTTCTTTACTATAAATAAATATTCGACTTTTAGTTTGGCCATATTGATAATGGAACCTTCTCCATATAACGTATCAACACAAGGGGTTATACTTTTGATGATTTTACACCACTGGAGGAACGTTTCCAACATCCACCGGTGATTAGTCATGTTCCCTCACGAGCTGCTATCAATCAACTCGAACCCGTTATTAGGGATGTGGTATACCTTGGTGTTATGGGTGGTGTTATCATGCCACGTGGCAGCTGACTGGATAACACCACTTGATAATACCAAGTGTGGTATACATGGTGTGATGTGGTGTGTGGTGTGTGGTGTGAGTTGTTTTTTTTATTAGTTTAAACAAAATAAAAATAAAAAAGAAAATTACATGTCATTTGTTGATTGGAAGAAACCCGCACCAACACCCCCAAAACGCCGTGGACTTCTTCACGTGAATCCAAAACGCCAACGCTAAACGCATGAGGGATGGTGGTGGTGGTCGTGGGGGGGGGGGTGGCGGTGTTCCACGCCGTTATCTCCCAAAACGCCACCTCTTCATGCGGTATACCGCATGCTCTTAGCCACACCATCACTGCTAAACCCTGCGGTCCATGGTCAATGGAATGATGATGATGATTAATTGTTTTGGCATTGGGCTTTGGTTTATTATTTTCCTGAAGAACAACCAGAATACCCACTCCCACTAGAAGACGGTCTAGAAGAGCTACTGGAACTGTTTGAAGAACTGGAATATCATATCTGAGTTGAAGAACAGTGGATGAAGAGTTGTCAGAAGAGGAGTACGTGCCTTGTGATCCTTGAATGATTGAGCCAAGATCGCCCATGTGGCCCACATTGAAAAACGTTGAAGACAGCGAGAGCGACACAGACTCTGATTGTGCTTGTTGTCTTTAATTGTGTCTATTAATTATTAATAATGTTTTAATGTACTTCACTACACTTGTTTATATTTTTTAGAAATTAAACAAACGTTTTACTAACATAAATAGTCCCATCTAAAAATTACTAATACGTTGATTTTTCAGTAACATTACGATAATTTCTACCACATGAGAAATCTTTTTAGGATTACATAAAATGATGTCACAAAAATATGTAGAAGATCACGGCTACAGTCCACGTAATAAAAGGACAAACTTAAGCATATATTCTTCAACTTTAACCTCCTTCCCTCCTCTTCATTGTTATAAATCTCCTTAGTAGCACGGGATAGATTGGTGAGTCTGCCCAGACAACGAATCCACATCCGCGTGAACAACAAGAGAACCGTCTACCTGGGTTATTAGTAGTAGACGATGTCTTCATTGTATTCAGTAACCGCACTTACATGTGACCATTTTTCTAATAGAGATACAAATCTAAAGGAATGATAGGAGATGTAGGGAGAGATGTAGTAATGAAAAAGCGAAATGAGAGTTTGCTATATATTTTAATTTTTGAACTAAATGTTTAAAATATCCTTCTATGTATTTGGTCCTATCAAGTCTACTAAAATTAAATTGCATCACATATATAAAAGTGCAAATTGAAAAAAGGCCTTTAATGACACGTGAATTACGACATACTGATTTTATGACATATAAAAGTGTGTGTCATAAAAAACTGTCATATTTTCTAAAATCTGAAGGATAGATGACATGTATTTTTAAGGGTTATTTTTCCAGTGTCATAAAAGAAAAAAGAATATGGAGTACACTTAAAATGCTTGTCACTATCATTCTATTGCCTTATGTTTTCATTTTCATCAAGTGTGCTCTCACAAAATCTATCTGATCTCCTCTCCATCAAAAAAGCTCTAATTCATGAGTGAAGTTCCCACTCTTCCGTTTCTCCCCCATCACCGTCCCGCCTCTTATTCCCCAAAACCTAACACTATAGCAAAACTAGATAACAATAAATTACAACCCCCAAGTCACCAGCTCCTGCCGGAAATGCCTCAAGGCTCATTTCTCTGCTCCGTCGAGCATCCAACGTGTGAAGGCACAAAGTCATGCTACTGATAAATTGAAGGTAAGTTTACAAAGTATGATTGCTACTTGTACGCGAATTGCCCGAGGACAGAAGTGTCCGTCTTTGTTTTCGTCAACTAGCACGAGTCTTGTTGTCACCTCAGTGTCTCAAAACGTTGTTTGAACAACCGCAAAGGTATATCTAAACTCCTTTAGTTTAGATTAATTTCAATGCAATCATTAAAATTTATAATTATTATATTTGTTTATTACAATTATATTTGATTTGATTGTATCTGTGTTTGCGTGTTATGGTGATCGGATCATGTTATTTTGCTACTGGTATTTTGAGCTTATTTTTGTCAATTATTTCCGCTACGTTTACCCGAAAATATTAATGAGATTAATGTTATACCCTGAATTCTGACCCTGATTTTTACTAATAACCTCCGACAGTTGAGGACCCCTGGATGTCAAGCATACAGGGGCTGCGCTTTCGGTAACCTAACCCAGGTTTTCTGCTTATGTTTTATTTAATTACTATCCCAGGATGTAATATACTCTGAATTTATCTATCTACTTAATCCCAGCATGCATGGATACCCTGCATGCTAGGGTAGCATTACTAATCTTTCTCTTTGATTCTATGTGATTAAGTCAGGAACGAGAAGGAAGATAACGGTCATGAAAACCCAGTCAAAGTCAGAAGCACGTGTGGAAAAAGAGACCCGCCACCAAACTCGGTCAAATAACGGCCCTAAGTCGTTGGAAGAAGATCCCTGGAATCACGCAATATTAGTTAAGCACATCTATGTATTTAAACGCGGCATAGGTTTCATTTTACACACTCTCGATCACTTGTTCTCACACTACCACTTAGCAAGCAAGCCACAAACACTTGCACTCGAATTATTCTCGTGAAAATAAACGGGAAACATGTGTTATCGTTTCCAAGGGGTTTTTTATGCCGATGGCCTTTGGAGACATCCAAGGGTTAAAGGCTTTTCCCCCTTACAAATCTCGGTGTTCTTAGTTACATCCAGGGCAGTTACTATTTGTGTTTCCATTTAGCCTATTCAAACCTTGAAATTTGACAAGTAAATTTAATTTCATAATCTGAACATCCAGGGAAACTTACCTCACAAACGAATTTGGTTACTAAATTTAGTATGATAATTTTTAGCCAAAACAATCTGGCGCCCACCGTGGGGCAATTGGTGTCAATATTTTTCCAAAATCTTGTTAGATTTATTTTTAACTTGATTTTTACAAAAAGTCTATCAAAAATGGCAACATAACCAAGTACCTTGAATACGACTACCCCTGCGAGCACTTCTACCACAACCAACCCTATCCTTCCTCCTTCACTGCCACGGGTTACCACGTCAACAACCACTACTGTGAACCGTAACACTAGCAGGGCTACCAATCAGGGTGTCACAGGATAGGGACGTGGCAGAGAGATTCCAATATTGGTCTCTAATGATGAGCTCCTTACCATGTTCACAAAAGTACAACAGTACATGGAGTAACAGCAGAAAGTGAATCAGGATATGTTTGGAGAGGTAGCCAGGTTGAGGTCGGAAATGAACACGGTTGATCATACACTCGTGTCTCCTGTCCAGGCCAGAAGGCTACAATACAATAGTCTTGGGAATGGATCTAGTCTAGCAGATGGCATTCAAATCGTAGATCCAAGGCCTGCATTTGCTACTGCTTACACTACCTTGGCTGACAGACCCAGGATGTCTACATTCAGGGAATCTGCTGTGAATCCTGTGGGCACCACTACCCAGGATGCTGGTAACATCCTTGGGACTCCTAATCTTAATGCTCATACTAATGAATCTGTGCAGGACGCATGTCTTAGCCAACCAGTGACTAGAGAACTCAAAAAATTGAAAGAGATGATCTTGAGTGTTCCTGGAGTGGTCCAACCTATCCCTGAAGTAGCACCATCGAGTCATCGACTTTCAAGGTTTGCTTCCCCAATATGTGACGTGGAAATACCTAAGAGGTTCCAAACTCCCAGTATGAAACTGTATGATGGCACCACCAATCCGGAGGAACACGTGGCTCAGTATATGGAGAGGATGGAGGTGATCTATATGCCCCCTGAAATCAAGGAGGCGTGCCTATGTAAAGGTTTCGGGTCAACACTCACAGGTTCAGCCTTGAAATGGTTGCTGAGTGTTCCACCCTTTTCTCTCATATCTTTTTCTCATTTAATTAGTTTATTCAATAACCAGTTCTCTTGTAGTCGCAGTTTTAAAAACTGACGTGTGATCTTTACAAGGTTACCCAAAATGCTAACGAATCTCTGATGGATTATGTGAACAGGTTTGGCAGAGAGACCTTGTATATCCCCAGCATGGACATGGCTACCGCTGTCCAAGCATTCAAGATGGGCCTCAAGAAGGATTCTCCCTTCTATGAAGATCTTGTAATGAACCCCTGTCACAGACTTGATGAAGTAAGGCATAGGGCCCTACGATTCATCAGGCTTGAAGAGGACAGGAAAGTACAGGAAAAAGTGGATGTTACCCCAGGATATGGTTCCTCTAACAGGAAATCAGAACAAGCACATCCTAGGTCCCAGAGGCCTAAACCCTATTCCAAACCCGATAATCCAAGGGTTAACAGGGTCGATCAGGGTGAAGACGAGGATGATGAAGAGTATCCTACTTTTAATAAATTCCGTTTTGCTACTGATGTTGGAGGTGTGATTAATGTTATCCAGGACTTGGGGGACAAAGCGAGGTGGCCCAGGAAGACAGATAAACAAGCCTCCTGGAAGGATAAGTCCAAATGGTGTGTGTACCATGAAGACTTTGGCCATGTGACCGAGGATTGCATAGCCATGCATAAAGAGATCAGTTACCTGTTAAGCAAAGGCTTCTTGAAGGAGCTCCTGGGGAGAAAGAAGGACAAATCCAAGGGCGTAGACCAGCCTGCAAAATCCAGGGGTGCTGACCAAACCCAGGATGCAGACAGATCACGCGGACATCCTGAGCGGGCAGCATCCCCTTCCCCATATGCAAAGGTAATTTATTTTATTTCTGGTGGATCTGATATATGTGGTACTTCTTATTCTGTAGCTAAAAGGAACGCAAGGGAAACCAAGTCAGACGTACCTAGGAAGTCAGTCAAAGCCTCGGTACAAGCAGACCTGAAAGACGTTACCTTTAGTGAAGATGAAAGGTGCAACGTCGTGGATCCGCATCATGATGGGCTTCTGATCACGCTCTATATAGCCAACCACTTCGTGAAGAGGATCCTGATTGACGGAGGCAACTCTATAAACATCATTCAACTAGAAACATTGACGAAGATGGGGATACCCCAGGATGAAGTCATCGCCAAATCCACGGTCCTTGTAGGTTTCAGTGGCGAAACGAAGAACACCCTGGGAGAGGTGAAGTTTCCGGTTTATGTTGAGGGGGCGAACTCGATGCAACGCTTTTGTGTCATGGATGCTCCGTCTGGATATAACATCATCCAGGGCAGACCATGGATTCATGACATGAAGGCCGCCCCCTCAACCTATCATCAATGTGTCAAACTGTCAACACCTTGGGGAGTAGGGGTGTTCAAAAATATCCGAGTCCGAACCTGTATCCGAATTTTCCGAAATTTCGTACCCGAATTTTCCGAAAATTTCGGATATCCGGAATTTCGGATACCCGAAACTCGGATATCCGAATTTTCGGACTTGGACTTGGAATTTAGTTTTTAGATATTTCGGAAGTTTCGGGTACCCGGATATCCGAAAGTTTTAATAAATTAAAATATATTTTATATAAAAAAAATAAGGATTGCATTAAGACAAGTGGTGGATCAAGTTTGAATTGCATTAAGCCAAGTTGAATGAATGATGTTTCTAATAGCAAAGTTGGAATGAAAGATGTTTATGCGATATCGCGATTAATATTATCTAATATGTTTGTTTTTTTGGTTAATTTGATTTGTATTTGGAAGACTTGAACCATGTTTATTTCTTTTGTCGTTTTTTTTAGTTCGAACTTAGGTAACAAACAAGTGGGAACACGTATATGTCTATTTAAATTTGAAATTGTTGTTTTTTAAAAAAAATCATTTTCGGATATCCGATTAACTTTCCAAGTCCAAGTCCGAAATTTTGGATACCCGGGTTCCGGGTATCCGAAATTTCGGACTTGGAGTTGGAAACCGAAATCCAAATTCCGAAATTTTCGGATATCCGAAAGTCCGGGTACCCGGTTTTGAACACCCCTACTGGGGAGTGGTCACCATCCACAGCGATCAACAGGAGGTGAAAAACTGCTACACATCATCTATGAAGATCTCAAAAAAGCTCGTCAAGGATAACAATTAAAGAAGAAGGCCAGGGATGTCCTAGAGGCAAGGGAGCAGGATGTCAAACAAATAGTCCTAGATCCCTTACATCCTGGGAGGAAAGTGCCTATTGGCACCAACATCCCTGACCTTATTGGAAAAGAGTTGGTGGAATTCCTCAGATCCAGAATGTCAACATTTGCATGGAATACCGAGGACATGACAGGTATATCCAAAGATGTTATAACCCATAAACTTGGTATTGATCCATCTTACAGGCCCGTGCATCAAAAGAGAAGAAAGTATGCTCCTGAGAAATATGTGATAATCCAAGAGGAGGTGGACCGTCTATTGAAGAACAAGATGATCAGTGAAGTTAAGTTCCCAAGATGGTTCGCCAACGTGGTAGTAGTGGAGAAGAAAAATGGCAAATGGAGGGTCTATGTGGATTACACAGACCTGAACCGTGCATGTCCTAAAGACCCTTTTCCCTTACCACACATTGACTCCATGGTAGATGCTACAATAGGCCATGAATTGTTAACATTCATGGATGCCACCTCAGGATTTCAACAGATTCGGATAGAGCCGAGCGATCAGGAGGATACGACGTTCATTACACCCATAGGTATTTACTGTTATATTGTTATGCCCTTTGGATTGAAAAATGCAGTGGAAACATATCAAAGATTGGTGAATATGATGTTCAAAGAAAAGCTTGGTGAAAATATGGAGGTGTATCTAGATGAAATGGTGGTAAAGTCCCTGAATGTCAGTATATGTCCAGGATGTTAGAGAATCTTTTGACATCTTGGACAAGTACAATATGAAGCCGAATCCAGAGAAGTGTCATATTGGAGTGGGTGCTAGCAAATTCCTGGGTTACATGGTGACCAAAAGAGGAATCGAAGTCAGTCCAGAACAAATTCGTGCAATCATGAACCTCAAGTCACCCGAATCAACCAAGGATGTACAAAGGCTGACAGGCCGGGTTGCAGCCTTGAACAAGTTTATTTCCAAATCCTCGGAGAGATGTCGAGATTTCAATGACATCCTGAGGAAGAACAAGAAATTTGAATGGATGGCCCAACATGAACAGGCATTCCAAGATCTGAAGGCATATCTATCTTCTGCACCCCTCCTGATGAAGCCGAATCTAGTGGAACCTTTATCATTGTACCTTGCAGTTTCAAGGAACATGGTAAGTGCAGTCCTAACCAAAGATGCAGAGGGTCAACAACATCCAGTATATTACGTAAGTAAGAGTCTTCTTGACGCTGAATCCAGGTATTCACATTTGGAAAAACTTATACTAGCCCTAAGTATGGCTTCTACTAAACTTAGACATTACTTTGAGACTCATACTATACATGTGAAAACTAACTACCCTATAAAGTCTGTTTTGAGAAAGCCTGAGATGTCAGGAAGGATGGCAAAATTGTCTCTAAAGCTGAGTGCTTACAACATGGTTTATGAAGCGAGAACAACCATAAAATCACAAGCTTTAGCAGACTTTGTGGCTGATTTCAGCAATGACATCCAGAATGAAGCAGATCAAGAGTTCCATACCCTGCAGGAAGAAGAATTCTCAGGATGTTGGACCCTATTTACGGATGGCATCCAACATCAGGGGACATGCCTTGGAATCATACTGAAATCGCCACAGGGGGACATGATGTCCCAGGCTGTTAGGTGTGAATTTCAAGCAACCAACAACGAAGCAGAGTATGAAGCCCTGAGTGCTAGTTTGCAACTAGCCTTGCATCTTGGGATCCAGAACATCCAGGTATATGTTGACTCCATACTTTTAACTAATCATTATAATGGATCTTATGCAGTGAAAAGGGAGAAACTGGCCAAGTATAAGGGCTATATCCCAGGATTTTCAAACTTTCAACATACAGCAAGTACCCAGGGAAGAGAATGTTGAGGCGGATGCACTAGCGAATCTGGGGTCAGCATTCAAGGCAATGGAGGATACACATATCCCCATAAGTCTAACAATCAACCAACAAGAGAACTCAAAAGATACTGATCCCGGGGGCAGGGTCTTGGCATCCGATGCCCAGGATGCACAGCAGCCTAGTTCCCAGGATAACCTGTCATCTTGGACCACACCAATTGTGGACTATCTACAGAATTGTTCCATCCCAAAAGAGGAAAAGGATACTAGAGCATTCGGAGTCAAAATGGCCAGGTATGTTCTTATAAAAGGAAAGTTATATAAAAAATATGTTGCATGAACATATTTAAGATGCTTAGAAGATGAAGAAGCTCAGGAAGTACTCAAAGACATCCATGAAGGTGACTGTGGGAATCACATAGGGGGCAGGTCCCTAATGTCTAAAATCCTGAGAACAGGCTACTTTTGGCCATCCTTGAGAAAGGATTCCCAGGATCTTGCCCTCAAATGTGATGCTTGTCAGAGACACGTAAACGTTCCTCATCAACCTGCCGAACCCTTGCATCCTATCCCTGCATCCTGGCCCTTCATGAAGTGGGGAATGGACATTGTGGGAAAGCTACCCAGGGCCCCAGGAGGTAAAGTCTTTATGTTGGAAATGACTTATTATTTACAAAATTGGATAGAAGCCGAAGCCTATGTCCAAGTCAGAGAGAAAGAAGTCATTTCATTTATCAAGAGGAACATCATAACAAGATTTAGAATACCCTCCGAAATAGTGTGTGATAATGGATTTCAATTCATTGGCAAAAGGACTACTGGATTCTGTGAAAGTTGGGGGATAAAAATGATAACTTCTACACCAGTGAATCCTCAGGCTAACGGCCAGGCAGAGTCTAGTAATAAGATCATTGTAAACAATTTGAAGAAAAGGCTCAAGGAGAAGAAGGGAAAATGGGCAGAAGAACTACCATTAGCATTGTGGGCTGATAGGACTACATCCAAGAATGCTACATGCCATACTCCATTTTCCTTAGTCAATGGTACAGAAGCAGTCATTCCAAAAGAAATGGTGAGCCCGACATTTAGGGTTATCAGTCAAACCCAGGATGCGATTAACGGATCCATGGCTGATGACCTTGATACCATGGATGAGCTACGAGAACAAGCTGCTTGGAGAATGGTGGCTTATCAACAAAGAATCTCGAAAACCTACAACAAACATGTAAGGATCCGAAGATTCAAGGTAGGGGACTTGGTGCTAAGGAAAGCATTTCAGAACACAACGAATCCAGGGGATGGTAAGTTAGCCCCTAAATGGGAAGGGCCATACTTAATTGACTCAGAGGCAGGTAAGAGGCCATACTGGCTTGCCAACATGGAAGGTGAATTATTACCAAGACCGTGGAACGCTGCTCATTAAAGGCCTATCTTATGTAAGTATAGTACCCCAGGATGCTGCATCTCAGGTATGTTTCCTAACCGAAAAATCGATCAAGGTATTTCTCTTACGTTATTCATAATTCTGTTTTATTCTTATTTTTGGTCATTTTCTATAAAAACTATTAACCCTTTTGGTTGAGACTTTTGGATAAAAACAGATAACAGACCCTAGATGCATAAAGCCAGGGATGTATTTCTTTTAAGTTAGAGACTTCCTCCGTTCAAGGTATCTAGTATATCTTCTAAGGTTTGAGAGGATATCACCTCTCCTACGTTTGGGTAATCGCCTGTAGCGCATGACCCCCGCCTGTAGCGCACGTTAACCCACATATTGGACCCAGGATTATGGGATCGACCTGTGTTGAGAGCATGGGCGACAACCTCATGGTCTATGGACATATGAGGGTTCCTTAAGGTTTTTGGTGTTTTCACACCAACACAAGACACACGAGGCAATACCCTAGTTCGCCGGTTCGGCTCGAGGTAGACCCTAGAATTCGCTAGTACGGCACAGGGCATGACCCCAGTTCGTCGGATCGGCACCGGGTTTAACCCCAGTATGTTTGGGCTTGACCCCAGAATGTTTGGGCTTGACCCCAGTATGTATGGGCTTGACCCCAGTATGATTGGGTTTAATCCCAAGATTTTTGGGTTTAATCACAGTTATTAAAATTTATTCCTAACATGTGCAGGATCTATCTAAGTGATCATTGTTATACCCTGAATTTTCGGCTGGTAATCCAGGGCACAGGTATAGGCTTAGGGCAGGATAGACCCAGGAATTGTATAACCCAGAATTTAACAGGTAATGCTGAATAACCCTGAATGTATCAGAACTGAGGTAATGTCCCAGGATGTCATCGTAATCCAGGGAAGTTCATATTTATTTTATTTCCGTCATACATTATTATGGCCCAGGATGAGCATAATCCAGGGTCACTGTTGTTGTACAAATGGCCCAGCATGTGGAAATGACCCTGCATGCTAGGACATTGTTGCTAACGTGTTTTGTGCCTATATCTGATCAAGGGCAGGTTGACGAAGTCTACCAACGGTCGAATAGAATGAGCTGAAGACTTATTTCGCGCGTGGTCAAAGGTTGTTATGTATTCGAGACCGGGAAGGTATAGAAGAAATGGGTCGGTTGTCGGTACTGAGATTGGGGGCTTCCGAATAAGTCACCTGAGCAGTATTCGAGACCAGAAGGTATGGAGGTGTATGGAATTCAGGTCATAGGAGTTAAAGGTTATCAAGGTAGATTTTTTCTAGAGAAACGTGTATGATTATGATGTTATGTTATGTATGGCTTGTTATGTGTTATACTTGATAAATGTTTGTAAAAAGGGATTTTACAGGTTCAAAGATTTTAACCTCACAAACGAGGTAACGTTTTTTAAATGTAGACCTCACCAGCGTAAGCTGACCTTTTCCCAAAACCATATGTATGTCAGGTATAGGTGAGACGTCTGGGAGCAAGGGCGGAGCCCTCGTGATAAGAGACTGATCGGGCAAGCTATTAGAGGAGTTGTTAGAGGTGCTGGCTTAGTTGTAGATAAATAAAGACTGATTTAGTTAGTCGCTATATAGATAGACTGTAAATTATCTCAATTACTTTACGTACTTGGCTTATATTATAAATAAAAGTTTTAAATTTTCCGCAGCTTATCTCTGTTGTGCCACGTGTTCATGAGTAAATCCGATGAGTGACCCCTCCTGGTGCCAAGTCTGGGAGTGGGCGTCACAAATTCACAGATGTAAATCTTATCTACAAGCTGCGAATTTTGGGGGCAATTGTTATACCCTGAATTCTGACCCTGATTTTTACTAATAAGCTCCGACAGTTTATTACCCCTGGATGTCAAGCATACAGGGACTGCGCTTTCGGTAACCTAACCTAGGATTTCTGCTTATGTTTTATTTAATTACTATCCCAGGATGTAATATACTCTGAATTTATCTATCTACTTAATCCCAGCATGCACGGATACCCGGCATGCTAGGGCAACATTACTAATCTTTCTCTTTGATTCTATGTGATTAAGTTAGGAACGAGAAGGAAGATAACGGTCATGTAGACCCAGTCAAAGTCAGAAGCACGTGTGGAAAAAGAGACCCGCCACCAAACTCGGTCAAATAACGGCCCTAAGTTGTTGGAAGGAGATCCTTGGAATCTCGGAATATTAGTTAAGCACATCTATGTATTTAAACGCGGCATAGGTTTCATTTTACACACTCTCAATCACTTGTACTCACACTACAACTTAGCAAGCAAGCCGCAAACACTTGTACTCCAATTATTTTACGTGGAAATAAACGGGCAACGTGTGTTATCGTTGCCAAGGGGTTTTTTATGCCGGCGGCCTTTGGAGACATCCAAGGGTTAAGGATTTTCCCCCTTACAAATCTCGGTGTTCTTAGTTGCATCCAGGGCAGTTACTATTTGTGTTTCCATTTAGCCTATTCAAACCTTGAATTTTGACAAGTAAATTTAATTTCATAATCTGAACATCCAGGGCACCTTACTTCACAAACGAATTTGGTTACTAAATTTAGTTTGATAATTTTTAGCCAAAACAATTAATATGGCTAAAAATAGATTAATTAGATTAATTAAGTAATTACGTTTTCTATAAAATGTAATACATATCCGATTCACTAAAATTTTAAAATTATAACTGGAGACCCGAATACCAGTGTCTCAATCCCAAGATTATGGTCCATCAACCATAAAGTAGGGCCGGAGTTAACCGTACATCCATAGACGTTTTGGTGTATAGACTTTTCAAATGGACATTTTAGTGAAAAAAGTTAGCCAGATAGACATTTTGGAAATTTCTCCTAAATTTAATATCCATCGTTAATGTTTTCAAGGGAGAGGTTCAAATGAGAAGTTTGGTTTGGGTAAGATTGATAAGAAGGATTTGCAGCCATTGGATTTTGATCTAATAAAAAAGGAAGGAGGGGTATTTTAGTCTTAGCCATTTTTTATGACTTTTTACCCACTTCCTCCATTTTTTTTAAAAACATTCACAACTTTCACATACGAAATTATTTTTTAAAAAAGAAATTACACCATAAAACGAGCATTTTTAATCTTTAAATCGTGTATAGTGTTGCTATATAAAAATTTTTTAAAAAATTACTCTTTCGATTTTTGACACAATGTTTAGATCATTGTGTCAAAAGTATATATAGTGTTCCTATGTATAAAATTAAATACACTTTCAGTAGTTGACACCATGATCTGATCATTTTGACACAATCTGACACAATGATCTAAACATTTTTGACACAATATGACACAATGATATGAACATTTTGACACAATGACACAATGATCTGAATATTTTGACACAATCGAAACAGTAAAAAAAATTATTTTATATATTACAACACTGTATGCATTTTAAAGATAAAAAAGTCTCGTTTTTATGGTGTATTTAAAAATATATAATGTCGTATGTAAGAGTTATGAAGGTTTAAAAATGGAGGAATTTGATAAAAGGTCAAAAATGCTCTTCCATCTATTGTTTTCTTTATTTTTGCTCTCTAATTCTACAAGGGAAAATTTTGGGCCATAGATCTTCATTTAATTCAAATCTAATGCCTATGATTTCTTCTTATCCTTCTTATCCTTCTTATCCTTCCTCTCCCATGTTTTCAAATAAAAACATGGTTTTATTAATTTTAATTATATACAAATATATCATTGTGTAGAGGGTAAAAACATATTTTTCCCAATGGTGCGGTAATGGTATTGGTATAATGTTCGACACCTCTGATCTGATGCTTCACATTCCGAAGGTAGCTGGTCAATACTCCAAAGCTCGCATGATAGACGTGATCTTTCGAGCAGTCGTGTGGGTGATTTGGACCAGTAGAAATGATCGGATTTACAACAATCACAAGAGAACTTTAGACGGGATGATAGCGGTGATTAAAGCTATTAGTTTTCATTGGGTCAAATGTAGATATAAAGGGTGGAGGATTGAATGGAAAGATTGGTGTAAATTTTCTTTCAATATGTAAGTTCTCTCTTTTTGTAGGGGTCCGGTTTTAGCTCCTTGCTTGGCGGCTCCCCTAGTGTTCTAATGAAATCGTCGTTCCAAAAAAAACCTAGAAACAATAAGAATAGATCTGGTGGGTCCATTACATAGATCAAAGGCTTAGATTGGTTATATGTCATTAATTTTCAATTAAGCTAATATAAATGTGAATAAGAGTATTTTAGTAAATGTTGACTTTTTTTTTACCAATGATCTCTAGCTCAATTGGCTAGAGGGAGGTACCCAAGACATTGTAATGGGGAGGTCTTGGGTTCAAGTCCCACTCACTTGTAACAAAAATTAAAAACTGGGGGTTACATGTTGGGTTAGGGGGTTTTCTCATCTAAGGGTGTGTTTCCTCCTGATGGGGATTGGAGATGATCGGGTGGGTGGTGTAATGTCCCCGTCAGTGATCCAAATTTGCCGTTCAAAAAAAAAGTAAATGTTGGCTTTTTAAAATAAACACTAATTCACTAATATTTTTAAACTAAGATAAGTTTCATATACTTCATAACTTTTTACTAAAAATACATCATAATATCAATCATTTTTTTTTATCTTTAATACTAGACTTTGACCCTTCCCGAGCGTTGCGGCGGGAACGTTCGTTTAACTTTCTTGGGCTCAGACATTTCTAATTCTTAGTACAGAAGCTAATCTCCTAGCTTTGTAAGCTAATTAAATACATAATCTTCCTACTCTAATAAATAATTACAATTGTTGACACATGTCAACACTAGATTCATTCTCACAAAAGTTTTCTCTCCCAAATCTACTCCCTAATAAATTCTCTTTTATTAAAAAATATTATTATTAGAAATTATAATCATGATATATTTTATCTATTTATACTTATGGAATTATGACAATCGTAAAATAATTTACATCTTATTGTTATTTATATATATTTTTAAACTATTATTATTTTCATTTTTAAAAATATTTAGAAACTTATAAAATACCAATAAACACTTATTTAGTGTGTTTTCATATATAATTGAGCAAATCATATTTAATATTTTAATTAATGAAACCTAATACTATTTTATAAATTTAATCAGCGTTGCGTTGTGGGTGATACTAGCTATTTATAGAAAAATTCATAAGTGACAAAAGTCATGTTCATAATATCCAATATTAAATAGTTTTTCTAACCATATCAAATGAGCCATATTCATCCAATTTGGAAATTTTAGACATCACGGCTAATACAATTGTAAGTTTTCTAATGTATATCAACATAACATTTTTTTATTGATAACATTATAACCTTTTCATTATAATTTAGATCTTATACTCGACAATTAGAATGTGTTCATTATAATTTTGATATGACTTTATACTCATCTAACTTTATATACATATTTAAAGTTTCAAGTTTGTCAATTCATAATTCATGTTAGTCGCTATTGAGGGTTTGATTATTTTTTTAAACATAATTACGTTTATCTTGCATGTTCCAAATATACAACTAGAGACATGCCCTAATTATATATATTTTTTTATAAACAGAGTAAAGTCACCAATACTATATTATAAATTATAACTTTAGCTTTTTATTTAATGTAATGTAATACGCTATTCGGGTAATAAGGAGGACAGGTAGGGCCAGCATCACTCACCAAGCACGCATACGTATATACTTATATGTAAGTCTTTGCCTGCTTTAAAATGCTTGTAACCCAAGCTTACGTACATGTACATCTAAGGAACAGTGGTTTCTGTGAGTATGACACCGAAATTGTTTTCTAATATATATATACGAGATGTTTACCACCCGGCGTGTTGCTGCGAGGTTGAATTTCTATATTGAACGAAAGTCAAAAAGTTAAGTGGTCTAAAACGTAAAAGTTTAAAAGTCTCATGGTGAAAGTATAAAACTATAGAAGTATACTAATAGCGAAAGTAGAAAAGTTAAAGGTTTCGTTGCAAAAGTAGAAGACAAAAAAATCTTAAAACAAAAATAAAAACCTTAAAAGTTATAGGGTTAAAAAGTTAAGGAGTATAAAACGTAAAAGCCTAAAAGTCTCGTGGTGAAAGTATAAAACTATAAAAATATACTAAGTTAAGGGGTATAAAAACGTAAAAGTCTAAAAGTCTCGTGGTGAAAGTATAAAACTATAAAAGTATACCAAAAACGAAAGTAGAAAAGTTTAAAGTTTCGTGGCCAAAGTAGAAGAAAACAAAACTTAAAACAAAAAAAAAAACTTTAAAAGTTAGACGGTAAAAAAGTTAAGGGGTATAAAACGTAAAAGTCTAAAAGTCTGGTAGTGAAAGTATAAAACTATAAAAAATATACTAAAAACGAAAGTAGAAAAGTTAAAAGTTTCATGGCCAAAGTAGAAGACAACAAAACTTAAACAAATTTTTTTTTTAAAAGTTAAAGGATACAAAACGTAAGAGTATGAAACATATGTGGCCAAACTATGAAAACCAAAAGTTTACTATTTCGTTAGAAAAAAAAAACAAATTGTAAAAGTTTAAGGGGTAGAAAGCGTCAAAGCCCCAAAATATTATGGTCAAACTATAAGAAATGAAACGTATACTATTAATCTTTCAAATTTCATTGTTATATATATAACAAGTTTCCTATGAGCGCGCGTTGCGTGCCATTTGCCTTTTGAACCCGGCTCAGGTGTTGTTTGGTGTACGACACTAACGTTGATGGCTTGTTGGTATACAACATGCTGTGTGTATTCTTACCAAAATTTCCGAGACATGATCAAAGTATATATATTCTTGTCTATCATATTCCCTTTCACAACCTGTGATAAACAAACACCATGCTCGACTCCAATTTAGATACTTTTCACAACTTAAAGACAAATGGGTTGGAAGGCATACCATGATTCCTGAACAGTAGGTGGGAACCTCCTCTTGAATATGTTGAGTGTGTATTTAACTATGGTTTCACAGTCAGGCTTTTCCTTGTTGTCTAGGTGGGAGCCTCCTCTTGAACATATTGAGTGTGTATTTAACTATGGTTTCACAGTCAGGCTTTTCCTTGTTGTCTACCCCTTGTTTTGTGTCTTCATTATTATTTATTTTTCATCTTTTTCTAGACCTACTCCCTTTAACATTTGATCCATTAATAATAAAATGCTTATAGAACTTACCAAATTTTAAGTTGTGGTGTTTATGGCATTCGAAATTCATTAAAATAAACTGTGATTAAAGTTAAGACAATAAAGTCTAATAGATTGATCCAACAAAAAAAACACAAAGGAGAAATCCAAGTAGTCAATCTGATAAGAATACAACTACATCTGTAAACACCTAAACAATTTTACACAAATCTAGCTTGTAACTTACCTAAAACAAATAAGAATGACCTGGTATTAAAGTTCAATAAGTTTTTTGGTATCAAAACTGTTCTATACGAAGTCATATGGCAATCTTAAGTATGTTTTTGACAGATTCAAAGTGATACCATTTAACATATTAAAGTGGATTAAAAACTTTAAAAAGTCATTTGACTATTTTGCTTGCAAATCCAAAGAAGTGTGAGTTTTTACACATTCAAAGCAACAACGTCCACTACAGAAAAAAATCTATAAAATGGAGATAACAGGTGTAGAAAGGCGAATTAAATAAACAACACACAGTCACTATAAATTAAGTTAAAGAGATAACATACCGAGATACGGACAGAGCAACCAACATTAGCAAGAACTGCAAAGGAAAGAAATAAATAAAAAAAGAAATAAGCATAAGAAATGTTTAAAAAGTCGACCAAAGAGAGAAAGCAATATACGGAACAAATTGTAGGACTAATCATTTTGATCTTAAGACTACATCAGAAAAAATAGTTGCTAATAGCAAGGTTAGAATTATATTTAGTTTCACTCCATCTGCGGTGCATCATATTAGGTTTACTTTCAATAGCCAAGACCAGATCATGTAAATGCCGAGACTCAAAACGGAAGAAAGGCAAAAGCAAACCTTGGTGTACTTCAATAAATGGAAATCTCACGGACCCGTAAGCATCAAACTGCAATCAAACCTCACCTGAAAACAAAAGAAGAAATTTGTTAACAATCTAAGCCAAGAGAAAAACACCCACAACCTGTGATACAAAAAGTGCAACTTATAAAAGTATAAAACAGCAAACAAAAAAACTGAACCAACTCCAAAGAAATCATACTAGAATCTATTTCCACTGATTTCTCCAGCCCGTCTCCTTAATCATCATAGCAATTCGAAGCCTCTTGGTACAACGTGCATTTCTTTCGTCCCTTTTCTTGGCTCACCGGCCATGTCATGTGTGCCTTTCCACGTATGCACACATACACACAACAGACATACTTTCATGTCTTCAACCACCGCGCGTTTTAACAGTATATCGTACACGAATTCAATGAAGGTGGTTGCCGATTGACAGTATCTTCAGCGATTCATCTACTGCTTTAAGGACTTGTACGATACTGAAAACCACCTCTTAAAATTATAAATATAAAATCTGAATAATTCAAGCAAACCAATAGAAATAAAACAATAAAATAAAATAAAAAGCTCCATCCATGAATTGAATGTTGCATCCTCTCCAACTGAATCAACACTAAATTCAGAATTATTTTGGGTTCTATTTCAAATCCTATTATTTAAAAATCTATTTAAATGTATAGAACCCAAGATAAAAGGATAATATTTATTTAAAAACCTATTTACAAACATGTTGAGTTTAGTTCTATTAAAGAACCCAAGATAAAAGGATCAAATTTATGCACCTTTGAATGAGAAACATGTATTAAAATAGTCAAGCAAATTTGGAAGATGTAAGTAAACTAAACCTGATAGGAGCTACTAAATGTACAGGTTGTACTTCAGACTCTTTCTTCCCGACCTATTTGACTGTTAAAAAATAAGATGGAAATAAAGAACTATTATTTTAACTGCAGCTAATAAACTCAAGCATTATTCAAAATTATAAATTAGTCATAAATTCATCTAGTAGATACCAAATCAATACAAAGTAAGAGCTTAACATAAACAAATAAAGAATTTCAGTTAACAACCTACAAACCTCAAATATCAAACACAATTTAATTAAGAACAATTCTATAAATAAAAAAAAAACAAACCGTAAATTCCTTTAGAAAAAACAAACAGGAGTTGGCTCAGATCTTTGTATAGATCACATCATCACCAATTTAACACAAAAATTATGGAAATCAAGCCCAGATTAAAGATGTAGTCAATCATAGCCCTAAAGGCTCAAAGTAAACATCTACATGCAGGCACGGCTGCGATAAACTACGTTTACGCCTCGCCGTGAGCCACCACCTCAAATGCAGATTTTTAAAAATCATCATAGCCTCAATCTGGAAAACGCAATCCAACCATAATTTGCAACAGTCGCTAAGTATCACAGCCAAAGACAAAATTAAACAGAATGTAAAACCATGTCAAAACCCTAGCCATAATTTAGCAACCCGCCATTATAAAAAAATTACGGTTTCTCATAAGGGTCAGTACCATAGAAATTAAACCTTAGAGCCCAGTTCATAAGCAATCGGGAATCAAACACCACCACAGAAAGAAACATTCCCTAACCAAGATAAGCTTACCATAGAAAACAGAAAGAACATCAAGATCAGGTGTCCAAAACCCTTTCATCAAGATCATGTCTAAAATTAACTTTAAACACAAATCGGTTATCAAAACATACATCAATTAGAATACCATGAGAGAGAGAGAGAGAGAGAGCTAGCAAAACATACAGATGTGCAATGAGATTTGACCACAACCATAAATCGGTTCTCAACTCCGATCGGTCCAACGGCGGTGATGTTGGGAATCGAGATACCGAGCCAACAAGATTTGGATAGATGTGATAATACTCAACGACCACTTAACGTCCACCGTCCCGACAACACGGTGAAGAACATGACAACTCAAGACACAAGACTCAACTAAAGAAGATGGCTCTAGTGAATATTATTTATTGTTTAAATATTGTCACTAGTTGGTAGTTTTACTATTATGCCCTTAGTGAGTTTTGTAGTATATATAGCAAGTCTTTCTCATGTGAAAGACTTGATGATGATGAGTGATACTTTGAGAGAGAGTTAGTCATGGTTCCTTGAAGCTTGTCAAGGGTTCTTGAACTTACTTGGTAAGCTCAAGAAACCCGGGAATGTGTGGGGTAGGTAATGTAATCATTCGGTTATTATTAATCATTTGGTTATCCTTTGTTATCTATCTTTCATGTTGATTATCATAGATCTATCTTGTTCTTCATAGCCATGTTTCTACTAGCTTTGTTCTTCATCATCATCACATCTCAAACACCATCGTGTTAATATCCGGGTGTTCATTTGTTTCTACAAAAACGAGTTACACAAAGACGCGATCCGCTTCCGCAACCAAGGTATTTGGTCACCACCTCGGTTTTTCAGGTGAGCTAAGATCCGGTCAACAACCATTAGAAACAGCGGCGTCACCATTTGGTGTAACCCTATCCGTCAGTCGGAGGCCACGTGCTAAGATGGCGGCAACACGGCGTCACTAAGTCGTTGATAACAATGACGGTGACGACATAGTCCAACGACAACCATCGACGTCGTCGATATAGCAAAGATATCCGACATCGGAGTGTAAACCCTTGCAGACAGTCGAAGCCCACGTGCTAAGATGGCGGCAGCGCTACGTCACCCAGCCGTTGATAACAACGACGGCAACGACATTGACCGATGACAGTCATCGACGCCATCGATATCGCAAAGATACGGAAAAACATGAAAAGAGAGATGAGTAGGGTTTCAAATGTCTCGGTTGAATAGAGAGAGAGAGAGAGAGAGAGAGAGAGAGAGAGAGATCGATTGAAAATAAGAATGGGTGTCTACAGCTCTTTTGTACAGGAAGACTACATACCCCATATATGCAATAAGTATTTGTTTATTCAAAAGAAAAAAATAAGTAAGCTATGCATCTATCTTGTACAAAACGCAATAAGAGTTGCAAGCTATGCATCATATCTTGTACCAAACGCAATACGAGTTGCAAATTCAACTTCCCATTGTTTTATAAGGGAATATGGTGTTGATTTTATTATTCTCGTGAACTAGCATAAAAAATGAGAAATCCCAAGTGGGCTTAAGTGGCTTAGTGGGCTAAAGGGAAATAATCATAAAAGTGATTTTGGGCCGTAACTTTAATCAGTTTATGGGCTGATAAAGAAAACACCAACAATAAAAGGGAATTCACGATTCGGCAGAGGGTGGAATTAGGGGTGTGAATTTCTGGCACGATCCAAAAACGCGACACGAACTGAACCCAAAATTCGCAGGTTTGGGTTTAGTATAAACGGATCCGGGCCAGCTTCGGGTCGAACCCACAAACCCATTTAGCTAAACGGGTCATGTTCGGGTCGAACCCGTCGGGTTGGCGAGTTGACCTGTTTAACCTATTTATTTAATATTTTATACTTTTATATGTGTTTTGTTTTATAAATTAAGATGGTATTATAATTATTATTAGAGTTTACAATTTTAAAGGAGAAATTCACATAATTTTATATGATAATAATATAATTATTTTACGTATATTTTTAATTTTTGTTATATAATTATAATTTTAGAGCATTAATATGTTTTTAAAAAATAAAAAATAAAAAAATTTGGGTCAAACGGGTCGCGTTCGGGTCAACCCGCTAATATTCGTGTCGTGTTCGGTTTAACGTGTCTCATATGATTTTCGGGTTCGGCCGTGTTCGAATTCGTGTCATTTTTTTTTGGGTTCGGGTCGGGTTGACCCACCAACGCGCGAACACGACCCGTTTAGCACCCCTAGGTGGAACGCATCCTTTGGCTGCTTTTAAAGTCTGACACATTATGTCACACCCCCCAAAAGTCCACACGCGAAATACCACCGTAGGGAGCGTGATAAACCAGTATCGCAGTCCATTAGTTACACCAAACGACCAATAATTAATAAAAACGTTTCATATTTCATTAAAATATAAATTTAGAGTTTTACAACGGAAGCGTAAATACAATGAAAACATTAAAGTAAAAACAGTGTCACCCAAGGTGAAGTGACTTGACCAAAGACACTAAAAGTGTTTCAAGAGTCATGCATGCGTACTCGTGATACTCGATCATCTGCAACCTGAGAATAACATGCTAAAAAGTGTCAACACAAAGGTTGGTAAGTTCACAGGTTTATCAGTTCAAAAACAGTTCAAGTTAATGTAAATCGACTGTTCAACAACAGTCACAGTTCAATGTAAATCAACTGTTCCTCGACAGTTCAAGTTTAAGTTCAAGGTTGACTGTTCAACAACAGTTCAAGTTCAGTTTAAAATCCAGATAATATATCAATAGTTAGCTAGACTATTTTCAAGAAATCAATGCACGTTTGACTAGATCAACTAGCTATCCAGTTACTGAAGCTCGACAAGTTCAATTGTGCCTCGTTAAGACTAAGAAGTTTATAACACCCGTTCGATATCCAATCGTGCCAGAGCGATTGACCCGGGTGGGGCTGTCAAACCCAGTAGATCTACTAAATAAGTTCCCGCTGATGTTACATTGACAGTAACTATAAAGTGAGGGCTTTATCATAAGTGTGCCACTATCATTCAGGTGATATATATCTAACAGTTCAAGTGTTTGCATGTTAATCTCCCCCAACATGATTAAAATAAGTAAAATGGGGCCGTGAAACTCACCTTTGGGTGCACAGCAAGTCTAGACAAATAATAACAGCAAGTAGCAACTAGCAGGTCTTGTGTACTCTACCAAACACCTAACGAGCATATTCAAATAAGTGTGTGTTCAATCGAAAACGACAGAGTCTAGACCAACAGTGAAAATAAATAATGTCGAACGACAACGTGGTGAAAATTGCTAAACCCAAAACGAGTCGAGGATGGCTCATAGCCAAAACCATGGCGATTACGAAAGTTGAGAATAAAGTATATTATTTACCAATAATATACGTTCATGAAGTCGAATAATAAAATATGTATATATATATATATATATATATATATATTTCACTATATACGTAACCAAATATACAAATTTTATCTTCATAAAATCGAGTTGTAAAACATATATATTCATATTCCTAAATATCTATATAAATATACTCGGCGTTTAAAATTATAAATAATGTAGTGACGATAAATGTACTGCTTATATACGCATCTTTCCACTTTATATAGTATACAAAAAGCTCGGTCTATAACCATCAATAAATATGTATTTTCCAAACGTCTCCATTTTATATATATATAAAATCCATTTCCAATACTCTAAATAATATATATTTATGTTTACAAAACCTTTGTTATAGAAAGAAAATAATGGTTCTATGATTAAACAACAACATCCATGCCACCTATGATTCCACAAAAAAAAAACGCTACAGATGATTTCTGATAGGTTTCGGGTTAAACAAGTTTATGAAAAAAAAAGTAATAAAAATAAAACAGCAAAAACCGGAAGCACCCCAACCAACAGGGCAGCGACCCAATTTGTTTTAAACTTGGTTTGTAAGCCTTTTAATCCATCCGATGAAGCACAATATAGGCGCCAGCGAATAGAAGGGGACAAAAAAAAGAAGGAAATGGGGGCACTAAGTTTCGAACCCGCGACATTGTGGTTGATATCCAACGGAGGAACCACCCGGCTACCAATCCTTTGTGTTTAAACCCGACAACGAAAATATAAAACCCTTGTTTCGCAGCTTCATCTTCTTCCTCCTTAAACTCCGTTGATCGAAATTTTACTCCGGTCACCGGAAAGTCGTGAAATACGAATACGATGTACAGGAAGGTGCGAATAACATGGAGGGACGTTTACCTCATGTCGGAAATGGAAGATGGCGCGTTTGTGATGCCGAAAATGAACTCGAACTTCCATCGCGAACTCGGAGCACGCTTACGATTCGCACTCCCGTCAACTCCTGGTTGCTCCTCTAGGTTTCACGATCACATTGGTGTGATCACTGATGGTCGAATGGTGGTGGTTGGCCGGTTTTTCTTAGGTTCAGTGTCGTGATGTGCGCCGGTAGAGAGAAACACAAGAGAGAGGGATGAGAGGGTGTGTATTGTTTGCAATTGATCGATCGTATGCATTATTTGGTTAAAAAAAATCGATGTGTAACCGATGAAGGAATCATATCGAGTTTAATACCGGAGCGGTGATCAGTCTCGACGGTTTCACGATTCTTCAATTCAAATTTGGGGAGTTGGCAAGATTAGTCCATGGCCAAATTACATAATAAGAAATCAAGTTTCTGTAAATACAAGAGTAGTCCCTCTAGTTTGATTAAATATAAAACAAGTTTAGGAAGTGACATAATCAGTCCCTCGAGGTTTATAGATCTCTAACGAACTCTAACAGAGTTAACGGAGGATGACTTTAGCAATGAATACGTGGGTGTATGTCCAAACATGTATAACATATGACGTTTATAAAGTATAATCTATGATTATCCACATAAAATCATGAATGTAATTTCATGTATATATATATTTTGACTAACGATACGTATAAACTCACCTAAATAATAGAATGTTAAGTAATATCACGTGACACATTGTCGCATAAAATCAAGGAATAACATGTGAATAATATATATATATATGTATAAATATATATATATATATATATATATATATATGTATGTATAAATGTATCACATAAAATCATAAGTTCAATTTCCATATAAAATGATAAAACGTTTACATAAAATCATGACGTATGATTTACATAAAATCATAGAATATAAAACGTCTAGACTTAAGTGCATGCTCGTATAGTGATGGTTACACAAACCCTAATCACTAAGGTCAACACGAGTCAACACATAAATGTTCACACAACATTTATAACAATTTGAGTTCAATTAAACTTAGGAAAAGACCTAAAAAGACGTATTGTTATAGTATCCCCTTGTTGAAGAATTTTCGTCCCGAAAATTGAGTAACGTGGTTAACAAGTTGGTCACAAAAGAAAGAAAAATTTTCTCAGCCGTCACATCATCCCCTTGTTGAAAGAATTTTGTCCCGAAATTTAAATCAGTGGTTTGAAGAGTCAGATTGATGGTAACATATAGAAATAATCCAGGGTTCTTACCCAAAAGGAGTCAAGAATATTATGATCAAGAATGCTTGCCCGATGTTGAGAAGATGTTAACATTTTAGTGTATTTCAAAAGAAATTCGAATCGAAAGTATAGAAAGTGATTTCCTATCAAACGTTCTCCAATGAGAAGAGTCGAACAACCGTATTATGGGGATCGTGTTGAGTGGCAAGGCCGAACAGAGTAACATGATACGTAAGTAACCGAAATCAAAATTTCAATATGAAGAAGAACCATAACATGTTCGAGTAACCTCCAACTATTGTACCCAACGCTGGTAGTGAGATTTCCATTTCGTGTCTGCTTTCAGTTAGGGTGTTCACATTTACCAATAACCCAGGTGAATCAGAGAGAAGAGAATTTGAGTATGTGAGAAAATTGTGTGTGCATCAAGTCAATCAGCATTTAATAAACCCAATGTTGAACAAGAGCTTAAACGTCTGATCTTACCTACCAATTAACAATTAGCATAGAATTACACAAGACTGATCAAGTTAAAATGAAGACCCATTGATTGTTTTAGTACTTTTATGACCAATTAAGTTTCGCATGATTCATAATAACATTAAAATTCACATTTCATGTAATAACTGTTCAAATAGCATACGAGTCTCTACGAGGGTTTCTTTTAAAGGTTTATATGGTCAAAGCGTATTAGCATGCAATCTATCATGAAGGTTTTATCATACAACGTATACAATTGTCCCAACACCTTATATACTAGCATACGACCCTAACATGACATATGTCTAGCATATAAGTTCACAAACTAACCAACACAACCCATACGGTGCAAAGTTGACGGGGCAACTTCACACAGTCTTGTCATTCCCACCGAGGTAGGAGACTTAGGACCTTGTATGGTGCATGGTTTTCATACCCAAATCAAGTTAATACATTCACAACATGTCATTTTCTGGTTCCTAAGACATTTCATACACATAACTAATCATTCAATTCTATGCAACTTATGTTTAAACCATCACTTCAATGATTAATCAATTTATACACCCTAAACATAGGATTAGATTCTCAAATTTTAGCATCCATAAACACGTATGTTTTATAAACATTTCTCATGAGAAGATCAGAAGCAAACAAACTATATATCATGGTTAAAATGGTTCAACAGTTACTCTCATACTAAAATATAACTGGTAACACACTGATTTTGTGACAAAAGGGACTAAGGTCTAAATAGAAATCCAATCAAGAGCTTGTCATTTAAAAGGTAACGCGTAGCAATTTGTTTTAGAAAAGAATTATTCAATCTGTTATGAATTATTCGATAAATCACATAGACAATTAGGTTCAAATTCAAGTTGGAGTTCAGTATCATACAACATATCATCATGCACATTACCTTGTTAAAGAATCCAAAAATTTAGAACGAAGATCCAACAAAATAAAAGTGTAACTATGAGGTACCGAATATTGAAAAGTGATCTACAGGATTAAGCATGGCATCAAGCACGAGAATAGCAAATAGAGGAAAAGCGCCAACGGCTTAGTTTGAAAATTCAAGTGGGTGATGGGATAAAAAGCTTATGATAGTCATAACTACACATTTCAAGGATGACATGTGAGTTTAAACTGGCACTGGTGAAGATACCAGCAGAGAGGATGCAAATAACAGAATAGATAGTATAGAATTAAGAGAAAAACATATATGGGTGCTAGACATGATTTGGTAACGAATTCGCGTAAATAGATATTGAAATGCATGTGTCAAGGATTATACAATCCAATAGAGTAAACATCTCGTTAGGGAACTCTTCATCGTTTAAGCTCACCAGTGTTCCCAAATCTCCTTGGTGTTCTTGCGCTTCATGTGTCATGCTTCCTTTCTTGTCAACATACCGGTTAAAATGGTCTTCAAAAGTAAGATAAAGTACGAAAGGGTTATAAAAGGGGGGTCTACGAAACACAAAACATCAGGGTGTTCAAGAGTGGCTTGGTTTGGGGTGCCTGTACATATGCGTTTTTTGCTAGGGTTCAGTGCAAGTTTACCGCAATCAAAAGATAAAATCGGGTGTTCCATAGAAAAAGATGGGGGATATCACCTTAGTAAATGCCAGAGAGTTTATAAAAACAAAGCAACCGACCCAAAAGTAGTGTCCCTTAATCGAAAGCCGATCTACTTCCTAACACATGCTTCTAAAAGTTGGAGTTATTCATTCGATCATGCGGTTTTTCATTCATAAGAGGAAAAACCTCAGGTTTTTAAAACCTTGATGCTCATCTGAGTCAGAAATCACGTAGGAGAGTTTTCTTCTAAACTCGGACAATGGAAAGCACAGAGTCAGGTTATTTCGGGCATGTCTCTTTTGGTAAAGTACGTAAGAAATATCTGTAATCCCAGAGAAAGTAGCATTAAACAGTTTTGTCAAGGACGTATTCCCGTTAGATGGAGTTTCTCCAGATGCTTGGCTCGGTACTGGTCCCACATTCAGTGTGCCACTAATGCTTATATATAGTGTGTACTGCTGCTAACCCACCACACTACCGACACCTTGAAAGCGTACCAGCTGCCGACCGTTACTAGCCATTAGTCAAACCATATAAAATGATAAAACGTTTACATAAAATCATGACGTATGATTTACATAAAATTATAGAATATAAAACGTCTAGACTTAAGTGCATGCTCGTATAGTGATGGTTACACAAACCCTAATCGCTAAGGTCAACACGAGTCAACACATAAATGTTCACACAACATTTTATAACAATTTGAGTTCAATTAAAGTTAGGAAAAGACCTGAAAAGACGTATTGTTATAGTATCCCCTTGTTGAAGAATTTTCGTCCCGAAAATTGAGTAACGTGGTTAACAAGTTGGTCACAAAAGAAAGCAAAATTTTCTCAGTCGTCACACATTATGCAGGGGTTACGGCTGAAGGGAAAGCAACATCAGCAAGAAAAATGGATGCAACCCCTAGGCTGCGAATTTAGAGTTTTGTTATTTTTTTTAATCATGTTTTCTTGCACAACGAAGTTTGGCTAATTCGTTTGTAACAACTTCGGTGAACGGTTTGTTATTAGTATCTGATTTTCTTTATGTGATTGCTAGTTATTCCGGTTTTCCTTGCAACTGTAGAGCATCCGCATGCTGAACTCATTTAGTTAACTAGTAAGCTAGGTTGGTAGTGGTAGACTGTCATATTTCAGCCATTCCTTGCGGTAAGAATAAAGCAGCCCACTTAAGAACTAGGTTATTAGGTTGACTAAGTAATTGGGGACTATGTCTATGTAGTATTAGTAGTTAGATAATTGAATTCAGATATAGATAATGAACCGGGATCCTATAGTGGTTGCGCTGTTTCTAAATTCTAGTATTTATAATTATTAATCTAATTTTATTATAATTTTAGTACCAATTCAACAGCCAAGAGGCAATTTTAGTTAATTCTTTAGATTAAATTAGTTTAGTTTAGTTTAGGTCAATTCGGATTAGTGACAGTAATCCGGATTTAGGTAGCTAATTTAGTTAATGTAGTTAAAAACCTAAATCACTAGTGACCACCAACTTCCCTGGATTGACACTATACTTACCCTATCTATAGGTTTAAGTTTAGGATTATTTATATAGCGGTCACGACACCCGTTATCACAAGATATTAAAGAAACTTTTGATAGATTAAAGAGTATTAACATGAAGCTAAATCCTAAGAAATGTTCATTTGGAATGGAAGAAGGAAAGTTTCTTGGAGTGATGATTAAAAAGGAGGGTATACAAGCACATCCGAGAAAGGTAGAAGCGGTTAAAAAAATGGAACCTCCAAAATTGGTAAAGGATGTGCAGAGGCTGAATGGTAAGTTAGTGGCTTTACATCGGTTCTTATCCAAGGCAGGTGAAAAAACTTTTCCGTTTATGGGAGCATTGAACGAAACTATAAAGAAGAATGACTTTGTGTGGACCGCAGAACCAGATGTTGCTTTGGGGAATTAAAACAAGTGTTAATAACACTTCTGACTTTGACAACACCTGAAGTTGGGGAACAACTGGTCATGTACCTGGCAGTAACAGAGAATGCGTTAAGTGTTGTTTTGATTGTAGAGCGAAAGGAGAATCAAGTGCCAATCTATTATGTGAGCAAAATGTTGAAGGATTAAGAAACACAATATCCGGTTGTGGAAACAGTAGTTTTGGAGTTGGTCCAGGCTACGAGGAGGTTAAGGAGATACTTTCAAGCACATCCAGTGGTGATATATACTTCATTTCCAATCCAAAGTATCTTGAGGAACCCTGAAATTTCAGGACGATTGTTTAAGTTGGCCATTGAAATAGGGCCATTTGATATAGAGTTTAAACCAAGGAATTCGATAAAGGGACAGGTGATAGCCAAGGTACCCAAAGGAGTAACGGTATGTGCAGTTGCAGTTGCAGATGCCCAAAAAAAGCCTTGGATATTATATACCGATGGGTCTTCAAACACGGATGGTTCTGGAGCAGGTTTGGTGTGTTCAAGAATTTTATATTTTTTATTTTTAACTTTGTGATGTTAATAAATTTTGTTGTAGGGTTAATTTTGAAAAGTTCGGAAGGTGACGAGCTTACATGTGCGATTCGGTTTGGGATTCAAAGCTCGAACAATGAGTCAAAATATGAAGCGCTTTTAGCATGTTTAAAGTTGGCAAAAAAGATGGTTGCTGAAAAAGTAATCGCATATGTTGATTCTTTATTAGTGGCAAGTCAGATAGCTGGTACTTATGAGGCTTAAAAGAAAAATATGATGCTATATTTGGAACAAGTTCAAATCCTAATGAAAACTTTTAGCAGGTGTGAGGTGATGCATATTTCTAGAAGTGAGAATCGTAAAGCAGATGGTCTGAGCAAACTAGCTTCTGTTGCGTTTGAGCATTTGGTGAAAGAGATTAGAGTAGAACTGTTGGAATCGCCGACTGTAAATTTGAAGGCAGTATTGGAAGTGCAAATGAAAAATGCAAGCTGGATGGATCCGTTGGTGAATTATTTGGAAAAGGGTGAGTTGGCGCTAGACAAGGAGCATGCTAGGCAGATTCGGGTTAATTCCCTGCAGTATCAAATGCAAGATGGGAGGTTATATAGAATAAGCTTTCTTGGACCTTTGTTAAGGTGTTTAACTCCTGCGAAGCTGATCGTGTGGTTCGGGAAGTACACAAGGGAATGTGTAGTATACATGCAGGAGCAAAGATGGTTGTTACGAAAATTATGGGATTGGGTTATTACTGGCCTGGAATGTATAGAAGTACCATCGAAGAGTTGCGAAAGTGTGAACAGTGTCAAAGACATGCGCCAGTAAGCCTACGAGCGAAGAATGAGTTAATTCCGGTCACTTTCGGGTGGCCATTTCAGAAATGGGGGATAGATATTGTTGGGCCATTTCTGGTTGCAACTTGTGGGATGAAGTATCTATTAGTAGCAAATGATTACTTCACCATGTGGGTTGAAGTAAAACCACTTGCAGTAATTTCTGGAAAAAAAGTGAAAAAGTTTGTGTGGGAGAACATTGTTTGTAGGTTTGGGTTTGTGACATCCGAGAATTTCAAGGTTAACTTCCGTTAGACATATTCCGTTAGTTACGTTATAAGTGTTAACTTAGTAACTAATACTTAACTAGGCCGAATACGTCCACGTCCTTTGGTTGATCACCGAACCCGCCCATATGTGCTATGTATTCATTATGGTTGTCATTACGTGCAATATGATTTAAAATGCATGATTTAATATTATGAATAGCATGACAAATTGTAAATCCTTGATTATGTGAAAACTGACCACTTTTGGGTAACCAGCGAAACTACCGGGCGAAACTATAATGTCGCCCGGCAGCTTGTTGGCTCACTTGTGACCAGAGCCAGTTTCGCTTGGCCAGCGAAACTGCCAGCGAAACTAGGCCCTGATATATAATAACATAAAGCCCTAGTTGCCTCATTTTGTTGCACCATTCTCTCCAAAACACACACACACCTCTGGAAATCTGGTCAGTCGAGAAACACAACCAAACATCAAGATCTCAGCCTCAAGACAACATCCATTCGATTCCTTGATCGAATCGTGAGTCCCAAAACCTTTCTTTTATGCCTTTTCTTTGAGTTTTCTTAAAAAGCATGCTTAAACCTTCATGAAACTGCTTAGATCTGCTAGTATGTTGCTTAGGGATGCTAGATCTGTTATAAAGTTCACAACTTTGCGTATGAAATCCAACCATGATAGAGATTTATGCTATTTTAGCCATTTTAGGGTTTTATATGTATTTTGGGTGATTTGATGACAAAATGCATGTTTAAGGTGTTAAAGCTTACTGATTTATGTTGGTAAATGCCTATGTATGCTAAACAATGAATTGCATGTAAAGATGGAAGCTGTTAGGTTGATTTTTAGGCTGATCCGTATGTTTTTCGCGACCAGCGAAACTGTGGTGTTCTCTGGGCGAAACTGTCCAGCGAAACTATGCATATCTTCAACCAGCGACACTATGCAGCGAAACTGCAGTGTCGCCGGGTAAACCAACCAGACCAGCTCGAGCGAATCTACCGAGCGAAATTCCCTGAACGAAAGTTCAAACCAGTTTCGGGCGAAACTAGGCTAGCGAAACTGTGCCAACAGTTTCGAGCGAAACTAGCCTAGCGAAACTGTTTCATCGGGTACAGCCTAGCGAAAGTGCTGCCCGTGCACACTAGCGAAACTGACCTAGCGAAACTGCTAGCGAAATTATGGCCTGACCTAGAATCCAAACTTGTGCAATTTGCTTGAATGTTATGCCATGAATTACATGATTATGCCATGATGATACATGCTTATGATTTCTGTATATATATGAACCCTTGTTTATGATCAACCATCGGTGTCGTGTGTCTGTATGTCGAGTCATAGTTCCAACGTGCTATGTTATGGGCCATAGTGACGTTAAGTAAAGATTAGACACAAAACTAATACTTAAGACCTAAACGTGTTCATAGGTCTTCGATAAGCAATACTTGGATTATTAGCAAGTGTAGCAGTGCAACCAAAGGTGAGTGTCACTAACCCGATTACCGTGAACCCGTTTGGGTCACACCGAATAACTAAAAGTAAAACAATGCTGACAAACTCGAGAGTGCTAGGCACCTCCCTGATAAACTTGAAAACTTGGAGTGCTCGGCACCCACTTGATGAACTTGAAGTGCTTTATGGGAAGCACTTGCGAATTACCAAAACAACGATTTCTAAAACAAAACTGAAAACACTTTTGAGATTCATGAGAATCTGGTAAACCGTTTTAATATGGCTAGCGTAGGTTAAAGTCTAAACCACATGATATCACATGATTTCTAAGGATGCCTTGAAAACTTAAAAGTCCTCAACTAATTGTACCATTAATTGTAAAGCGAGGGGATGTTGGGTAGATCTACTGGAGTTTGACAAACTCCGCCCCGTGGCACGGGGAGTGCACGGAGGTACAATATCAGCCTATTTGACCGTGATCCCGAGAGGACACGGGGGAGGCAAAACCGCGATGACGTAGGTCCGCAGTACTAGATGGCACGGCCACTACAATAAATTATAGTCAGCTTTGGTGCAAACTTCCTTAGTGCATGGAACAACGGATTAGCTACCCGCGATATCGGTTGAGCACTTTAACTTTACAAAACTAGTTCATACCCGATGACGTAGGTCACGGACAATTCCTTTATAAACTAAGACATAACATTTAGCATTGCTTTTCACAAACGAATACTATGTAAGTATACCTTGATACGAATTATGATTATGAGACCGGGCCAATGCATGACAAGCCCACTGTGAACTCACCAACCGTTAGGTTGACACTTGCGTGGTTTAAACTTTTGCAGATCGCTAAGGAGTATCCGGAGCGGGTTGGCATGGCACGTGAAGACCATTTAATTTCTGTTAAACTCAATTGAGAATTTTAAACAAAGAATTTGTAAAGCACGTGGTTAGTGCTAAGACAATATTTTATTCCGCTGCGTTTGTATTTGAGACTCTACTTTATAACTGATTTTTGAACTAACTCTGATTCATTTAGTATTTGTAACTAATGGTTGTGGATCCTGGTCTAGCCGCACCCCTTAACGGTATAAACTCCGTTAGTGGTTATTTGGGGGTGTGACAGATTGGTATCAGAGCCATAAGTTGCAGAGAACTGGAATCATTTTGAAAAACGATTTGGAAACTGCAACTTGAAAACCTTAGTTACAAACGAATAAACAAATTCCCAAAACCAAAATTTTTACGTGCCAACCTGGGATACTCGCTCTGCTGTGTAAGTAAAAGCTTAGTACGTACATAATATATATATATATAAATATATATATAGACCGTGTCTAGGAAGTCTAACGGAAAACCTTAGGAAAATTTTCACACACGAATACGAAACGCGAACGCGAATGCGCGCACTATTCTGGGGGAAAGCGACAACGAAACGATGCTACACGCTACGTCCTGATTTCTACTACGATGGCTACGCCGACGGTGACTTTTATGGGGAAGCCGACTTTCGACGATAGCTACTTACGACTTACGACGTTCCTCGACGACGCCTCGATTTTGCACAAAATTTTCTGGACTAATAGTGGGATAACGGGAAAATGGTTAATATACATATTATGGGATATGTATAAAGTATAATTGTGACTGAACACTGGCTACTTTAACTGTTCAGCAAGATGTCTGGAAGAGGACACGGAAGGAACAACATCAACATGACGCCTGCACAATTGCAAGCCATGATCAACGAACACGTGCAAGCCGCGGTGGCAGCCGTCCAAGCTGCATATGCCGCTCAGGGTAACTATTATGCCGGTTAAGGCACAAAGCGAATTATATTTGACCTGTTTAAATTTGAAACCCGAACTATTTATGCATCAGGAAACCATCACTGCACGTTTAAGTCCTTCATGGACTGCAAGCCACTAACATTCTCCGGCGAAGAAGGAGCGGTAGGACTCCTCCGGTGGATCGAAAAGTCTGAGAAGGTCTTCTCTATGTGTAATTGCCCGGCTGAAAGCAAGGTGAAGTTTGCTACTGGTACCTTTGAGGGAGCTGCTCTCTCCTGGTGGAACGCTGAGATTCAGATGATTGGGATCGACGCGGCTAACAACATGCAATGGGAAGCATTTAAGGAACTGATCATGGATGAGTACTGTCCCCGTGACCAAGTGAAGAAGCTAGAGGGTGAATTCTTGAACCTGAAGATGGTTGGGTCTGAAATCGAACAGTATACTGCGCGTTACCACGAGTACGCGGTCTTGTGCCCCACAATGGTTGATGCTGAGTTCAAACGCATTGAGCGTTATCTGGAAGGCCTCGCGCCTCAAATCAAGAGTTTGGTGACCGCCAGCAACCCCGCAACCGTGCAACAAGCCATCCGTTTGGCTCACAAACTTACTGATCAGGAGGTTGAGAAGGGTACACTTCCTGCGAAAGCCACTGAGAAGACTGCCTTAAGTGGCAAAAGAAAAGCTGATGATGAAGCTCCTGAAAACTCCATGAACAATCAGAGTGTTGGAAACAGCACTGGGAGGTCCTATAACTCCCAAAGTCAAAGCAAGAGGTCTGGAAACAACAGTGGTAACTACCGCCAGGGTGGCAATGGTCAAAGCAACTACAGGGGTAACCTGCCTCTGTGCAACAAGTGTGGGAAGCATCATGCTGGTGTTTGTAGGAAGAATCTGAGCTGCGAAAGGTGTGGCAAGGGAGGCCACGAAGCAAAAGACTGTTGGGCAACTCTACCTGAGCAACAAAACCGCCCCAGGAGGAACAACAACAATCATGGAAACAACAACTATGGGAACAATCGGGGCAATGGGAACAACAACGGTCAGAACCAGAACAACAACAATGGGGGAGCCCGTGGCTGCTTTGAGTGTGGTGCTCAAGGTCACATTAAAAGAGACTGCCCTCAGCTGAGAAGACAAGGGAACGGTAATCAGGGAAATAACGGTGGGAATGGTAACGGTGGAGGTAATGGCAATGGGAATGGCAATGGGAATGGCAACGGGAATGGTGGAAATGGTAGAGGTCGAGCTTTCGTCATGGGTCAGGGTGAAGCTCGCAATGATGCCAACGTGATTAACGGTAAATTCATCCTTAATGGTTTCTTTGCTACTGTATTATTTGATTCTGGTGCTGAGAGAAGCTTTATTTCCACTAAATTTGCTAAATTGATTAATGCTAAACCTATCGCCCTAGACGCTAAGTATGTGGTAGAGCTAGCAAATGGTAAACTTCATGATACAACTCAGATAGTTAAGGACTGTAAGTTAGAACTAGCTGGCCATACATTAGGAATTGACCTTATGCCTTTCCCGATTGGTAGTTTTGATGTTATAGTAGGAATGGATTGGTTATCTGAGAACCGAGCTGAAATCTTATGTAAAGAAAAAGTGGTTCGCATCCCACTCGAGAACGGTAAAGTGTTAACGGTTCAAGGCGAAAAAGGTGGAACAGTAACCGGTATTATTTCGTTTCTCAAAGCTCAAAAGTGCCTTCGTAAAGGTCACTTCGCGATTCTTGCTAACGTCACCGATTCGACACTTCCCGAGCGCAGAATAGACGACTACCCGATAGTCCGCGACTTCCAAGATGTATTTCCTGAAGATCTGCCTGGTTTGCCTCCATTTCGACAAGTAGAGTTTGGAATCGACTTAGTTCCTGGAGCGTCTCCGATTGCACGCGCACCTTACCGTTTGGCGGTAAGTGAACTCAACGAACTCTCCGCGCAACTTCAAGAGCTACTCGACAAGGGATTTATTCGTCCAAGTTCGTCTCCATGGGGAGCACCGGTATTGTTTGTTAAGAAGAAGGATGGAACGTTCCGAATGTGTATCGACTACCGAGAGCTTAACAAGGTTACAATCAAGAATCGGTATCCGCTTCCTCGAATCGACGATCTCTTCGACCAGCTGCAAGGTTCGAGCTACTTCTCAAAGATTGATCTACGGTCTGGATATCACCAGCTTCGCGTTCGAGATGAGGATGTCCCCAAGACTGCTTTCAGAACTCGGTATGGTCACTACGAATTCCTGGTTATGCCGTTTGGGCTAACCAATGCACCGGCCGTATTTATGGATCTGATGAATCGAGTGTGCAAGCCGTACCTCGATAAGTTTGTGATCGTTTTCATTGATGATATTTTGATCTACTCCAAGACAAAGGAGGAACACGAGGAGCACCTGCGACTTATCTTGGAATTGCTCCGCAAGGAACAGCTTTATGCTAAGTTTTCAAAGTGCGATTTTTGGATTCGCGAAGTCCAGTTTCTTGGACACATTGTCGATCAGAATGGAATTCATGTCGACCCAGCGAAAGTGGAAGCTATCAAGAATTGGCCTACTCCAAGAGCGCCAACCGAAATCCGACAATTTTTGGGACTTGCCGGATACTATCGAAGATTCATCAAGGGTTTCTCGCAATTGGCTCAACCCTTAACGGCTTTAACGCACAAAGGAGTGCAATACAGATGGGGTGAAAAAGAAGAACGTGCGTTTCAAACTCTTAAGGATATGTTATGTTCAGCTCCAATTCTCGCGTTACCCGATGGGATTGACGACTTTGTGGTCTACTGTGATGCATCTATTCAAGGACTCGGTTGCGTGTTGATGCAACGAGATAAAGTGATTGCCTATGGGTCCAGGCAACTGAAGGATACTGAAAAGAATTATACAACGCATGATCTGGAATTGGGAGCCGTTATTCATGCACTCAAGATTTGGAGACACTACCTCTACGGAACAAAGTGCACAATATTTACCGATCACAAAAGCTTACAGCACATCTTTAATCAGAAGGATCTCAACATGCGACAACGACGGTGGGTCGAGCTACTGAATGACTATGACTTAGCAATTAAGTATCACCCGGGAAAAGCCAATGTTGTGGCTGATGCATTAAGTCGGAAAGAGTACGAAAAGCCTCGACGGGTACGAGCGCTGCAACTTACCATCCACACGGGATTGCCGGATCGGATCCGCGATGCCCAACAAGAAGCTTTAAAGGAAGAAAACTTCGCAGCTGAAGCACTGCGAGGGGTAGATGGTAATTCTGAAGTTAAGTCCGACGGACTCAGGTATTATAATGACAGGATTTGGGTTCCTTTACTTGGAAATCTTCGTGAGCTCGTGATGGACGAGGCTCACAAGTCAAGATATTCGGTGCACCCTGGATCGGATAAGATGTACCAAGATTTGAAGAGTTTGTATTGGTGGCCGAATATGAAAGCCGACATCGCGCGATATGTGGCTAAGTGTTTAACGTGCTCAAGAGTTAAGATTGAGTACCAAAAGCCTTCTGGATTATTACAGCAGCCAAAGATCCCAGAATGGAAATGGGAGGATATCTCAATGGATTTTGTAACGGGATTACCTCACCGATCGAATCGACCAGATGCGATTTGGGTTATCATTGATCGGTTAACCAAATCTGCACACTTTATCCCGATGAAAGAAAGTGACAACATGGATAAGTTAACTAAGCTGTACATTGACCGAATTGTGGCACGTCATGGAGTGCCTAAGACTATTATCTCTGATCGAGATCCTCGATTTACTTCCCGACTATGGCAATCTATGCAAGAAGCATTGGGAACCAGATTGGATATGAGTACAGCTTATCACCCGCAGACCGACGGTCAGACGGAACGAACTATTCAGACTTTAGAAGACATGCTCCGAGCTTGCGTTCTCGACTTTGGCAAAGACTGGGAGGCTCACCTTCCGTTGGTGGAGTTCTCCTACAACAACAGTTATCATTCAAGTATCGGTGCTGCGCCTTTTGAAGCTCTTTACGGCAGAAAATGCAGATCGCCCGTGTGTTGGGCTGAAACGGGAGAGAAAGGACTCACCGGACCGGAAATTATTCATGATACGACGGAACGGATTATACAAATCAGAAAACGGATAGCCGCAGCACGTGACAGACAAAAGAGCTATGCCGATAAACGCCGTAAACCTTTGAAGTTCGAGGTAGGCGACAAAGTACTATTGAAGGTATCTCCCTGGAAAGGTGTGATACGCTTCGGAAAGCGTGGAAAGTTAAATCCTCGCTACATCGGTCCGTTTGAAATTATCGGGGAAGTAGGCCCGGTGGCCTATCGTTTACAACTCCCTGCCGAACTCGATGGAGTTCACAACGTGTTTCACGTTTCAAACTTAAAGAAATGTCTGGCTGAAGACACTGAAACAATTCCTTTGGAGGAATTGGAAATTGATGAACATCTAAGATTTATCGAGCAACCGGTAGAAATCATGGGACGCGAGGAGAAAGCCCTCAAACGTAGCAAGATTCCGATCGTCAAGGTGCGATGGAACTCAAAACGTGGACCAGAATATACTTGGGAACGAGAGGATCAGATGAAGAAAAAGTATCCTCACTTGTTCGAACAAACGTCCACGGAAACTCAAGGTATAATTTAATTTTGGGGACCAAAATTCCTGTAACAGGAGGAGGATGTGACGACCCTAAAACTTTTGCTTTCTTTCCCCAGCAACGACGACAGCTGATGCTGCGAACGCTACGACGCAAGAATAATTTTCGGGACGAAAATTCCAATTACAAGGGGATGATGTGACATCCGAGAATTTCAAGGTTAACTTCCGTTAGACAATTCCGTTAGTTACGTTATAAGTGTTAACTTAGTAACTAATGCTTAACTAGGCCGAATACGTCCACGTCCTTTGGTTGATCACCGAACCCGCCCATATGTGCTATGTGTTCATTTATGGTTGTCATTATGTGCAATGTGATTTAAAATGCATGATTTAATATTATGAATAGCATGACAAATTGTAAATCGTGTTTATCTTGATTAGAATGTGAAAATTGACCACTTTTGGGTAACCAGCGAAACTACCGGGCGAAACTATAATGTCGCCCGGCAGCCTGTTGGCTCACTTGTGATCAGAGCCAGTTTCGCTTGGCCAGCGAAACTGCCAGCGAAACTAGGCCCTGATATATAATAACATAAAGCCCTAGTTGCCTCATTTTGTTGCACCATTCTCTCCAAAACACACACACACCTCTGGAAATCTGGTCAGTCGAGAAACACAACCAAACATCAAGATCTCAGCCTCAAGACAACATCCATTCGATTCCTTGATCGAATCGTGAGTCCCAAAACCTTTCTTTTATGCCTTTTCTATGTGTTTTCTTCATAAAGCATGCCTAGATCTTTGTGTTATTGCTTAGATCTTCTGAGTATGTTGCTTAGGGATTACTAGATCTACCATAAAGTTGATAACTTTACATGTGAAATCCATCCATGACAAAGATTTATGCTATTTTAGCCATTTTAGGGTTTTATATGTATTTTGGGTGATTTGATGACAAAATGCATGTTTAAGGTGTTAAAGCTTACTGATTTATGTTGGTAAATGCCTATGTATGCTAAATAATGAATTGCATGTAAAGATGGAAGCTGTTAGGTTGATTTTTAGGCTGATCCGTATGTTTTTCGCGACCAGCGAAACTGTGGTGTTCTCTGGGCGAAACTGTCCAGCGAAACTATGTATATCTCCTTCCAGCGACACTATGCAGCGAAACTGCAGTGTCGCCGGGTAAACCAACCAGACCAGCTCGAGCGAATCTACCGAGCGAAATTCCCTGAACGAAAGTTCAAACCAGTTTCGGGCGAAACTAGGCTAGCGAAACTGTGCCAACAGTTTCGAGCGAAACTAGCCTAGCGAAACTGTGTCATCGGGTATTGCCTAGCGAAAGTGCTGCCCGTGCACACAGCGAAACTGACTAGCGAAACTGCTAGCGAAACTGAGACCAGAATCTAAACTTGTACAATTTGCTTGAATGTTATGCCATGACTTACATGATTATGCCATGATGATACATGCTTATGATTTCTGATATATATGAACCCTTGTTTATGATCAACCATCGGTGTCGTGTGTCTGTATGTCGAGTCATAGTTCCAACGTGCTATGTTATGGGCCATAGTGACGTTAAGTAAAGATTAGACACAAAACTAATACTTAAGACCTAAACGTGTTCATAGGTCTTCGATAAGCAATACTTGGATTATTAGCAAGTGTAGCAGTGCAACCAAAGGTGAGTGTCACTAACCCGATTACCGTGAACCCGTTTGGGTCACACCGAATAACTAAAAGTAAAACAATGCTGACAAACTCGAGAGTGCTAGGCACCTCCCTGATAAACTTGAAAACTTGGAGTGCTCGGCACCCACTTGATGAACTTGAAGTGCTTTATGGGAAGCACTTGCGAATTACCAAAACAACGATTTCTAAAACGAAACTGAAAACACTTTTGAGATTCATGAGAATCTGGTAAACCGTTTTAATATGGCTAGCGTAGGTTAAAGTCTAAACCACATGATATCACATGATTTCTAAGGATGCCTTGAAAACTTAAAAGTCCTCAACTAATTGTACCATTAATTGTAAAGCGAGGGGATGTTGGGTAGATCTACTGGAGTTTGACAAACTCCGCCCCGTGGCACGGGGAGTGCACGGAGGTACAATATCAGCCTATTTGACCGTGATCCCGAGAGGACACGGGGGAGGCAAAACCGCGATGACGTAGGTCCGCAGTACTAGATGGCACGGCCACTACAATAAATTATAGTCAGCTTTGGTGCAAACTTCCTTAGTGCATGGAACAACGGATTAGCTACCCGCGATATCGGTTGAGCACTTTAACTTTACAAAACTAGTTCATACCCGATGACGTAGGTCACGGACAATTTCTTTATAAACTAAGACATAACATTTAGCATTGCTTTTCACAAACGAATACTATGTAAGTATACCTTGATACGAATTATGATTATGAGACCGGGCCAATGCATGACAAGCCCACTGTGAACTCACCAACCGTTAGGTTGACACTTGCGTGGTTTAAACTTTTGCAGATCGCTAAGGAGTATCCGGAGCGGGTTGGCATGGCACGTGAAGACCATTTAATTTCTGTTAAACTCAATTGAGAATTTTAAACAAAGAATTTGTAAAGCACGTGGTTAGTGCTAAGACAATATTTTATTCCGCTGCGTTTGTATTTGAGACTCTACTTTATAACTGATTTTTGAACTAACTCTGATTCATTTAGTATTTGTAACTAATGGTTGTGGATCCTGGTCTAGCCGCACCCCTTAACGGTATAAACTCCGTTAGTGGTTATTTGGGGGTGTGAGAGGGTTGCCACAATATATCATCTCTGATAACGAGCAACAATTCGCGGGTAATCCATTCAGAGATTGGTGCGAAGAACTGCATATCAACCAAGTGTTTACATCCGTAGCGCAAACGGAAAAGTGGAGAGGGCAAATTAGAGTTTGGTTGACGGAATTATAATGCGGTTGCAGATGATGCAGGGAAGTTGGGTAGACGAGCTGCCCTATGTACTGTGGGCACATCGAACCATGCCCAAAACTAGCAATGGAGAAACACCATTTAGTCTTACCTATGGGATGGAAGCGATACTTCCAGCTGAAATTGGAATTCCTACACATCGACTGCACGTTTTGGTGGGAAATAATGACGACGAGCTACGAACAAATCTAGATTTACTGGAAGAATGAAGAGAAATTGTAGCAATATGAGAGAGCCGATATAAGAAAGAAGTGGCAAACTATTATGATGAGAAAGTGCATGTGCGTCTTTATAAGGAAGGAGAGTTCGTCTTTCGAAGTAACGAAGTTAGTAAGATGATACCATTATGGAAAATGGCCCCAAAGTGGGAAGGACCCTATATAATAAAAAACGCAAAGGGGAATTGCTCTTACATCTTGCAGCAGTTAGATGTGGTGGAACTTCTAAGGTCTTGGAATGGAATCCATTTGCGAAAGTGTTATATGTAGGTAAAAGAGAGGGTATGTCGAAACTGTTCTGATTTCTTGTATTTCTTTGGAAATTTGGTAGTAATCAATAACGTCTTTCCTTATGATTCATAATACTTTGGTGTATATGTTTTTATTCAAAAAAAGTATATATATTCATATGTATAATTTCATGTGTATAATCATGAGTAATACTTGGTAAATAATGCAAGTGCTTTCAGAAAGTGATTCAAAGATGTTAGGATACTTTTAAGGTGGACGTATCTTATAAGAATAAAACACAAGCATTCTTTTTTGAAAAACTTTTAATTATTTTCACAAGTCAATTTCATGACATTTGCAAAAAAGAAGCTGGAAGTTTTCTAAGAATCCATGATATGTGAAGATGTGATGGTGCGTGACAAATTACAAATGCCACAAGAAGCATTGCAACTGTAAGTATCTTGAGCTATAACAAAGTGATGTTTAGCAACAGACTAAAGGCAATATATAGCAATGGCATGAGTAAGGTAAGCTGCATAATGGGAAGTTTGACACCATGAGGCTAACATTTGAAATGCTTTTTGGTAGTCACAACTGTCACACCCCCAAAAATCCCATGCGTGGTAATGCGCCGCAGAGAGCGTGACAAACCAGGATCGAACACATTAGCCATACGAACAGTCTATATGCAATGCAAAATTTAAATCAAAGTAAATGCGTTAACATAAGCGGAAGCGAAACGGCAAAAGTTGTAGTAAATGTTTAAGCGCCAAAACATGCGTAAATCCAAACGATGATTAGTTTAAAAAGTTTTTGAAGTCTAATATGATGCGTGATATCCATAATCCAAAAGTGGTGCACCCTAGCTCGTGGCAAGCAATCCAAGTTAGCGACCTGAGAAATAACATGCTAAAAGTGTCAACACAAAGGTTAGTGAGTTCACAGGTTTAATCAGTTCATCAGTTTAACAATTCAGTTTAAAAATCCAGATAATATATCAATAGCTAGCTAGGCTATTTTCAAGAAATCAGTGCACGTTTGACTAGGTAAACTAGCTATCCAGTTACTGAAGCTCGACAAGTTCAATTGAGCCTCATTAAGACTAAGAAGTATATTACACACGTTCGATATCCAATCGTGTCAGCGCGACTGACCCGGGTGGGGCTGTAAAACCCAGTAGATCTACTAAATAAGTTCCTGCTGATGTCACATTAACAGTAACTCTAAAAGTGAGGACTTTATCATAAGTGTGCCACTATCATTCAGGTGATATAATTATCTAATAGTTCAAATGTTTGCATGTTAATCTCCCCCAACAGGATTAAAATAGGTAAAAAGGGGCCGTGAAACTCACCTTAGGTTGCACAGCAAAATCTCTAGATAATCAGTTAAGCAAGTAGCAAGAACGGGTCACGCGTAAACAATCAATCACCTAACGAGCATACGAGTATAAGTGTGTGTTCAAGCAAAACGACTAAGTCTAACGTAACCGAAAAAAATGAATGATCATGAAGTTCGAAACAAGTCGGTGATGGCACGGGTGCCAAATCCGATCGATTATCGCAATAACGCGAGAAAATACAATATATATCAATATTATATATTTTCTAAGTTCAAAGATTTCAAAAATAAATATATATTATTGATGAGGGAAAGTCAAAGTTGGATATGCAAATGTCAAAAAAGGCATATGATTAAAGATAGACTTGCAAGTGATAGCCAAGACAAGTATTTCTTTAAAAAGAAGATGCGGTTACAAGCAAGAAGAGCAAGTGCATCCGACTGGAGGAGAAGAACTTGCGATAAGAATAGTTAGTATAAATAGAAGATTTTCTCATAATGTAATGAACTTTGGGATGAATAGAGAATGATACACCTTTATGTGTGTGTTTCTCTCTCTAAATTCTGAAGTCATACCAAATCTTATCAATCAATAAAACATTCGAATCACCACACAATTCTCTTATTCTTTAGCTAGATTCTATAGTTAAAGAATAAAATCTCACCCTAGGCTAGTGGAATTTCGTTCTTCATCAATTGGCGGCATTTGTATTCTCTGAATTTAGAAAAGGATGGAGAAGGTTCCTGGTGATTCTGGAAAGAAAAACATGATGTTCGTGTCGTCAAGCTTAGAGAAAAATGTTGCTAGCTCAAAAGGATCTGTGGGAGGTTTTAGTGGAAAACCTTCGATGTTCTCATTTCCTGAACGACAAAAGGATGTTAGCGACTTAAGTAAGGATCGGAGAGACGATGATGATGATCGGAACAATAGTTCCAACATTTTACGAGAATTTGATGATGAATTTCTACTGAGAAACGTTGAAATCCTTAAACAACTGAAAGACAAGCAGAATCGTGAACTTTGGCTACAGGAGGTGAAAACAAAGCTCAAATTTACTCCAGAGCGTAATTCACCGAAAGAGAAAGGGCAAAATGATTTTCTGGAAATTATGAACGATGATTCAGTAATTGTTAAGAATTCGACAAAATCAGGTATGTGAGCTATAGAACAAGTCGATTCACGAATTCAAAGCTTCGTAATAATTGAGACAATGTTTATAAGTCATGATTTCTGATTTCATGAATCATTTCATGGAAAGCGCCTGAAACGAATGATAAGTTTCGAGTTATCATTATTGATTATTGATTAAGATTTTCTTTATTAAAGTTTGAGTTCAAAACTTTTACATACAAAATGGTGCGTTAATTTGGAATTAGTTTTTCAGTTAAGATTTAACATTTGAATATGTGTTATTGGCAATTTTATGGAAATTGTTTGAATATTTGAAGGAAAGTCGTTTGAATATTTGAAGATTCAAAGAAAAGATTAACAAATTCTGGAAACCATACAAACATGAGTTTCAGATTGATAATTTCAAAATCAATGGGATAACTGATTAACGTGATGCTCACTATGCTGAGAAATTAAAAAAAAAAGGGGGGGGGGGGGGGGAAGCATGAGGCATAATGCATATGCTTATATATTTGGCTGAAGTTGAGAGGAACTTGTAACTGCTTGTGTATTTGTGCTCACAATTGCACATATATTATCATTAAGCCCTCTATTTTCAATTCCGAAAAGTCATACGGAATTAGGAAATGAAAGCCCTTCCAATTGAAGGCATGATATGATGCTATTTACATACATCATACAAATAGTTTGTGCACGTATCCTAATACGATGTATATAATGATTACAAGAGCGCCAAATATGTTTGTACCATATTTTCCTCCTTCAATGCAAGAGCAGTCTAAATTTGCTAATTGGATCGCTAATACGCAGTTTCCTAAAAAGATAAAAATGCCAATATCTGTAAAAAAGTATGGTGGTTTATCGGATCACGATGATCATATTTTTGATTTCTGGTCGGCTGCAAGACTAGAATGTTGGTCGGAAGAGACTTGGTGCCACATGCTGGTACAGACATTTACTGGAGCTGTTAGTGTATGGTATGATTCATTGCCCAATGCACAAATCATAAGCTTTGAAGACTTGAAAGAAAATTTCTAAGGCAGTTTAGTCAGCAGCGGAAGTGTACCAGAGGTTACAGAGGTACACAATATCCGAAGAAGAAATGATGAAAGTTTAGAAAATTTTGTGGTGCGTTTTAACAATGAAACGATGAAAATAGAGGGTGCACAGGATCAGTTGCGAATCTCAGGCTTTTGCCATGGGGTGCGACATTCGCATCTGGTGGAAAAGTTGCATGAAGATTTACCCAAAACTATGGAAGTATTTATGGATCGGGTAAGAATTTATGTAAAAGGTCGAAGTGCCTCAGGGAACATTCAAGGAGTAGGTATTCAAAAGCCATCTATCAAAAGTGCAAATCTTAAAAATGCAAATGCAAGTGTTAATACTTTCCCATAGCGAAATCAGTCTTAGAGAAGATACAGATTGCAACCTTATGACAAACGAAGAGAAGGAAACTTTGGAGGTTATAGGAGAAATTGGGATGCAAAATCAGGGGAATACCCTATGCTTACAAAAATACCAAGTGAAATATTGGCTACTGAAAATGTACAATTTGCAACGCCGCAAAGGTCAAGATTGGCTGTCAATGTTGACACTAGTAAATATTGTGACTTCCACAAAGATAGGGGTCATGACACTGACGACTGTAGATATTTACGAAGTGAAATTAAGAAAGCCATTAAATCGGGAAAATTGTCGCATTTGTTGAAGAATATTAAAGAAGGTCGTCCTCCTGCAACTGCAAAAAAGGTTATAGGGATGATTAGAAGGGGTTTCAACACTTGGCATAGAAATGTAAAAACAAGAATAAATAAAGAGGCTTGGAAGATGCAAGAAATCACATTCCCTCCTATAAATGGGGAAGAATCTAAGGAAGATCCGGTAGTAGTTACAGTTGGAATTGCAGGATTCCTGGTATAAAGAACATATTTGGATACAGGAGTGCATCTGAAATTATGTACGAATCATGTTTTAGGAAGATGGGGTCGGAAGTACAAAAGAGATTAAAATCTCATGATTCACCTTTAATCGGGTTTTCTGGGGAAATTGTACACCCAATAGGAGAAATTACTTTGCTTGTGATCTTTGGTGATGACAAACTCTTTAGAGAGGTAATGATGACATTCGTAGTTGTGGCAACAACATCACCACACAATGTTATCATTGGAAGGCCTGGATTCAAAGCATTGGGAGCCATCGTATCAATAGCACATGGTATGGTTTGTTTCCCCAAACCGGCGGGGATTGCAACTACGAGATCGGATGTGGAAATGCAAATTGCTATGGTAAAAAACCAGTGATGGGAAGTGAAAATGCGAAAATGACCCAAGGAGATGTGTTAACAAAAGATAATGGGTTATTAATGAGAAATTTCCGGATCAAGTTATAGAAATTGGAAGTCAGTTGCAGGGTGAGTACAGAGAAAAATTATTCCAGTTGTTGAAGCATAACGTAGATATTTTTGCATGGGAACCATCAGATATGACAGGTGTTCCAAAGCATTTTGCGGAACATCATTTAAATGTCTATCCGGGAGCCAAAACGATACAGGAAAAAAGAAGAATTGTGGATAAGATAAGAAATGAGGTTGTGAAGAGTGAGGTGGATAAACTTGTAGATGCTAGGATTTTAAGAGAAGTACACTACCAAACATGGGTGGCCAATCCAGTGTTGGTTAAGAAACCAGACGGATCTTGGCGCATGTGTATCGATTTTATAGACTTAAACAAAGCGTGTCCAAAAAATTGTTACCCTTTGTGGGAGATAGATTTTAAAGTTGATTCTTTGGCTGGCTATAGATGGAAATGCTTTCTCGATGCCTATAAGGGATACCATCAAATTATTATGGCTGAGGAAGATGAAGATAAAACAGATTTTATCACAAATGAAGGACTGTTTTGTTACAAGAAAATGCCATTCGGGTTAAAACGTGCTGGTGAAACCTATCAAAGGTTAATGGATAAGACGTTTCAAATGCAAGTGGGGAGAAACCTTGAAGCTTATGTGGATGATGTGGTTATAAAAAGTTGTGTTGAAAAGGATATGATTAGAGACATTGAAGAAACCTTTGGAAATTTGAGAAGGATTAACATGAAGTTAAACCCTAAAAAATGTTCTTTTGCTATGGAAGAGGGTAAATTTTAGGAGTTTTGGTAAATAATAATGGTATTCAAGCACATCCGGGAAAGGTGAAGGCAGTAATGGAAATGACTCCTCCAAAAAGCACTAAGGAAATACAAACTTTAAATGGTAGATTGGTGGCGTTACATCGTTTTTTTATCAAAAGCTGCTGAGAGAACAGTTCCGTTTATTAAAGTTCTTAAAGAAAGTTTAAAAGGTGGTAATTTTGAATGGACTGAAGAAGCTAACAAAGCTTTTGAAGAGTTAAAAATAGATCTCACTACACTTCCAACTTTAACTGCATCCAAGTTAGGCTAAAAGTTGTTTATGTACTTGGCAGTAACAGAACATGCGGTTAGTGCTGTATTATTAGTGGAACGAGAGGAGAAGCAAATCCCAGTTTATTATATAAGCAAGATGCTGAAAGATTATGCGACAAGGTACCCGGTGATAGAAATAGTAGTGTTGGCATTGGTACAAGCAACTCGAAGATTGAGAAGGTATTTCCAGGCTCATATAATTATTGTCCTTACTTCATTTCCTATTCAAAGCATTTTGAGGAAGCCTGAGATGTCTGGAAGGATGGTGAAATGGGCAATAGAATTTGGACCTTTTGATATTGAATTCAAGCAACGAGTATCAATCAAAGGTCAAGTAATAGCAGACTTTTTAGCGGAAGTGCCCGAATGAGCAAGTGTACATGCAATTTCAGTTCTTGATTCCTTGGAAAAAACATGGATGTTACATACAGATGGATCATCCAATTTTGACGGATCAGGAGCAGGTGAAAGTTCATTAGCGCTATTTTTTACTAGTAATCATAAATTGCATATGCATATGGTGTAACAAATATTTCCTGAAAATGACAGGATTAATTTTGAAGAGCCCTGAAGGAGATGAGTTAACATATGCAATAACGATTTGGCTTCACGGCTTCAAACAATGGAGCTGAATATAAGGCATTGTTAGCAGGTTTGAACATTTTACTTGTGAAATTTTCTGATTTCTAATATATATATAATATGGGGGATAAGAGTATGAGTGTATACTCATGCATTTTATATAGTCGATTTATAAACATTTGCACATGTGAATGCATTTGCATATGCTGCTTTGCATGCATTTGCTTCATTTGAATTATTAAAGTGGAGGAAATAATTGTTGGCAGATTTGAGGTTGGCCAAAAAGATGGGTGCTAAGCACGTAATATCATATATGGATTCACTATTGGTAGCGAGTCAGATTGCTGGAACATATGAGGCGAAAGGAAAATACATGGCAATGTACCTAGAGCAAGTGCAAATGCTCATGAAAAGTTTCGATAAATGTGAAATATTGCATATATCCCGATGTCAAAATAGAAAAGCGGATGCGTTGAGCAAGTTATCATCAGTAGCATTTGAACATCTTGCGAAAGAGATAAGAGTGGAGTTATCAGAAGTTCCTACTGTGAATCTAAAATTAACGGCAGATGTACAAGCGTATGAGGATAGCTGGATGTGGCCCATAGTCAAATATTTAACGAAAGGGGAGCTTCCAGAAGATAGGGAACAGGCTAGACATATCTGAGTGAACTCACTTCAATATCAGATGCAATAGGGTATATTATATCGAAGAAGCTTTTTAGGACCCTTATTAAGGTGTTTATTACCAAGTGAAGCTGACTGGGTTGTAAAGGAAGTTCATGAAGGCATCTGTGGGATACACGCTAGAGCAAAAATGGTTGTTGTCAAAATAATGAGCTTGGGTTATTATTGGCCGGGGATGTATAGGAGCACATTCGAATAACTTCAAAAGTGTCATGCATGCCAAGCACATGCGCCTGTTAGCATGCGAGCTAAAAATGAAATGATTCCTATAACGTCAGCCTGGCCGTTCTAAAAATGGGGCATGGATATAGTGGGTCCCTTTCCATTTGCGAGTGGTGGAGTGAAATTCTTATTGGTCGCCATTGATTATTTCACTAATGCAAAACCACTTGCGGTTATTTCAGGACAGCAAGTGAAGAAATTTGTTTGGGAACACATCGTTTGCAGATTTGGTCTTCCGCTGTATAGCATTACTGATAACGGTAAACAATTTGCCGGAAATCCATTTAGTGGGTGGTGTGAAGACTTACATATAAATCAGATTTTTACTTCAGTTGCACATCCACAAGCTAATGGTCAAGTGGAACGGGCTAACAGGAATCTGTTGGGTTATCTATAACAATTATCAATTAAACACGAGTACGCAGCGGATTAATCCTATGAATTATACTAACTAACCGGATGAATACGTGTACCTTTTTAGCTCGGCAAGACTTGATCTTCTCAGAGGATTTAAAGCAAATCCCTCTACGTTTGCACACACGACACACCGATGTAGGTATGCTAGTACTCGATCACGAACACCTTCACACGAGTTGGCCTTGGTCGAACCTCACAAGAACCGAAACCCTATGGTTCAGTTTCTTTGGCCGCGAACGAGAAGAGAAAGAGAGGTTTTAGGGTTTGGACTTTTATCAGATAAATCCAGTAGTTCAACCTTAAACCCCTGAGGATCTATTTATAGGTTTAAAAGACTTGATAACCAAGTTAGGGATTGTGATAATCCCCTAACCGAATTCGGCCTAAAGGGCTTATCACAAAGCCTCTCCCAATTGTAATCCAATTACAACTCGTTCTAATTACAACTAACACCCCTCTGTTAACAATTAACTGTTAGTTTTTAACGAAACCTCGTTAAATGTTCGTGATAAATATTAATTAACTAATTAATTAATACTAATACATTAGTGTCGAGACGTGTGACCCCGTAGGCTTAAATACTTTCCAGACATACGTTTACTATTACATGATCATATCCCTACAGCTCCCACTTGAGCTTGCAATAGTAAAGGTAATAACATTGGTTAGCGTCTAGCAACACGCCAATGCTCCCAGAAATATTTAAGTACAGTTTCTCAAAGTGCATTTAAATGGTATAGTCATTTACTATCCCTTTGTTACCGATACCGTGTTAAATATGGATATGGATCAAAGTCATTCCATACTTTAACGATTCTGTTTCTCATTCTCTCAACTAACTTAAGATTACCAAATTGCAAATCGAGACATCTCTAGATTTCATTTGGGCACGGCCATGCAAACATCTTAATTAGTCCAATGAGGGGCCCAGTGGTATCTGCTTCAGCACCAAGCTGAAGGAACAAATCCTCTTGACTACACGTGTCAAGTCACATACTTCACTACACTTACTGAAAATAGCCCTTTTGTACTACCTTATTCAGGATAGTTAGACCTATATCAAGTAGGTGCAATCCATACATGCATGACCTGCTTGTATCTCAAGTATAAGGATAAGTAAAGCAACCATTTACGAATTTCACTCAATGACGCCGATCCATAAAGTGACAATTCGTTAGTGGGTCAGTCCAGTATGCATCCAATGAATACCATGTGAGTTTGGTGGGACCTTCCTAACCAATCACTCAGATTTTGTCTTAATTTAACTATGCTCCCACATAGTTAATCGACAATGGACAATTTAGAATACTTGATAAGTACTCAAGGATTAAACATGCAAATATGGGACACAATTTACTATTAAATGAAATCAAACATATCAAGTACTTTATTTCATTATGTAAATAGAAATTGTTTAACATCCCTTATCTAAATACCGAAACATCAGACATACATGATTTAACTAACTAATTTAAGTCCCATGCCCTCGGCATGCCTTTCAAGCTTTGGCCTCGACAAAGCTTTCGTGAAAGGATCAGCTAAGTTAACATCTGTGTGAACTTTGAGTAATTTGATTTCACCCAGTTCGACCTGTTCACGAACATAGTGATATCTCCTGGCATAGTGTCTGGCGCCCTTCTGAACTCCAGGTTCTTTGGCAATGACTAATGCACCCGAGTTATCGCAGTACATGTCGATAGGTAAGTTACTTGTAGGGATCACATCAAGCCCACAAATATACTTCCTTATCCAGACAGCCTCCATTGCAGCTTCCGAAGCAGCAATGTACTCAGACTCTGTTGCAGACATAGCAACTGTGGTTTGTTTCTTGCTTTTCCAATCCACAGCGCCTCCATTCAAAACGAAGACGTACCCAGACTGAGACTTCGTGTCATCTCTATCAGTCTGAAATCCAGCATCACAGTATCCGGTCACTTTGAGCTCTTGATCTGGACTTCCCCCATACACCAAAAACAAATCTCTAGTAGCCCGTAGGTACTTGAGAATGGTCTTAACAGCAGTCCAGTGACTTTCACCTGGATTCTGTTGATATCGGCTAACGATATTCTGCGCAAATGCTATATCAGGTCTAGTGCATCTCACCGCATACATTATAGAGCCTACAGCCGAAGCATAAGGGACTCTTTGCATACGCTTCACCTCATCAGGTGTAGAAGCACCTTGTTTGACCGATAGACCAAGTCCTTCCTGCATAGGTACTGTACCACGCTTGGAATTCTCCATCTTGAATCGCTTCAAGATCTTATCAATATAAGCACTTTGACTTAGTCCAATCAACCGCTTAGTTCTATCTCTATAGATCTTGATTCCCAGAATAAATGCTGCTTCTCCCAAGTCTTTCATGGCAAAACACTTTCCAAGATGGGATTTTACATCTTGCAACATTGGAATGTGTTTTCCTATAATTAATATGTCATCTACATATAAGACAAGGAAAGTAACATTACTCCCACTAGCTTTGCGATATACACATGGCTCATCGGGATTCTGAACGAAACCAAACTTTTTGATTTCTTCATCAAACCGTTTATTCCAACTCCTCGATGCTTGCTTTAGTCCATAAATGGACCTTTGAAGCTTGCATACTTGGTTGGGATGTTTTGGATCAATGAACCCTTCAGGTTGATCCATATAGACTTCTTCATCCAAGTAACCATTTAAGAAGGCAGTCTTAACATCCATTTGCCATATCTCAAAGTCATAGTACGCTGCTATGGCTAAAAGAATCCTAATAGCTCTAATGTCTGCTACTAGTGAAAAGGTCTCATCATAGTCAACGCCAAAACGTTGAGTATAACCTTTCGCCACGAGACGAGCTTTATAGGTGTGTACATTTCCATCCATGTCGGTCTTCTTCTTGAAGAGCCATTTACTCCCAACGGTTCTTGCGTTAGGAGGAAGATCAACCAGGGTCCAAACCTGGTTATCTTGCATGGATTTCATTTCCACATTCGCAGCTTCAAGCCATTTGTCAGATTCCGGATCTGATAATGCAGCTTTGAAGTTCGGAGGCTCATTGAGATCTCCTGATACGTTATCCTCGGATTCGACTAGACCAATCCATCTATCCGGTTCACGTACGACCCTTTCGGATCTACGAAGTGGAATCGCAATATCATCGACTTGAGGTTCATCACTTTGAACATTTTCCCCCCAAGTTGATGATTGCTAGTTGTTTTAGAAGGTGACACATCTTCTAGTAGTTCTACAATTCTCCCACTGTTCTCTTGAGCTATAAAATTCTTTTTAAAGAATTCAGCATATCGAGCAACACGAACAGTGTTTTCGGAGGGATTATAGAAGTAGTAACCCATTGTTTCCTTTGGGTATCCTATGAAGATGCACTTAGTAGTCCTGGGTTGTAATTTGTCAGGCGTATCACGCTTCACAAGTGCCTCACATCCCCAGACTCTTAAGTAAGACAACACAGGGACTTCTCCATGCCATAATTGATATGGTGTCTTTTCAACCTTCTTGGTTGGAACCATATTTAGAACGCGTACAGCGGTTTCTAGAGCAAAATCCCAAAATGATAATGGGAGAGTTGTAAGGTTCATCATCGACCTCACCATCTCTAGTAAGGTTCGATTCCTCCTCTCAGACACTCCATTATGCTGAGGAGTATAAGGAGGAGTAAGCTGTTGGACAATTCCACACGCTTTAAGATAATCCTTAAACTCTTGGCTTAGGTATTCTCCACCACGATCCGATCTAAGGATCTTGATGGTCTTACCGAGTTGATTTTCAACTTCATTCTTAAACTCTTTGAATGTTTCAAATACCTCATGTTTATGTTTAAGCAAGTAAACATAACCATAACGGCTGAAATCATCCGTGAAAGTTACGAAGTAGCTAGCACCTTTTCTTGACACATGTCTAAATGGGCCACAAACATCAGTATGGATGAGTCCAAGTAGCTCTTTTGCCCTTTGCGGCTTGTTCGGAAAGGGTTTTCTTGTCATCTTTCCTGAGATACAGGAAACGCATTTTTCAAATGATTCATCATTTGATTGTAAGATCCCTTCACGTTGAAGTCTTTCAATGCGATTTTTGCCAACATGGGCAAGACGACAGTGCCAAAGATAGGTAGAGTCCAAACTAGTTTTGGCTCGTTTGCTAACAGTGAACATTGAATTATTTGAGTCAAAACCACGCATATCAATTTCATAAATACCATCACAAGGAATAGCATTAAAATAATTAACATTATTTTTAGAAACTGAAATACCGATATTATTAAATTCATTAATAAATCCTTGGTTTTTCAACAAAGAAACTGAAATAACACCTCTAGTGATAGAAGGTGCATAATGACAATTGTCTAACACAATAATTAACCCAGAAGGCAGAATTAAATGAAATTCTCCTATAGCTTCCACTGCTGCTGGAAAACCATTTCCCACGTACAGCTTCAAAGCTCCAGGCTTCAGTTTCCTCCTCTTTCTAAGACCCTGTAACGAATTACAGATGTGAGTTCCACAGCCGGTGTCATACACCCATGAATCACACTTAGAAAAGGAAAATAATTCAATTGTGAAGATACCTGATGTACTAGCTCCGCTAGTATTCTTTCTCTTCTTCATCAACTCAGCTAGATAGGTAGGACAGTTCCTCTTCCAGTGTCCAACTTCACCACAATGGTGACAGATCTGGTCCTTAGCCGGATGCTCTTTAAGGGCTGGAGGGGTTTGCTTGGCTTTAGGGATATGGGCAACAGCCTTGCCTTTACCCTTGCCATCAATCTTGCCCTTCCCCTTTTGCGGTCGTTTAGCCTTTTGGATCTTACCCCCTTTGATCATGAGAACTTGGGGTGTTTCAGTGGCCTTTTTAGGAATCGTTTTTTCATACTCGACAAGCATAGCATGAAGCTCAGGTATAGTCTTAGTCATACTATGCATGTTGTAGTTGCGCACGAAACCCTCAAAATCCTTCGTAAGAGATTTGAGGATCATGCCAACAGCAACAGCCCGATTATACCCATAATTGAGCGTTTCCAGTTTGTCAAAGTAGCTCTTCATCTTGAGCACATGACTACTGACCGATTTACCAGTTTCAAGCTTCAAGTCATGGAGTTCCACAACTAGGTCGAACAATTCGACACCAGCTTGCTTTTCATACATCTTCTTTAGCTCTTTGATCATATCACAAGGTGTATGAAACTCGTATTGCTTCTGAAGATCAGGAGTCATACTCGAGATCATCATGCAAGCAACCTCATCGTATCTGCTATACCCTGCATTGTAGAACGCTTTCTCTTCAGCAGAGGCATCAGCAGCTGGCTCGGTCGGCCAATGATGTTCAAGGACATCAGTTCTCCGTTCAACTCGAAGGACAATCCTTAGTTGACGGTACCAGTCATTGAAGTTAGATCCATTCAGCTTTTCTCTTTCAAACATTTGACGAAAAGCATGACCAACATTGTTTTGAGTGGGGTTTGTCGCCATCTGCAAAACAGATTAAGTTCAAAAATCAGTATTTTCGATAATTAATTCCTTAATAAATTTAATTACCCAATGTTTAAACACTTTAAACAATTAAGCTTATTAAGGCTAGGATCCAATTGACCTGCCAACATTTCATCAGTTGATCTGCTAGAAATGATGCATTCAATAGGTAAGTGACGATCAATAATTGTATTCCAAATACAATTCCTAGATTTTATGGGACCTACAACTTGCACCAAGTGATTTGTAGTCATGTTTCATCCCATCTTTTGCCACGGGCCAAGGGTCTCACCGCCTGGCTCGCTTTAAGTCGTCCAACCAAGAACGTACAAATTGTCCACCATTGTGTACCAATGAGTGGGAATTTGCCATGCGAATATCATTTTACCATTGTGTACCAATGAGTAAGATGACATCCTCAAGTGTCCTTTCAAGGTGGGTGGCAAAGACTTAAGTTTGGTTTGGGTCAAAACAATTTGATGTGTGATCAAAAAGGTTATGTGTGAAGATTCATGCATATCTTCACCACATAATGTGTTTATAAAATTCTTAGTTTGTCTTTCAAAACAAAAGAGCTCGGTAGCTCCATTCGCAACACACAAAGAAGCGTAGGGGTGAGGTTTGCAACTTTTGCAATTAAAAACCTACCCACTTTAGGGAAGCATGGCGACCCGACTTATACCTCTCTTAGAGTGTGTTCGAATGGGTGAGCCGGTGTTTCTTTTGAATTTCTAGGACACAAATTTTATTTTATAAACAAAATCATATTTCAATAGATATTTAAGCAAATTTCGATTTTCATAAAACAAACTTGCATTAAAACCTTTCCATCATGTTACAATTATCACAAATAATCACATAATCTTAGGGTTTCTAATTATCTAACATAATTTTAATTTTAATCCTCTTTGATATAAGTAATAACCATGAACGATTTGCATGAAACATCATGGTTTTTACTTCCTTTTAACATTTAAAATAAAGGTACAACATGTTGATTATCAAATAACAAAACTTGGGTTCTCAATTTTAGATCACAAAATCAGATTTTAGACCTAAAATAAGGGTTTCCGATTCGGCTAGAGGTTTTCGATCCAATTATATAGTTTTTGATCGGAATCAGGGTTTCCGATCGAGAACATCACTTTTCGGTTATAGTTTATGATCGAAACACGGGTTTTCGATCAACATGGGTTTCCGATCGAGAACAAGGGTTTCCGATCGGAATGGTGTTTACGATCCGGAAACAAGGTTTCCGATCGGTACTTTTTGACCGGGCCGTAAACAGTTTACGATCCTGAATTCGATCGGAAACAGGTTTGCGATCGTGTCCTTTCTGATCGAAAAGGGTGGTTTACGATCAGAAAACGAGGGTCTCTGATCGAAAAGCAGCAACGGGACGAGAACCAGTTTTCGATTTAGGGAACCAAGCCACAGTCGAGAACCGGTTTTCGATTAAGAAAAGATTTTTCGTTTTTACCAATTTGCGAAACCGTTTTCCAATTGTAAAACACGATTTTTAAGAGGATCGAAAAGCTAGAATCTTCATATGGTTACCCCCCTTCCAAGTTTTCATTCCGGTAATTAATTAAAATCATAGGTGGCTCGTGATTCCACTGTTGGGTTATCTATAACAATTATCAATTAAACACGAGTACGCAGCGGATTAATCCTATGAATTATACTAACTAACCGGATGAATACGTGTACCTTTTTAGCTCGGCAAGACTTGATCTTCTCAGAGGATTTAAAGCAAATCCCTCTACGTTTGCACACACGACACACCGATGTAGGTATGCTAGTACTCGATCACGAACACCTTCACACGAGTTGGCCTTGGTCGAACCTCACAAGAACCGAAACCCTATGGTTCGGTTTCTTTGGCCGCGAACGAGAAGAGAAAGAGAGTTTTAGGGTTTGGACTTTTATCAGATAAATCCAGTAGTTCAACCTTAAACCCCTGAGGATCTATTTATAGGTTTAAAAGACTTGATAACCAAGTTAGGGATTGTGATAATCCCCTAACCGAATTCGGCCTAAAGGGCTTATCACAAAGCCTCTCCCAATTGTAATCCAATTACAACTCGTTCTAATTACAACTAACACCCCTCTGTTAACAATTAACTGTTAGTTTTTAACGAAACCTCGTTAAATGTTCGTGATAAATATTAATTAACTAATTAATTAATACTAATACATTAGTGTCGAGACGTGTGACCCCGTAGGCTTAAATACTTTCCAGACATACGTTTACTATTACATGATCATATCCCTACAGAATCTGGTGGAAAGAATTAAGATGAGATTGGAAAATTTTGGTGGTAGTTGGGTAGATGAATTACCACATGTTTTGTGGGCTCATCGAACTATGCCTAAAACTAGTAATGGGGAGACACCCTTTAGTTTGGTATATGGAACGGAAGCAGTGATTCCGGTTGAAATTGGAATCCCAAGTCATAGATTACAAGTGCAAGTGTCAGATAATGATGAAGCGTTAAGAACTAACTTGGACTTGCTGGAAGAAAGGAGAGAGATAGATGCAATACGAGAAAGTAGATACAAAAAAGAGATAGCTAAATACTATAATGCTAAAGTAAAAGTACACTAATACAAGGAAGGGGAGTATGTCTTCAGGAACAACAAGGTTAGCAAAGCACTTCCACTTGGGAAGATGGCCCCAAAGTGGGAATGACCATATGTGATTAAAAAGGCAATCTGAAATGGTTCTTACATACTCGAACAAATTGATGGGACGGAGTTGATAAGAGCTTGGAATGGGATACATCTTCGGAAATGTTATATGTAATGCACAAATGTTGAAGTGAAAACTCTTATGAGTTAGTTTCTATTTGTCTTGTATTTCTGTTCTTTAGACAAAGTTTGTTGGGAATAAATTGATGATTTGGTTGTGAAAACATGTGTATATTTGAGTTGATAATTCATACATATCGCATATATACTCATGTGCATGTGCAGAAAATAGTTTACATAAATATTTTGGGGAAAATTCCCGAACTCGGGGATAGAAACAAATCTCCCTATAAGTTCACGGTCCATAAAATCACTTTGCAATCTCCACGTTAGATTTTATTTAAAACTTCTTGATGGTGAAGTCTATGTCATTATTCTTTTGATAGATAATGACTCAAGATGAATAAATAAATTTATCTTGTCCCTAACTGTATCGCTTGAGAAAAAGAGTGCATGTTAGGATGAGGTGATCATGCCGGACACCTTGTTAACATAGCTTTTGTTAACAAAAGCCTGAAAGGGTGAAGGCCAACTTAGTAGAGAACCAAATCTAAAAGCTTCCTGCTAAGCACCCTGAGGGTTTCAAGTGTCACTTTGTAATTTAGTTTATAAAGTTGATCTTGCGGGTTAGTCATTCACGCGATGACTTAACCATTTCTTACCAAAGGATGTAAGAATTTAATCCCATAAGGAGGTGACTCATAACTAAAATGAAACAATATAATTTATGAGGTGGTTTAGCATGGTGTAGTTAGTACCCTTATGGAATGGACGCATTTCCATAAGGGAGAAACGTATGTGTTATCTTTCCTTAAATTTTATACTTATTTCATTAAAGTTAGTCATGGTACTTATGAAGAAGGATTCATAATGTTCTTTAAGGTTCAGATATTTATATCTTGAACATATGATAAACAGGAGCATGAATAACAAAGTAATAAAATCCATCATAAAAGACCTACACGATAAAACGGTTAACTCCCATGTTGCAACTACAAGTGTAAAACCTACACTTTAATCGCAAATGTATCGTTTTTAGGCAGTCAGAGGTGATTTATTGCAAATGGACTATATGACAAATATACAATTTGTCCTTAAAAATAAAAACATGGCAATCTAAGGTAAGCATGCACAATAATGTCAAAGCATTAAACAAACATATGCATCAATGTTATAAACGGGAGTTGCATCATATGCATATCTGGTCCAAAGTTAAGCAGTTTCCACAATCATGTCAGAATAATCCAAAAGATAATTGTTTAAGTACCACAACATAAGTAGACTTTGAATTCATTTGTTTTAAGAACCAAAAGTAACATAGGTGAAATTCACTTACTTGCAGAGGGGGTTGGGTTGGAAACAGTGAAAGGCTTAAGCATCTCTTTCATTGATTTAATGTCTGTCACATCCAATTTCGACACTTGGTCGATAATGTCAAAGGTCATGGACTTGAGAGACTTCAGATGCTCAATCAACTCGCCTTGTGCACTTTCATCGAAAGGTCTTCTTGAAATACCTGCTGACACCAAATAAATCATTAGTCGCTCTGGGATCGACCCGATTCAATAGCGTCGGGTCGCCCAGTGTCTTCCACAAAGTCATCGTTGGCCTTGGAAACAACTTTTGGTTTCCAAATTTGTAAAACTTTGAAGTTTTGATCAGAACCAGAATCAGATTCAACTGACGTACTTGGTGTAGACCAAGACGATTTACGAGTTGATTTAATCTTTGGAGACCAGCGTTCATCAAAAATTTGACCTTTGTTATCCACATATTTGGCAGTTTTGTGGATATATGCAGTCGTCGGACAATCAATAGCTAGATGTCCCGGTTGACGACATACATAACAAAGTCTTTCTCTAAAAACATTTGAAAATGATTTGGAATTTTGAATACCAGACGAATGTTCAGAATCAAAGTTATAAAAGAAACCATCTAAGAATCATACCTAGGAGATGGACTCCTTGAAGATGACGATCTTCCAGAATAATAAGAAAAATCCTTTTGAGATGGTGATTTCTTTGGAACTTTTACTTTAGAAACATATTCAGCCTTCACTGGTTTCTTAGCTTGAACAAATTCTTCCTCCACTTTGTAACCCAAACCTTTGTGTTTAGACCCTTGAATCTTTGAAGAAGTTGAAGAAAAACCCGAAGCTTCTCTTGCCTTAGCTTCACTAGTAAATTTGGCTTTGATATCCTTCAGCTTGTTCTTCTCAATCAATCATTTTTCTTCTTCAGTTTCAGATGAAGAACTTGACACAACCTTATCAAAAACTTTTTCATTCTCCAACAAGACAGATTTTGAAACAAATTTTTGAGTTTCACTCAAAGCCTTCTCTTTCTTCTTAGACTTGGACTTGTTCGTCTTGGGTGGAGTGGCCAATTGTGAATAATCATGCACCTCAGCTTTAGGCTCAAGTGGAGTAGAAGTAACTTCAATTAAATCCAACGGTTGAGGAACCGAGTGAACATCCTCCTTCTTAGAAATCTCTGTACTCTGATCCTGCTTGTATAAAAAGTTGAGCAATGTCGGTGACAAATTGCAGTTCTTGACTTGCCTTTTCAACTCCAAAATTTCCAATTTCAAATCATTAATCTTTTGTTGAGCTTCAAACACCTCTTTTTGTGACTTGATAAATTTTGCATTGAGATCATCATATTCATAAGTTTGTAGCTTTCGGATCTCAGATTCTGCAAACAATTCTTCAAGAACATTTTTATCTCTTTTGCTTATAGATCTCAACATCCTTAGTTAATACTTCATTCTTGTCTCTGTAAAGAACATTCTCATCTTGAAGCATAGAAATCTTGTTTTGTAACTTCTCAACAGTAACAACAGTTTTAGCAATAAGAGCAGTAGCTTCCTCATACTTTTGCTGAACTGGATAACTTTTCTCCAATAAATTCTTAAAATCTTGAGCTGCATCTAACGCTTCAGCTTTGGCTTTCTCACACTCTTCAGCCAAATGAACCTTTTCTTTCACAACATCTTCGTGAACATGAACTAATTCATAATATTTCGTTTGAAAATCTTCCAACTCTTTCTTTAGCACCACAATCTCTTCAGTTAATGTTTGACGACGTTGGTCAAAACTTAAAATCTCCTTGAGAAATTTTTTACATTTAATACATTCAAACTCTTCAACTTTTGAATTATCAGAAACTTTAGGTAAATCGTCTTGAACCAAAGATGCACTCGAATAAGAATCAGAATCAGTCAGTAAGCTGTCATCATCAGCATGACGAGCAGTCAAAGCAATTGAAATTGGAGTATGATTCTTTCTAGTTGCTGAATCAGCATTCCAGTTAAATTCATCTGGATGCCAAAATGTTTCTATCACATTATTAGCAAAAGTAACAGATTTCTTTTCAACTTTATCGGCTTCGTTTGATGAATGAAATACTAAATGTGCATGCTGACCAGTTTTCAATTTACTCTCAGTAGAACTTAGACATTCTCGTGCAAAATGACCATAATTGGAACACTTGTAACATTTCACCTTTGACTTATCCAAACCAATCTTACCATCCTGATTTAATCTTTTCTTCCCTATTCTGTTGAAAAATTTCTTCGTTCTTCGAACCAACATAGCATACTGCCAGTTCAGATCCATTTCTTCCAAATGATCGTAATCAATTTGATCATAATCTTCATTTGCCAATTCAGCATTATTCACAGCACCAGTGATAACACCAAAATATGAAGATACTAATGCAGACATCAAAGCATTATAATCATCGATAGTTTGAACAGACAATGCACTTTGAGTCGAAGAACTAGGAATCAAAACAGTACAACCAGCAGAAGAATAACTTGGAGTTTCATATTTACCTGCAATGAATGCTGTAGGGGGTGCATAACTAAGAATATTCGATTTCCCAACATTCAGAGTTGAATCATTGTTACCATAATACACTGCAGGATTTTGAACTTGCTCATTGTTCACTGTTAACTCCATATCCCTTGCTTGGATTCTTTGAATCAGATCATTAAAGGACAGTTTTGAATAATCTTTATCATGAGAAACCATCATTACATAATTCTCCCATTTCTCTGGTAGAGCTTCCATGATCTTGTCTTTCTTATCAGCTTCATCTTTTATAAGATTCACCAATTTCATTTCACTCATTAAATAAGCAAACCGTGCAATCAGATTTGGAATCGATTCATTGTGTTAATGTTTGAAACTATCAAATTCCTTCTTTAGCACCTTTTGTCAAATTTTCTTGTATTGGTCATTACCTTCACATCTCTTTTCTAAAGCATCCTACAAACTCTTTGCCGTGTAGTTACTTGAGAATTGATGTAATAACTCTGTCGGCAATGCCATCGTTAAAGTACCATAGGCTTTCTTCTCAGCTTGATACGCTTTCTTTTGTTCACCGGAAAGCTTTCTTTGAAGAATGGGTTCCCCACCTTCACCCTTAGGATAAACATATTGATCAGAATATGATAACCACATATCAATATCATTTGCCGAGACATGTGCTTCAAACCGTGTAACCCAACTATGATAATCTTCCAATTTAAGCAATTTAGGAACAATCTGACTTGTTCCGATTTCATTATCATAGTTCATCATCGATTGCATCGTAGATTGAACCGAATTTTGAATAGCCGCAAACGCTTGAAAATCGGACATTTTGAAAAACCTGGTTACTGTTCACTCCGAACTTCCGCCAAACTCCCTCCGAGCTTCCTCCAAACTTGAGCTTCGCCGAACCTGACCTTCGGTCGAACAAATAAATCCAACACCGAACTATCACCGAAAGAGGACCGAACTCTCACCGAACTTGCTCCGATCTCTCACCGAACCAAGAAATGACCGATCTCCGTCCGAACTTCGAGTTCGGAGCGGTTACACCGATCTTGTCCGAACCTCAGACGAGACAAACTTCACTCGACACCATTTTCTCGATTTTCAGTGTTTTTAACTGGAATTTTCGACAGGAATTCAAGCAAACACAATAGACACGGATTAGGAATGAATTTTTGACTTGAAGCACACTCGAGAAGATCAAACGAACTAAAAAATGATTGACATTTTCGTAAAAACAAGAATTTTGAATCAAAACTCCGAAAAACAATGATTTCCGACCAGTAGAGCAAACCAAATGCTCTGATACCACTTGAAATTGCTTAAGCGTATGGATCTTCTACTTAGTCGTATTGAAATCAATGTATAACGAGTAACACACGAAGAGTAAATACAAATGAGCTTTGTATTGACCACAGAGACCACAAAGTACACAGAGAAGATATGACTTGGAAGCTACAGAATTCTAATACAAGACAACTATTTATAGACAATGAAACCCGCTGGTCCGAACCTCAGGTTCGGACCTATTCGGCCATGTCCGAACTCCAGGTTCGGCCAGACCTAAACTTGCATATATTTGTCTTGTATTCGATACTTCACATGACGATCAGGACCATGCATCAACACAAGTTATTATTCTGCTGGTTGCAATGTTTCTGTTCCAAGTTCTTCAACTCAAACTGCATTATCTGTTCAAACCACCGATGATTATAATGCGTTAATGTCTGCGTTAGTATCTTCATATTTCGGAGTTATTACTGGTGATGTTAATAATGTTGAGCTAGCAAATGAAGATTACGATCAAATTGATTATGATCATTTGAAAGAAATGGATTTAAACTGGCAATATGCTATGCTGGTTCGCAGAACGAATAAATTTTTCAATAGAACTGGCAAGAAAAGGTTGAACCAGGATGGTAAAATTGGATTGGACAAATCTAAAGTTAAGTGTTATAAGTGTTTTGTATATGGTCACTTTGCAAGAGAATGTCCAAGTTCAATTGAATATAAGCTGAAGTCTGTTCAACATGCTCATATGGTTTTTCATTCACCAAGTGAAACTTCTAAGAGTGAAGAAAAAGTTGTTTCTTTTAATGAGGAATTAAATGAGGTGTATTGGCATCCAGATGAATTTGGTTGGAATGCAGATTATGAAGCTAAAACGAAAATTGCTCCAATTACCATGGCTTTGACTGCTCGTCATGATGATGATGACAACTTTCTGACTGATTCCGATTCTTATTCAAGTGCATCCTTGGTTCAAGAAGATTTATCCAAGGTTTCTGATAGTTCAAAGGTTAAGGAGTCTAAATATTGTGAATGTGTAAAATTTCACAAAACAGTTGCACATTTTGAACAACGTCTTCAAACATCAACTGAAGAGATTGTGGTGCTAAAGAAAGAGTTGGAAGATTTTCAAAAGGAATACTATGAATTGGTTCATATTCATGAAGATGTTTTGAAAGAGAAGGCACATTTGGCTGAAGAATGTGAAAAAGCCAAAGCTGAAGCTTTTGACGCAGCTCAAGATTTTGAGAATTTATTTGAGAAAAGTTATCCAGTTCAGCAAAAGTATGAGGAGGCTACTGTTCTTATTGCTAAAACCGTTGTTACTGTTGAGAAACTTCAAAATAAAATTTATATGCTTCAAGATGAGAATACTCTTTATAGTGATAAGAATGAGGTATTGACTAAAGATGTTGAGATCTATAAGAGAAAGAGAGAAAATGTTCTTGAAGAGTTGTTTGCTGAATGTGAGATCCAAAAGTTACAAACTTATGAATATGATGATCTCAATGAAAAGTTCATTAAGGCACAAAAGGAGGTGTTTGAGGGTCAACAAAAGATTAATGATTTGAAATTGGAAATTTTAGAGTTGAAGAGGCAAGTGAAGAATTGCAATTTGTCACCGACATTGCTAAATTTCTTATACAAGCAGGATAAGAGTTCGGAGAATTCTAAGGCAGATGATGTTCACTTGGTACCTCAACCAATGGATTTAATTGAAGTTACTTCTACTCCGCTTGATCCTAAAGTTGAAGTGCATGATTATTCAAAATTTGTCACTCCACCCAAGAAGAACAAGTCTAAGTCTAAGAAGAAAGAAAAGTCTTTGGGTGAAGCTCCAAAATTTATGTCAAAGTCTGTTTTGTTGGAAAATGAAAATGTGTTTGATAAGATTGCTTCGAGTTCTTCATCTGCAACCGAAGAAGAAAAAGGTTTGATTGAGAAGAACAAGCTAAAAGATATCAAAGCCAATAGCGAAGCTAAGGCAAGAGAAGCTTCGGGTTCTTCTTCCAATTCTTCAAAGAATCCGGGATTCAAACACAAAGGTTTGGGTTACGAAGTGAAGGAAGAACCGGTTCAAACTAAGAAACCAGTGAAAGCTGCAAAGATTCTTAATGCAAAAGTTGCAAAGAAATCACCGTCTCAAAAAGAATTTTCTTATTATTCTGGAAGGTCATCATCATCAAGGAGTCCATCTCCTAGGTATTATTCTTCTGATGGTTTCTTTGATACCTTTGATTCTGAGCATTTATCTGGTATTCAACAATCAAAACAATTTTCAAACATTTTTTGAGAACGACTTTGTTATGTATGTCGTCAACCGAGACATCTAGCTTCTGATTGTCTGACGACTGCATATATCCACAAAACTGCCAAATATATGGATCACAAAGGTCAAATTATTTGATGAACCATGGTCCCCAAAGATCAAATTAACCCAAATCGTCTTGGTCTAAATCAAGTACGTCAGTTGCATCTGATTCAGGTTCTGATCAAAAATTGAAAATTTTACAAATTTGGAAACCGAAAGTTGTTTCCCCGCCAACAACGACTATGTGGAAGACACCGGGCGACCCGATGCTGTTGAATCGGGTCGGTCCCAAAGCGACTAATGTTTTATTTGGTGTCAAGCAGGTATTTCAGGAAGGCCTTTCGGTGATTGAGAAATTGTTGATTGTGGAATATTTGTGATAATTTAATCTAAAATTCAAAATCAATCTGTTTTTAAAAAATGCTTATCTGACCGTATTCGTGTTGGTTGATCAATTTTTCATTTGTTTTTCACTCTATCTCATTCTAAGGGGGGGTTTGTTTTTGCAACAAAATCCAAAAATAGTGTGTTGTTTTTCAAATCATAAAAATGAAAATCTATAAATAGAGTTATCATTTTTAGGGGGAGAAATTTGAAAAAGACAAAAACATTGAAAAATGAAAAAAAAAATCCAAAAACATTGAAAAATGAGAAATTGTATCCGACATGATTGGGAAATGATGGTACATTGGCTGACTGTGTCTGGCTCATGGATAAAGTAGATGAAAAAGCCATAAGATCATTTGATCGATGTGTAAGGTAGACTCGGCAAATCAGAAAGTATACGTATGTGATATACACTAAATCTGATGCTTGACCTAGTGGACAACATTTTGATGCATATCTCATGATATATCAAGAAAAAGATATGTGAAATAAAATGAAAAGTCATTGTGTATACATGTGTTCATTTTGCAAAGATTTAAAATTGTTTGATTTTCTTTATTTTGTCAAACGATCGGACTTTCTCTGCGTGTCCTCAAGACCGACCTGATCGTTGTTCGTTTGACGTTCTGCTTTATTTTCTTTGGTGTTTCGTATAACTCATCGGACTTTCTCTGCGTGTCCACAAGACCGACCTGATTGTTGTTGAGTTATACAATTTCAACTTGTTTTATTTTCTTATTTTGTTAAATCCGAAGCTTTATCTGCGTATCGAAAGATCGACCTTAAGGTAGACGATTTAACGTTCTTATTTCTTTTTGCATGGAACACAGTTGACTATATCATGAATACAATCATTATGTGATCAAAATCATAAGTGAAATCACAAAATGTGATAAGCAAATGCATATCAGAGTATGTCTGATAGTGTGAGGTACACTGGTCAATGCAAATATAATCAATACTTTAACATATCCAAATGTTATGAGTATGATTTTGCCTGAGTTTAATTAAAGTTAGACAAATTATATCTGCAATCGACATGGCTTATGTGCTTCAATAATCGAAATTAAAGTGTAGTTCAGCATGTTATGTCCAATATGATCCCAAATCGTGATCTTTCTCACAAAAGACAAAATAGTGTCTGATTCTGTATTGCATTTACATTTCATATCAGAAAATACCAAAAAGATTTTAGGTGTGTTTTGATATAAAGTTTCTATAAATCAAAAGATTTTGTTTCTTATTTGTTTTCGATTAATCAACACGGAATACGAAATCAAATTTCAAAATCAAAATATCTTGGAGTCTCGAAGAGACGTTTTGCGCCATGATTATTTATGTTGGCAGGTTTCTAAGTGGAAAGAGAACTTCACAACTTCAAGTCTTCTGAAGGTTGTTGATAAAGAGATTACACACGATGCAATATCAAGTATTCAAGATTGAACTCATCGGCAAGATCGAGGAAGAGTTTGATTGAAGATGCTAGGTACAAGTTTTAATGGAGGATATGATACTACACATGCCAAGGGGGAGATCATCATGTGAAGTATCGAATACAGGATGAAACGTTCAAGTTTGTTGTGGTCTGAACTCAGGCCGAACCTAGAGTTCGGTCAGGGCCGAACAGGTCCGAACCTGAGGTTCGGATCAGCGGGTTCTCACTAGTATATATAGTTGTCTTGTAATAGAATTCAGAAACTTCTTGGTCATATCTTCTAAATGTACTATGTGGTTCTCTCTGTGGTTAATACAAGTCTCATTTGTATTTACTCTTTGTGTTTCAACTCGTTATACATTGATTTCATTACGACTAAGTAGAAGATTCACACGCTCACGCACTTTCAGAAAGCGACCGGATGAATATCTTGGTTCGTAATTAAGGTTTTAAGTTTTTGAATCATGATAAAACGGTGGGTTCGAAATTGGGGTTATAAGGATTCGAAAGGATCCGCGTGTTTTTAAGAGTACAATGTGAAGCTTGTTAATTTTTTCCCAACATTGGAGAAAGTTAAGCTATTCTGATTATCATGAGGAGGGCTATGGTGAAAACACCTCACCGTCAAATCTTTTCGTTTATTAAAAAGTGCTTCATACTCCTTAGGGTGGGAGGTATGCTTGCCTAAGGCATATCTTAGGCATCAAATTGGACCAATAGGATGATGCCAACAGGAGAGAGAAATTTGATGTAGAATTGATGTAGAATGATGATTTTGTAGGGGGTATGCTCATTTAGTCATGGTTTAGGCATGGATTAAATATTTTTTTTTCATTTTCTTTTTAATCTAAAACAAATAAAATTAAACTAACACATTTAATATAAAATAAAAACATAAAACAATTCATTAGATTTTTAAAAAATTACAAAGTCCTAAAAATAAAAAAATTACCAAATTCCTAAAAAAAACCAACATTTATTCTTCAATTAAAAAAAAAATACAAATCTAGGGTGGTGGAGGATTTGCATTCAACTCTTCTTCAGTTAGCACGACTTCCAAATTGTTGGCGATATGCTCAGTGATGTCGAATCGTAGCTGGAAGTGTGTCTCGCTGTCGCGTATCTCCATATGAACATCCTCAGTGTCGGTCGGCGGTACTGGAGGATCGCGAATGTGTACCGGTGAAATAGCCACGCCCTCGTCTTTCAGTGTCATGTTGTGAAGTATCATGCAAGCGTACATGATATTCTCCATCAAAGTTGTGTCTGTTGGCTGTGCTTTTTGATCTATTATAGCCCACTTAGCTTTCAACCTCCGAAACGCTCTTTCGACGTCTTTTCTTGCAGCCTCTTGCACCTTCTTCATTTACTTCTCCTTGATTGCGTATGGATGTGTATACGCTTTTACAAAAGTAGACCAAGTGGGATATATACCATCGGCTAGGTAGTAGCCCCGTTTGTATTCCCGACCGTTAACAACAAAAGGAGCTTTCGGAACAATACCTTTCAACTCGTCTGTGAACAATGTTGACTGATTTAGCACATTTATGTCATTGTTTGAACCTGCGACACCAAAGAAAGCATGCCAAAACCACATTTCTTGCGACGCAACTGCCTCGTGTATTACCGTTGGTTTTGGATGATCACCGCGATGATACTGTCCTCTGTATTTTGTTGGACAGTTTCTCCATTCCCAATGCATACAATCGATGCTACCGATCATGCCAGGGAGGCCATGTCTTTCTAAATGGGCCTCATATAAAAGAGCAAGATCATAACTAGTGGGTGAACGTAAAAATTAATCTCTATAAAGTCTAATTATAGCATCACAAAAGTAGTGTAAGCATTCGCGTGATGTTCTTTCGGACATTTCTAAAAATTTTATCGTATTCGTCAGGCACGTTACCGGTTGCCAATTGACGAATAGCTACCGTACATTTCTGTAAAGCAGTGAAACTTGGACGCCCCCTCCCGTCGAAACGAAACGTAAACCACTCGAAGTTACTCTCAATATCATGCAGGATAGATTAAACAATCTTTTAGACATTCGAAATCTATCACTAAAAATACCTTCGTGGAAACGTGGCTCGTCGGCGAAATATAGCTCAATCAAACGATCATGGCTTGCTCTACGATCTCGATAAATACTCGTCCTTGTGCTCTTCTCTTGAGATTCTTCGTCTACAACAACACGATAACATAGATTCATGAAACTCATCGCGTCATTGTCCGAATCGCTCGAACTACTAGAAGAAGTCATAAGCTCGGGTGGGATTTTATAGCGTGAGCGTGGGCGATTCATGTTTTTTGAGAAAGAAACTAGAGGTTTTTTTTGGTTTAGGATAAAAGGTGTATAAAATTTGTTGGTTTTGGAGGGATTTATATAGTGGAGGAATTGATTAAAAAAAGAAAAAGAAAAAAAAGGGGCTCAAACGGTCAAAAATATGACCGTTGAACGGTCGATTCCCTTCGGCGTGTCTCGACGACAAAATGCCGAAAACCCAAGCCCATATGCCGATGCCGAGAAAAAAGGGGGAGGGTGTACATGCCGATTTCGACATGATGAGTGCCGCATATATGCCAAGGGTGGCGGCATGTATACCGCCCACCCTTACTCCATAGAAAGCATCAATGTATTTTAACTTGGTTTTTTTCAGCATTAATAATAAATACAAAATTTGATTGTTTTACATTTTCAAATGTTCGATTGTTTCAAGATTAGGTTTTTGGGATACTTTCTTTCTTGCCCGTCGCTCCTATTCAAATTATGGATGCAGATGGTTCAAAATTATTTTTTCCATTTTCCGATAGAGGGTGCGCGGTCCCACCCTCACAGCTCATCTCCCCTGTCTCTCTCTGCAGCCCATGACCAACCATTGCAGATAAGCAACCCCCTCCATATCCGACACATGTCAACCCTCAACTCCTTCAATCCATCCTATCATCCATATACCAAAATATTTGATTTAATTTCAGAGAGAATTATTCATCGCACCTTTTGATCTATACCCACCAACTGTTTGATAAAAAGATCCACCGAAGAAAAAGAATGACAACTGCTTCTTTGAGCTCATCAACTCTTGTTCAAGCACAGATTAATAATGGGTTTGGGAAGCTTCTAAAACCCTCCATCTTTCAACCCAGTTCCATTACTTACACAAGGTATACTTGTTCCTTTTCTTCATTTTTAACTTTGGTTTGATAATTTCTCAAAGAATTGCCAAGAGTTCAATATGTATGCATATGTATTTATGAAGCTGTTTACAATTGAATGGATGCATAGTTGACTAAGGTGATCTTAAAAAGGGAGATCCATGATATAAAAATACCAATTTTAGGGCATCTTTTGGGTTAGTTTAGGCTGTTTTAGGTAGGTTATTCCAAAGTTGTTTAGGGCTAGTGTAATTGTTCCAGGAGAACTGAGATGATTTTTGCCGGCTGAAAATGGGGCTTCTACGGCACTTTGTGAGCTTTTGACCACAGAGAATTAATGTGCTAGTTGTTGATCAACGAAAGTGATCCCTAATTAACCCTTTTGCAGTATCCTATCCTTAACGTGTATATTTAATAATCCAAAGTTAGCTTTAGGTGATGCCAACGGAGATTGCTATTTATCCCCAGTTCTGATCATTGATCAAATTAACTTTACTTTTGTACTTGAATTTAGTGGATAGCAAGTTGAAATGCTTACAAATCTCTAGTAAAAATACAACATTCTGAATTTCCAAATTTGTGTATATAGGAGATCACTTAGAACTGTTGTGAAGGCTTCTCGGGTCGATAAATTCTCAAAAAGTGATATCATTGTTTCTCCATCGATTCTCTCTGCAAACTTTGCAACGTTGGGTGAACAGGTACTATTTCTTGATCTCGTTATGAAATATAATAAGTTTGTGCATCTGTTTAAACTTATATTTGAAACAATTTTGTTTTCTTATCGTCTTATTTCTTCTAGTTTCATGTTATTCGCTTACTGCTCTCTTGTCTTCAAATTCGCTCTTATAGGTCAAAGCCGTTGAGTTGGCAGGGTGTGATTGGATACATGTTGATGTTATGGATGGCCGTTTTGTTCCTAATATAACAATTGGACCGCTTGTCGTGGATGCATTACGGCCTGTGACAGATCTCCCATTGGATGTGCATCTGGTATTTCTCCACTAATACGTTAAAGATATTAGTTTTGAAGTAGGTTTTTTGTTAATGAGAAATTGAAGTATGACAGATGATTGTTGAACCGGAGCAACGAGTGCCTGACTTCATAAAAGCTGGGGCAGATATTGTCAGTGTCCATTGTGAGCAATCATCCACCATCCATTTACACCGTACACTTAATCAAGTAAGATTTCTCATGTGTAATATTTGCCTAGTTTTCATGTTGCAAAGTTTATTTTCTTATTGGTTAATCATTTAATATATGTTTTTATTCAGATTAAAAGTCTTGGAGCCAAAGCTGGAGTTGTTCTGAACCCTGGTACACCATTGACTACAATAGAATACGTCCTCGATGGTAATTGTAGTTTTTACCCCTCCGACTAATTCTACTTTTCATGCGAAGCAATAATTTTAAGAGAAGAAAACATGTCATCCAAATGTAAACACGGTTTTTGTTAAGATATGCAATAAAAACCTTTAATTAATGATAAAACAGCATTGGTCAATAACAAGATTAACCTTGTGGATTGGTCAGTCTCTTATTGAAATATTACAACTTTCAATAATAAAATTAGTAAAAAGATTTTCTATCTGGGATTTGTTGTTAATCCTTAAGCATTACAAAGTTCATGCGATGTAAACCGTAAATTTTTCATTTTAACAGTGGTCGATCTGGTATTGATTATGTCTGTAAATCCTGGATTTGGTGGTCAAAGTTTCATTGAGAGCCAAGTCAAAAAGATCTCAGATTTGAGGAGAATGTGCGTGGAGAAGGTATCTATTTGTTTTCATTCTTATTATCTACAGCCTTAAATTTGTTTATTGATTATTTAGTGACCTTTTTAATTTTATTTTGATGAACAGGGTGTTAACCCGTGGATTGAAGTAGACGGTGGAGTTACTCCCGCCAACGCATACAAGGTATTTAGTGAAAGTATAAATCATGGAAATCTAACCCATTTAAGTCTGAATGGGCAAAATTGCATCTCAAGCATACCAAATCTAAAATTGATGCCTGCAAGCACAGTTGTTTGATTATCGGTTGTGGGTATTTTCATCCAAAGCAGCCAATGGTCATCATCTCTGGCATTGGCATTACAGTGCTCAAACCCACTTTTCAAAGATGGTTTGTGTGACGAAGATGTGGTTGTGATGGGTGGCAAGGGAAGATGAGTGCGAGGGGTTGGTTAGAAGATGAGTCCCAATAATTAATTTTAACATTATGTTAGTTTTTTTTATATTTTTAACCAAAGGGCAGTTTGATCATTTACTAAAAAGTTAACAGTCATCAGTGGGGAAACACTGGTGTGCATTACGTGCATGCCATAGGATCGTTCTTGTACTTTCTCAAAGTTAGGGACCAAAAGTGAAACTCCTGCATACCACAGGGACGATATGTGCAATTAAATCTAATAATATACTTTCTGTAATCATATTTAAGTATATAACACTTTAATTATTCAAGAAATCCTACAAAATGGACAAAAGTTATATTTGGGTCAAACTCACGGTAGAGATCATCATTAGGGACGCAAGTAGTCGGATAACATGTTATATGCGGTGGCAGGTTATCGAGGCGGGGGCTAATGCTTTAGTTGCTGGTTCTGCTGTTTTTGGAGCTAAAGATTATGCTGCAGGTAATTAGAAGTTTTTAAAATGGAACCCCAATTTTAATTTTGTGTGTCTTACCTTTTGTTCTGTGCAATATAATTTATTCCACAGCAATAAAAGGCATCAAAAACAGCACAAGACCCGTGGCGGTTCCTGCATAGAACATTTTTAAGTACAGATGTGATTTCAGCACTCATTATCTCTGTAAGAAGCTTCTTTTTCTAATATTGTACCATCTAGGCTGGAGTTTATTATATAACTTAAATACTTAAATGCATGAATTCTTGATTTTTTTTTTCTTCCTTGAAAGGTGTTCTTATGGTTACTACTGTTGCATGTGCAGCAGAGGACATGATGAAGTCGACATGTTTCTTGCTGTTGTAATTTTCTGAATGATGTCCAAATTGAAGTTGCATTTGTAGAATATATTGAAGTGTAATTAAGTTTTGTTTATAGTATCTTAGTTCATGTTAGCCACAGACATGCATACTGAGAAGGATGAAAAAGATGGTAATATTTCAATATGCACACCGGATATCATTGTGTGATTGTGTTCCTCTTAGATGTGTTTAAAAACTGTGCTCATATAGATAGATTAATGTTGGGTTCAACAACCGGATGGATGTGGTACTTTGTGAGCTCGGAAATTGCACCTCATCTATTATGGTCTTTATTGATTCTAAGGTAAGGTTTGCCCCCCCAACATATCATATGACAGGCACTGCACTTTCATCCTCTTGTTGTCAATCCATGGTTAGAGTCGTGTTGCAGGATAAACTCTCCCATTTGTTTTTCATAATCATTCATTGATTCAGTTGCTTGTCTCAGCATCTCAAATACAACTGGGCTGGGCTGGGCTTGGCTTGGCTTGGGATGGTGCCATGGTGGTATGTTGGGATCCTCATATGTAGTAGCCTAGGATACCCAGATGAATAATAACATGCTTGTGGATAATGGGGTTCCCACAGGTCTCACACCAAACCTCCGTGGTGGTCCTAGTCCCCTTGATGGTATAACTATACAAAAATGACTAAACTAGCAACTCGACTCATTTTTAGAATTTTCGTGTCCCCAGCAACACTAAAACTTGATGTCTATAAACTTTAACAAGGAGTTCCTTAAACAATAAAACTATGAACAATAAGTAAGTGTACATGTCATTATGCAATGACAAGACGTAGCGGGGAATAGAAGAGAAATATATCACATAGGCATCGAATACCTTCATAAATTCGAATACTTGGAGCTTAGGCATGTCCTAAATACCCCAATAATCATCAAATAAACCCTATCCTGAAGTGCTAAAATGGCTCGAATACCTTGGTTAAGGCTATCAAACCCACAATCCTTGAAACGCTAAAGGTAAAACAATTGATACTACGTACCAGCTCTAAGACCACGAAGAAAGTCTCAACTAATTTGACTTATGACCTAGAAACTTCTAAACACGAATAAGCAAACGGTACCTTACGATCATAAGCACACGAGCCAACCAAACAACGAATAAAACAGTGACTAGCACAAATAACAATAATAATACTTCGTGCAAACCTATCTGTTTATTAACTATGTATGCACACCTAATCAACCAACTATATCATTAAGAAGAATCATTAGTTCTAGTATCATGTATTAGATTTAACAATCCAACAATAAGCAAATCAACATACAATCAAATGCTATAATCAACACAAAATGGGTACGCGTGTTCATCATAAGCTAAGCAAGCCAAATCAAAACTCCACAGAGTCGATTTGTGATTCATAAGAAAAGTCGAAACATAAAAAAATTCATCTGAACTAAGTGATTAACATCATCAATCAGTTAGTCCATAAAGCAAGCACAATTGTTGTTGTTCTATCGAAAAATAATATAAAATAATTTAGCTAATAGTTTGATTCCTATAACTAATTGATATGCCTCCCTCCCAAGTAACTAACTTAAATTAATTGAGTGCTCCGATGAATTGAAGCTCTGAATTCTGGTTGCTTGCTTCCAATTATTTGTGCGAATTCAACTCCTATTTTAAACAGATGTAGTTTTATTTTAACAACGTGACGTGAAGCCCTAACGGTCCAGAAGAGGTGGACTGACTGGATCTTATGAAACTAAAACCAGTTTGTCTTTAACTTGTATTCATTTCTTGACTATCTCTAACTTTTTTCCTTCCCCTAATTTTCAACCTACAAGTTGAATCAAAAACACAATAAGCACCAATTTTTTTGACAAGTCTACCACCTCATCTTAATAAACAAAAATTGTCTTTATGCTTAATACCATTGTCAATGATGTAGTTTTCCCTATAAGTAACATTCTTGAGCTTCTAAGTGTGACAATCAACCAGCCGGTTCCCTGTTTGTTGCATTCGTTAACATCAAACAAACATACGAATAAACAAGGGAGTGACAATGAGAACAAATAAAACTAAGATTAAAAGATAGATTTCTCAAATTTAAATATTGTTAAAGAAAATAAATTTATAACCCGAATCGTATCGTTTCAGCATTACAGTATCGCTAACCCAACCCAAACAGGTTATGAGAAAGGAAAAAAAAACGGCTTTATCACTCTTTCAATCTCTAAGTGCTTGGTTGAATTCTCGCCTCTTACTCACATAAACTAATGCTTAATGTATACAAGCACCAATCTTCCTTCACATCATGAAATCCAAAACTGATCATGCACCAAACTGCTACCTATCAATGAGTCAGATCAGCTCAACTAGACCCAGACTGGTTTTCACCCGAAAATGCAAATAACCTATTTCGAACCGTAATTTTTTTTACCTTTTATAGTTCTTCTAACAGGCATCTCAGATCCGAATCTAGTTTCTACTGGTTTGTTGTCTTTAACATCTTGAACACCACATGTTCACCACAAGTTACATTTTACCCAATCTCATTGTTTAGCAGGGTATTCACGGGGTTGGGTTCTCACGGGTAATAATAAACTTACCATGTATAGTAATGTCAGGGCTCGGAAGGATCAAAACTGCATACATAACCTCTCATATTCCCTATCAAGCTCTCAATAACCTCATAAATCTTGCAGGCAAAAGGATGATCACTGTCTGCAGCTACAAACTCATTTATTTCACTTCCAACCTCGATCGAGCTACAACCAGGAACTCTCCTCTCATTAATCAGGTTTCTTGTGATCTCTTTCTTATCCCATATTCCCCTTGAAGCAAAAATATTTCCCATAATAACAAAATCACCTGCAAAGTTCTCCTCAAATTCAAGCAATCGCCCATGAGCTTCCTCTCCAAGCTGAACATCCCCAGAAATACTACATGCGCCAAGCAATGTCCTCCATAAAACCGCATTTGGCTTCATGGGCATATTCAAAATGAAACCTTTAGCTTCTTGCAAGCACCCTGCTCGGCATAAAAGATCAACCATGCAACCAAAGTGCGAAAGTCTAGGCTTTAACCCGTAATCCTGCATCATGCTATTAAAATATCGTTTCCCTTTATCTACCATCGCTACATGACTACATGCCATTAAAACCCCAACAAATGTAACATCGTTAGGGATGATTTTGGAATCTGTCATTTTTGTGAAAAGGGCAAGTGCTTCTTTGGCTTGACCGTGGATGGCGTATCCGGTAATCATCGAAGTCCAAGTTGTGACATCTTTTTTCTTAATGCTATCAAAGAGGACCTAACCAAAAGATTGTGAGTTCAGAAAAATCTAGGTGTTGTTGTATTAAAAAGTTAAAAAAAAAAAAAAGATTAATAAAATATGAAAAAACTACCTTCGCAGTTTCAATGTCTCCACATTTTGTGTACATGTTCAATAGTGAATTGTATAAAGACAAGTCTTTCTTCACCTTTTTGTTCCTGTGAAGAAAGTTATGAATCCACTTACCCATGTCCAATGCACCAAGCTCAGCGCACGCAGAAAGCGCGACGGTGAGAGTGACATGATCAGGGTCTAGATTCTCCATCTGCATCTCCCTAAACAATCTGAGAGCATCATTTGGTTTC